>CM070712.1:49603977-49974960 GCA_036346275.1 Otatea glauca | reverse complement strand
CGGGAGAAGATCTCGGCGATCGCAAGGATGGGCCAGTCGGCCCAACCTCAAAGGGGTCAGAGGCGGCGGGTGCTGGCGGCTTTGAGCCGTTTAGTGTCTCGCTCGTGACAGCGAATGCGCTCTCTCAGTGCTCATTTTCGAAATCCGACTAAGCAGTTGGACACACGAGGCTCAGGAGGCCCTCACCCGCTTGAAGGCCTTCTGTCCTCGCCTCGATCTGGTCGCCCGGCACCGGTGAACCAGTGCTCCTCTACGCCATGTTGCCGCTACCCAAGTCGTGGTTGCGGCCCTCGTGGTGGGCGGCGGAAGAAAGCCGTGAGCTCAAGGTACAGCGGCGGTCTACTTCATCGGTGAGGTACTTTCCGAGTCAAGACTCGGTACCTGCAATGTGCGAAGTTACTCTGGCGGTGCTCATCGCAAAGAGGCTTCGTTCACTACTTGATCGGCCGCATCAGCTGTGGTGACCCGTCCCCTGGGCGAGATCATCCACAATCGCGATGCCTCGGGAAGGATAGCCAAATGGGCGCTCGAGCTTAGCGGCCATGGCATAATATCGTCCCTCGGGGCCGGCGATCGTCGCGAGCTCTGGCCGACCGTCGCCCGAAGTGGACGAAAAGCCGAGCACCACCGGTGGTGAAGACCCCAGTCTTGGACAATGTACTTGGCCGGGTCTTACACCAAGAATGGCTTGGCGCGGAGTAAATCATCATCTCCCGGCTCGAGAACAGCTGTCGCCATTAGGTTGCTCTTCGTGCGACCAACAACATTGCCGTCTGAGGCTCGTCAGCGGTCTCCGGATCGCTGCCGACCTCGGTGCCGCCGCTCTCGTCCGCAGGGACTCCAAGCTTATCGTCGACCAAGTCATGAAGGCTGCGGGCCGAGGCGCCCGCATGGCAGCGTCTTTGTCGAAAGCACGCGGCTCGAGGCGGTTCAAGGGTTTGAGCTTCACCATAGCTCTGCGGCGCTACAATGGCGAGGCGATCACCTGGCCAATCTTGCCTCCAGAGAACTGTCCCGCGGATCTTCGTCTCCGACCTCCTGCGGCCTTTGTCGGTGGACTCGGTGGTGGCGGCACACGACCAATCGGCCACGGTCACCCCGGCCGGCAGCTGATCGAGCGTAGACTGGCGGATCGCCCGCGGTGTGCTAGCGCTTGAGTCCGGCGGAGGAGGCCCTACATCGGCCGTTTGTGGACGGGTCACTTCCCCCGACCGGTAGGGCCGGCGCCTCGCCCGGCGAGCAAAATCTTTCGTCTGATCGGCGGACCTCTACAAAGGAGTCCCTCGGGGTCCTCCAAAATGTATCTTGACCGACCAAGGAAAGCAGCTGCTGGGCGACATACACAGTGAGTCTGCGGTCACCACGCAGCACCCGATCTCTTGTGGGAAAGGCCTTTCGACAAGGTTTCTCTTGGCCAACGTGTGTCGGACGCCAAGCATATCAAATGCGCACTGCGAAGGATGCGATTCTTTGCTCGGCGACGCATCGCCGGCCCAAGCTTCTGAACGATCCCCATCCGTGGCCTTTGCGTCACGGGGACTCGATTTGTCGAGCCTTTGAGGAAAGTGCGGGGCTTCACCCACTGCTCGTCATGGTAGATAAGTTCACCAAGTGGATAGAGGCCAAGCGGTGCGTGGCGTCGCGTCGGTACAATGGCCATCTTCTTCAGCGACATCGTTTTTAGGTTTGGAGTCCCAAACTCCATCATCACCGACAACAGAAACGGTTCACGGGAAAGAATTTCGAGTTACTGTGGCGACTTCAACATCCGTGTCGATTGGGCGTGATGGCCCATCCGCGGACTAACGGCGGTCGGCGCACTAACGGCATGATCCTTCAGGACTCAAGCCGCGGATCTTCGATCGGCTCAAGCATTTCGCGGTATTTGGGTAGCGAGAAGCCTCAGTCCTCTGAGTCTGCGGACCACGCCCGACCAGGCGGCCGGGTTCACACCCTTCTTTATGGTGTTGTATTGAAGCCATTTTGCCACGACACGGAATCGGCTCCCGAGATTGCAAGCCTTCGATGAGGCTCGGGGCTCGCCTCGCCGCAACAAGGCGCCATCGACCGGCTCGGCGGCGCGGCGTGGCGTCTCTGCGATCGGCCGGATATCAACAAGCCTGCGCGCTACCACGACCGCCAAGTTCGAGGGCGATCCTTGGTGGCTGGCGACTTGGTTACTGCGTCGAGTCGGACAACCAAAGATAAGCACAGTGGCGCCCCCCTGGAGGTCCTTTCACCGTCGTGGAAGTTCTCCGACACTGGCACCTTCGGCTCAAGGGCGCCGATGGTGCATCCTCCCTAATGCGGAACATTGAAAAGTTAAAGGCGATTCTATCCCTAAGCTCTTTCTTTTTTCTGGTATAAGTCTTTACCTTTCTCCCAGCAGAGCACACGGTAAGCCGCGTGGCGACTTCGGGTGCTGCCCGTCAGCGCCCGTTCGACCGCTCCGGATGGTGTGCAATGGTCGGTGACCGACCGACCACGAGGTCTATCGGCGGTAACCCTCTCGACACGAGTGCTACGGCCTCGCCCGGTAGGCTATGGTTGCCCAATAGCACTCCGCAAGAAGAAGCACTGAGTGGGATGACCTTACGGTCGATTGAACAATCTTCCCCACACGAACTTCGGCTAACTCACGTACTCATGTGGGTCGGTGACCCGACTAGTCCACGAGTCTATCGGCGGTAACCCTCTCGACCAGCGCTACGGCCTACGCCCGGCGGCTATGGTTGCTAAGTAGCACTGCGGAAGAAGGAAGTGCCGAGTGGAAAAACCCTTGGCCGATCGGGAACACTCCGAACCCCCATGAGTGCGCGTAACTACCGCATAAACAAGACTCCTATCCTCTTGGCCCTCTCAAATTGACCCGACCTCGCATAAGCGACCCGTGGTCCTTGAGGCTATGGTCGGTCAAACCAAGCGCAAAGGAGAGCAAAGAGGCAAACGGAGCTTACAATTACTACGATCGTTTACACTTGATCTTTGCAAGAAAAGAAAAAAAAAAGGGGGCTAACTTCTTTCTTCCTCTTCTTCACGGTGGCCGGCCAACCGGCGAGGAGGAGGACTGGCATCTTGAAGGCGACCTCGGGCGGGGCGTGGTGGCGATCTCCGAGCATGCGGCTCGACACAGAGCTCGAACACATCGACCTCGTCGTCGGTCGGTTCCGGCGATGCGCTACTCACTGCTGCCGGTCGATACCGTCATAGTGCGAGCGGTGTTGACCGGTCGAGCGAAAGCTCGATCTGCGCCCGCAATCACAGCCGCCTCCACAAGCCCGGCACTTTCGGGCGCGCGAGGGCAAGTCGCTTCGGGCTGCCACTGTGCCCAAGACTTGGCGCGAGACCTCTGGCCGGCCCTCGAAGGGGCTTCGATTCGGCGCCCATCTCGGCCCTACCATCCTCGGAGACCCTCGGTAGCGAGCCAGCCGTCCGTCAGCGCGATCGCCACGTCATGGTCTCCGCGCGCGTCCGAGCCTCCATGGCGGCGCTCGGTTTTTACGCACCTCTGCGAGTTTTGGCGTCTCGGATGAGTCTCCTCTGGGTTACCCCAACCAAAGAAATCAATGGAGGAGTTGAGATGCTTACGATCGCGAGTCGATCAGTGCCCGACCTCCCACTCGAGACTATCGTGGGGCGTCCTCAGAAGCCGGCTCCTTCCGAGCAGTCTCTGCTCGGACCGAGCTTGTTCGGCGTCCTCCGGGCCGATCCGCTCCGGCCGCGGATGGGTCGCTGTGCCACCCCCTCGGCGGTGGCAGCGGCGTCCTTGGCCTCGGTGACCTCGCCGGGGAGGATTCAAGCTCCACCACCCTTGCCCTCAAGGCCTCGGCCCCAAGGCGCTCGTCGTAAGGGCCTTTGAGGCCTCCTCGGCCCCTAAGCGGAGTTCTTTCGCCTCCGTCCGCCCAATGTTCAAAGCCTCTTGGGCAAGGCGAAACTCAAGCGCGATGACCACTTTCTTCCGCTGCGGCCGCCGTGAGCATCCGGCGACGAAGGAGCCCGGCTGGCGCTTCAGGCGGGCGACAAATCTTTGCACAACGGACATTTCGTCAAATCTGGCGAAGCATATCGAGAGTTACAAAGTCGACTCCTTCGCTCGACACCAAACTTACGGGTTGAATCCCAGACCATCACCTCCGGCGCCTGTTTGAAGACTCTAAGGCTAAGTCGGACCCTTATGGATCACCCTATCTCCTCCTCCATAGCCGTGGCGCCTGCCAAGGGCGACCCACTCGCCTCCTCGGCGGGTCCATGGATCCGGCCGGGGCCACATCCGGCAGCAGACCTTCGCCGCTGCGCTCGGAGGAGCGGCGCCCGACGAGCGCCATGGCGGCGATGAAGTCGGCCTCGGGAGCCCTTAGGGCAGGTGAGCGCCTCGGCATCGGCGCGCGGGCCGGCCGTGCGCCGCCAGCGCTTCCGCCGACCCCTCCGGCGGCACTATCTCGACCGGCCGCCCGTGGAGTCGGCGGTCGCTCCACCTCTTCCGCCCGCCGATCGGTGGCGCAATGGCCGGCGTCGCCGTCCCCTCCTGCAGGAAGACCCTCGCGTCGGCCGCGGCGTCCCGGGCGAGCAGCGGGAGCTCCTCGCGGCCTCGATCTCTCCCTCCTCAAAGGAGCGCGTCCTGATCGCGTGCTCCATAGGCGCCGACTTGATCGGTATCACCGAACCGCCGTGACCGCCACTTGAGAAGTGGGCTGCGGCCGCATGCCCACCGTCACGCCCGTGTAGGCGCGCGCCACGATATTTAAAAGTCGCCCGAGCGGCTTTGCTACAAAAATGTTCAGCGAAGGAAGAAATACTTCGCGGCGGAGGCGAGTCGCGCGCTGACGCGCTCTCTTCGTCGGCCCCCACCAAGGGGCGGTCGGTGGCCGCTTCCGGCTACCACCGGTCGGGCGCGTCGACAAGCCGCGCCGCATGATGTCTTCGCCGCTGAGGACGCGGCGCGGAGCTCTGTCCGGCCAACTCTCGAGCCACCACTCACGGGGGTCGGGAAGGAATCTTGTTGTAGTCGGGAAGCTCCCCACTATCGATGAAGTCGTCCCCACCGCGGTGGACTCCGATCATCCTCGCGCGCGTGCCTTGTCGCGCTCCTTTCGCTTCTTCTTCCTCCTCTCCTCATACGCCTTTGCGGGAATCGGCCTCGGCGGTCTTCGCCGAGAGGCCGCCTCGCTTCTTTCTCCCGGGGCGGTGCGGGAGGACATGCCTGCGAGCCCCTAGAGGATACAAAAGCGGCCGTCAGTCGAGGCGCTAAGAGCGAAGAAGAAAAAGCGAAAGAAAAATCCCACAAACTCACAGTTGGGGGATGAGCGACGCGAAAGGCCGGGTGGCGCCCGCGACCACCGTGGCGCTTCCTCCGATCTTTCGCCGCCACGGGCCTCCACCTCGGGCCAGCCAACTCGGCCACCTCCATCCTTGCCCGGTCGGATGGCCCTCATCTTGGAACATGAAGTGCGGCTCGAGCGCGCGGTACTGCGCGCATCCTCATGAAGGCGTGCGACAACATCCCGGTCGGCCCGTTTCCTCGAGCCCCGATCTCCTCCACGATCGGGGCCACCTTGTTCTTCTCCCTCTTCGGCGCCCGGGTCCATTGCTCCGCTGCGGCGAGGCTGCTCGAGAAAAGCACGAAGTATTTGTTTTCAACGTTCGGACATAGATCCATTGGGCGCCATCCCTTATTACGGGGCGGCGACTTGATGTCCAGTACTGGAGCTCCGGCCCGTTCGAAGGCGGAGGGCGGGCCGCCCATAAAAGCGCCGTCGCGTCGAGCAACTGTCTTTCCAAAGCCTCGCTTTGGAAGAAGTGCGCCCACAGCCCAATGCGGCTCAATCCCTAAGAAGGCCTGCATGCGGGTAATGAAAATGGCGATGTGAAGGACCCGTTAGGGTTGAGGTGGTGCACCTCCACCTTGTAATGGAAAAAGCCCTGGGCGAAAGGGTGGGCTAAGGCGGCGCGCCGCGCTCAAAAAAGAGGCGGGACCACAACCTCGTCGCTCTGCATGGCGGGATAACGGCCCGGTCGGCACTCTCCGGCCGGAGGTGCCTGCTGGGGAGGAAGCCCTTCTTCACTAGGCGGCCGAAGCGCGACTCTCTGTCTGTGCGGAGCACTCCGCCCACGACATCTTCGCGCGAGGGGCGGAAAGGTGAGAAGAAGAGAGTGAGGTTTCCTTCTCGGCTCTCGGCGTTTTCTTGCTTTAGGGACGGGAGGAGGCGAAGAAAGCGGCGTGGCTACCCGAGGCACCCCAACAGCGTGCATTTATAGGAGGCGGACGCCGGCCGAGCGGACGCCTCCTCGAGCGAATCGTCGCGTCCGCCTAAATGCATCACGCCCGGCCCGGTAACTCCGATTCCAATTCCACTCGCATTTAATCTGTCGCGTCGAGTTGCGGAGTCATAAAACGCCTTGCCTACGACAGCGTGTCCGTTACCTCTTGGTCTCCGCCTTTTGGCGGGACGGTTGTTCGGGGCGCGAAACCGATTGAGGCTGCGGTCCCAAGATGGCAAAAGCTTTGTGGCTTGCGCCGAGGGCCAGCAAAGTCGTGGGTTCAAAAGGCCTAACCCACGGATGGGCGTAGGGCCGCCCAATGAAACTTGAAGCGAGGGCAAGTCTGAGGTGAGCCCACGGTGGGTCCCGGTTGGGTCGGCCGACGACCCGATCACCTCTACAGCGTCCGAGACCATACTTCACACTCTCCGGGAGCTCATCGATGGCGACGGCCCGGTGTCTCTCGGGTGGTGACGACCCGAGGTCCATACGGATTGAGTAAAGAAAGGTTTCTTATGGGTCGCCCATGAGCAGGCCAGACACCCTACTTTGGGACCGTCGCTCGGAAGGGTCCCCTTGGCGGGACCTCCAGGACCACTCGGACTACCGTTACTAGCTCCAAGAGCACGGCGTTCAAACCAACGCAGGCGTGCGTCGCTCACCCCTCCAGGTCCCACACTGCGGATGGGGTAAACTTGTGGGATAGATGGCAGCTACTCCTCTCATGGCTTCCCTCGCGGACGGGGACTCGGGATGGATACCCAGCGTCCGGCTACGACGTTAAGCGAGCACTCGGACACCGGAACCTCGCGGGGCATCCGGTCGTCACTTGCCGACCAAGGCACTCGGACATCGAAACCTCGCGGAGGCATCCGATCGTCCTTGCCGACTAAAGCGGCGTCTAGCTACGGCGTTAAGCGAGCACTCGGACACGGAACCTCGCGGAGGCATCCGGTCGTCCTGCCGACCAAGGCACTTTCGGACACGAAACCTCGCGGAGGCATCCGGTCGTCCTGCCGACTAAAGCGGCGTCTAGCTCTGACGTTAAGCGAGCACTCGGACACGGAACCTCGCGGAGGCATCCGGTCGTCCTGCCCGACCAAGGCACTCGGACATCGGAACCTCGCGGAGGCATCCGATCGTCCTTGCCGACCAAGGCACCGGACATCGAAACCTCGCGGAGGCATCCGGTCGTCCTTGCCGACCAAGGCACTCGGACACGGAACCTCGCGGAGGCATCCGGTCGTCCCTGCCGACCAAGGCACTTTCGGACACCGGAACCTCGCGGAGGCATCCGGTCGTCCTTGCCGACTAAGGCGGCGTCGGCTACGGCGTTAAGCGAGCACTCGGACACCGGAACCTCGCGGGGCATCCGGTCGTCGCTTGCCGACCAAGGCACTCGGACGCCGGAACCTCGCGAGGCATCCGGTCGTCCTTGCCGACCAAGGCACTCGGACACCGGAACCTCGCGGGGCATCCGGTCGTCCTTGCCGACCAAGGCACTCGGACGCCGGAACCTCGCGGAGGCATCCGGTCGTCCTTGCCGACTAAGGCGGCGTCGGCTACGGACGTTAAGCGAGCACTCCGGACACGGAACCTCGCGGAGGCATCCGGTCGCCCTGCCGACCAAGCACACCGGACACCGGAACCTCGCGGAGGCATCCGGTGCGTCCTTGCCGACCAAGGCACTCGGACATCGGAACCTCGCGGAGGCATCCGGTCGTCCTTGCCGACCAAGGCACTCGGACGCCGGAACCTCGCGGAGGCATCCGTGCGTCCTTGCCGACTAAGCGGCGTCCGGCTACGACGTTAAGCGAGCACTCGGACACGGAACCTCGCGGAGGCATCCGGTCGTCCTTGCCGACCAAGGCACTCGGGCACTAAAACTTCGAAGGCATCCGCTCATCCTTGCCGACCAAGGCACCGACTAGCTCTGGCCAAAGCAGCGCAAAGGAAGATTTCTTGAGGAACAAACGCGAGTTCGCACGTCAGGCCACTCGAAACCGATCGCCGAACTTTCTAGCGCCGAAGTGATCAAGCGAGAACAAGCAAAGCTAACTCCTTCATGAAGTCATTCATAGAGAGAAAAAAGGATTTCATTAAAAGCGGCGGGCTCAAAAACTTTACACCACTTTACATGAGGCACCGCAAGACTCTCTATCTACACCGGACTCCTAAAACTCCCTACGACAATGCCGCGGTAGGCCCTTGCTCGGCCGATGGGACGGACCTTGGGGTCGGTGGACTGAGTCGTTGGAGATGACTTCTTTGGTAGGCCCTTGCCCGATCGTCAAGGTGAAGCCACAGTAGCGGAATGTCATGCAGCTGCTGTCGTTCGGCATTGCTCGGCGTGATCGCGCCCTCGCAATCGGCGCCCTCGCCATTGCCTCTAGGAGGCCCCTTGCCACTCCAAGCCTCGGATCGCTGAAGTAAGCGCGTCGGCAAAGAACGTCGCGAGCTACTTCTTCTCTCTTTGGGAGTTCGGCTATCGCTGATCATACTCAACCCAAAGCTCGTTCAAAGGGTCTTCCTCTTCCACCACGATGTCATCACGGCGAAGACTAAAGGGTGTCTTGAACACATTTCAAGAAGGAAAGGATTCTCGTCTAAGAGTGCGCGCTCGAGCAACCCGTGGCGCCTTATATACCCATTCGAAGGAAGATCAAGCGACTCGGGAATAAATGCTGCGTAGAGAAAGCGGCGCCCACCACGGAACCGGCGGTCAAGAAGGCGAGCGAGCAAAAACACACCTGCCGCCGCGCGCGCGCTAGCAAAGCAATTAAGAGGCTCACGGCGGTTCGCATACCTCGTGAACGTAATCCGGGCGGGCGTCGGATGCGTTGAGAACGCCCGGCAAAAGCGGTAGGCCCGTTGGCCCACCTAGTTGAGCGGATCGATCAAGCTCAACCCCAACCGAGTGCCGAACTCGATTGGAGGTTCGAGGCTCTTGGCGAATACTCATAAAGCGAGGGTGCACCAGCGGCCCAATTGCAACAAGCAAAGCCCGGAGCGGCAAGCGGCGGCCTCGAATACGGCCTGACCTAAGCAGGCCGTCCGGACCGCTACCCAAATGCCTCTGAGACCATTCGGAGACCATTCCGACCGGTCCCGACTCGACTCAACAGGTTCCCGACCCCGCGGCGGGGCGGGATCCCGCGACTCGACTTCAGCGGGGTTCCGGCCCCGCGGCGGGGCAGGATCCCCGCTCCGGCCGAACCATGATAATCCCGCCGAGGGCGCGTGCCGCATCGGAGTCCGTGTCAACCTAAGGCCACGTGCCCCACGACGGTCATTCGAAGTGGCGAGCGAGGCGGTGGTCCCTTCCAAAACGGTTTGATAGGCTGCTGAAGCCACGTCTCTGTCCCATCGCCCACCACCCACGGTGCAGGACA
Source organism: Otatea glauca (assembly GCA_036346275.1). Taxonomy (NCBI): domain Eukaryota; kingdom Viridiplantae; phylum Streptophyta; class Magnoliopsida; order Poales; family Poaceae; genus Otatea; species Otatea glauca. The sequence goes on along the minus strand of CM070712.1, from coordinate 49,965,310 downwards.
CGCTCTCTCCGAGGCAACTCCAGCGTCACGCGCGACTACGTCGGCACCCACATGGATCACGAGAGCACTCGCCACTTCGGAGGATTACCTAACCGCTCGACCGGCTAGACCACCGACCCAGCATAGGCTCGCGGCGGCGACGATCGGCGGAGCGATTAGCGAACGGCGGGCAAGGCTCAAGCCCTAGAAGTAGCTCGCTGGCGCCCGCCAATTCTCGATGTAACACGCCCGCCGTCTTGAATAAAGGAGGCGGAACCTCCTAACAAGTGAGTAAGAGCTACAAGGAGCTTTTTCCTCTTCTTCCTCTTCTTCTTTTCTTCTCCTTACGAGAGCTCATTGATCATCCTTGAGCTCTAGATTATCTCCTACTCATTTGTGTGCATTAAATTCTCATCTTGACTGAGTTCAAAGGAAATTGAGTGGTGCATTAAGTGTTGAGCCTCTAGACACTCAATTCGACCTCAAGCAAGCGTCAACACCTATTACTCTTGGAGGTTGCCGCCTCCTAGATGGCTTGAAGGCGTGTGGCATCGGTGATCTTCTCAAAGAAGCTTGTGAGAAGGCCCGATTGTTTGTGAAGGCAAGGAGCTCGCCTAACCGGAGCGGTGAAGAGCTACCACAAGTGATCGAGGAAGGCTCAAGCAAGTGGAGCCGGCTTAAAAGCGTTCAAGTCACCTCAACGTAGAGTAGGGGAGACCGGCAAGTCTCCGAGACCACGAGATAAAATTCTCGCCTCTCTTTCTCTTGTGATTTGCCTTTGTTATTCTTGTGCTAAATTACATTTCCAGAAAAATTGAGTAGATTACTTGTGCTTAGAATTGTTTATTGCTCTTCTTGAATTGCTAAAGTATTTTAGTGATCTCTAGAGATTATAATTGTAAATTTGCAATTATTGCTTCTATACCGTAGTATTTTAATTAATTACAAATTAGAATCAAAAAATTTAGAAACCTCCTATTCACCCCCCTCTAGTCGGTTATCCTTGATTCTACACTAGTTTATGAGGAGTGGAGCCATATATTGCCCTTATGGGGTTTCTTGTGCATAGGTCGATAACTCCATCTTAGTGTTCATCCTAGTAAAGACCTTGAAGAACACTTGGAAGCTTAGGTTGAAGATCTTTTGAGTGCTTGAGAGTACATAGGCTTAGTTTGTACATCACTCCTAGTTGCTTGACCTTATGATATTTAAGTGAGTGTTTTGGACTTTTATTACTTTTGGAGGTCGGTGACTCCTAGACAGCTTAGAGGCATTTGGCTCGGTGCCTTTCCTTAGAGGTGCTTGTGGAACGCTCTGGGAGTCTTGTAAAGGTTTGGAGTCCACCTATCTAGAGTAGAGAAGGATTACCACGAGTGGATGACTTGATTCATTATACAGTTTTAAGTCAGAGCTAGAATCTTGCGAGAATGCTCCAACAAGGAGTATGGGAGATCGCCGAATCTCCGAGATCTCAGTAAATAACTTGTTGTGCTTCTTGTATCTTTTATGTTGTATTTAGTTAGTCGCATTTTAGTTGCTAGATTCTTAGAATTGTGTAGGTTGGAATTAAGTTGCAAAACTCACATAGAACCCCATGCACATAGGTTGGGCTAGTAAAGTTCATATTTTTAATTAACCCTTGTTGCCAAAAAGAATTACAATTCAACCCCCCTCTTGGGCATCCAATTCACTTCAATGGATTACCAGAAATAACAAAACATGTCGATGATCGAGGCCCAGAGTCTCCTATCAAACTTACGGGAAAAATAAAATATGAGAGCACGATCAAGTAAGGGATTTATTGCTGTGGAAAGAGTGTTACTAGAATGAGATTGTAGTTAGATTGTCCCTTTGGGCAACGTAGGCCACCCTATTTATGCTTATCTAAGGGGTGGCAGTTAATTCTACTACAGGCGCCTCTTGTCTTCATGCACGAGTCTTCGTCAAGTCTGGAACTGTCTCGCTCTTTGGTCAACCGTCGTGTCCTTAGCCAACTATCGTAAGTTGCCAAATACGTCAATAACCACTCTCATATTAATCACGTGGAAAGCTGCCATGTCTTCCGACTAGTTTACCTGGTCGAGGCTTATAAGACCGTATGACTGGTTGTCATTGCCCTAGATTGGTCGTCCTTTGATCTTAACCGGTCGTCATTAGTTTTCGACTAGTTTGATACTAAAGGAATAGGATCTCCTTTGAATCATGATAGTAGACATAAATGTTATGTTAAGTCAACCTCCAAGTCAAAGTTTACTTTATAAAGATACTTTGGTCATAAAATATTGACCTAGTCAATAATCCTAGTCAAAATACTTGAGTGTAGTTTGCCATGGTTATCCATAGGGCAAATAAAAAGATGTTTCCTCGTATTCAGGAGTGGTTTGATAATTTCTTTTAAGTTTTTTGTTTGTTTGTTGAACATTCCTTTTCTTATATTTAACTTTTTCTTCTCGTATTAATATATTTTAATATTCAGTGGGACTAGCTTGATCCTACCGTTACTTCAAAAAGAAATGTAGGCCAGTGTGAGTAGAGGAGCAGGCATCCCAAACTGATATCGCTTACTTACTACTGAATACTAATCGATCGACTAGGAAACTATGAAATGCACGTGTTTTTAACTAGTATAGTTTATAAGTTCATATACAATATTATTTTTGACGATGGTGATGATTCAGAGCACTACAATGCGTCATGTATAGCACTAAACAAAGACCACGTCATGTATATGGTCAAGGATCTAAACATGAAGACCACAGAGTTTGCATAGACGGATGTAAAAATCTATATCGAAATTGCTACGGTATATTTGGATTTTTATTGGATGGAAAAATCCGGAAAAAATTGAAATTACTACTGATGAAATTTGAATTTTTATTTTTCGTGAGATTTAAAAAAAAGCTGAGAGATTTGAATTTTAAGCAGAATTTGAATTTTTTTGGCCGGATCGACCGGAATTATATCAATAAGTTCTCAGGAAGTGATCTTCAATGATAATGTTTCGAAAAAGTTTATTTTTTAGACTTTTTGGCATTTCGGCTGAAACACTCTCTGAATTTTAAAAAATTGAGAATGCATTTTCATGCTATGAAAAATTTATGGGAGTATCATAAGATATGTAGGATAATACATAAAATTTATGAAAATATTTTAACATCATTTGTTATGTTTTAAAAATAAAAATCAGAAATAGGATAAAAAGTCAGTTCACGTAGGACCACTTGAAGTAGTCCGGCGTGAACGACCTTTTGCGCCGGACTACTTCCAAGTGGTCCGGCGTGAACGAGGTTTTGCGCCGGATGGAAAAATCCGGAAAAAATTGAAATTGCTAAAACTTAGGTGAAAACTTAGGTAAAAAACAGAACATTTAAAACTTTGTTCCAAATGTAAGCATTGAACTTTGTTTGTTATATTATATTTCTAAAAACAAAAAGAAAAAAACATAAATGGTAGTGTCCCTTGTAAGAATTTTATAAATTCACTGGAGTGTGATCATGAATCAAAATTTTTATGGGATATTAAGAACTTCCTTATCACCATTCTGTAAATTTAAAAAAAATTAAACTTTTTTTTACTGCTAAATCAAATCTATGTATTGATCATCAGACTTTTATCAGGACGTAGCACTGTCTGAATTTTCAAACATTATTTGAGAATGCTCATCATCTAAAAATTTTAAGAAAACATTAATGTTATATCAGGACCATTCACAAAAAATTTCAAAAGTTTTTAACATGGTTTACATAATTTTTCATGTTTTCAATTTTACTAGTAAGCATTTTAACAGGCGAGAGACCAGTAGTACTGTTAGAATTTTTAAAAATTCATACAGTTTGATTACGGTCGTTTTATCTGGACAGTTCTAATGTTTGAATTTTTAAAAATTACACACACTTCATAATAATCTGAAATTTTTATGCTTGCTCTTGGAAGAAAAATACAACAAAATTTTAAAATTCCTCAGATGTGATAATCAAGTGCCAGGAACCTCCAAAAAATTTCAAAATTTTTCGTTAATGCTTGGGCAATTTGTGAAGATCGGTTTCTCTAGCTATTCTTTAGGAAAATTTGGCTGAGTTGTATATGCCAAGCTTAAACGCAGGTATATTCAGTATTTTTACTCGTTTGAAGCAAGATGACTCTACAACTCCTAGTAATGGAAGCGTTATAGTACAAAACATCAAACTTTGACTCTGACGGTCTGACCCATGTTTGATCCTCGATAGGCAGGGGAGCTTAAAAAAGAAGAAAAAGATGACTCTAGCTAGTAGCCAATCATGCATCTAAAAGGATGAGTACTAATCTTCCATAACATGCATGGTTGAGAGACTATGCGGTGATCCATCTATATTTGTGATGACTAATTGACTATGTTTGAGCCTGTAGTGTTCAGGTTTGAGTTTGACATGAGCTTGTTTTATCATGAGCAATTTGATTTGAGTGGTCGTGTCCTTGTCCTGAGTGGTCATGACCTTGACCAATGTGGTCACGACCTTGTCTTGAGTGGTCGTGGCTTTACCACTAAGTGGTCATGATGCTCCTAGAGAGGTCGTGCTCCTAGAGATATCATTTCCTAGAGTGGTTGTAGCCTTTGTGACCTCTAGGGCGGTCATTTCCTATAGTGGTCGTGGCTTTTGTGACCTCTAAAGTGATTGTGGGCTTTTGTGACCTTTAGAGTGGTCATTTCCTAGAGTGGTCGTCGCCTTTGTGACATTTAAAGTGGTCGTGGCCTTTGTGACCACTAGGGTGGTCATTTCCTAGAGTGGCCGTGGCCTTTGTAACCTCTAGAGTGGTCATTCCCTAGAGAGGTTGTTCCCTAGAGTGGTCGTGACCACTTGGGGAGTGGTCTAAACCTCTATAGAAGTGGTCATGACCTCTGTTAGAGTGGTCTAGAGCTCTAAGGCTATTTGGGAAGTAGTTGTGACCTCTGATGGAGTGGTCTAGACTAGGGATGGAAAAATCGTCGATAATCATGCGATAATAGTGATTATCGCCTGTATTGTTACGGCTCAGCATTCAAAACCGAGAGGAAAACCGGTCAGTTTGAAATTCAAATTCAAAAAATTGTGAAATTTGCAAAAAATTATCCAAAATATTTGTAAAACTAGTATTAATAAGGTTTTGATATTTGGGATGAAATTTATATGAATTCATGGAATTTTTGATACATTTTTGAGGCAAAACCGAATGAACAAAAAATAAAAGAAAAAAAACAGTGAAGCCTGGCACTGTTGGCTCAAAGGCCCATTAGCCCATAGCGGCCCAGCAAGAAACCCTAGCTATTTTATGGATCTTTTGCTGCTTCTGGACATAATTATTGCACCCCAGCCACTCCATTCGACGCACTGGGGAGGAAACTGACTGTTCCAGGAGATCTAGGTACTGGTGACGCAAAAATCGCCAGCTGAGAGGCGAAAATTGACGATTTGGCGTCGAAAATTGATGACTCAGTGGCAATTATCGCTAGGGTTCCTGTGCGCGATGATTTTGTTCAAGAGCCGAGCAATTTTCGTTCGAAATCGAGCGACTATCGGTAAGAATATTCAATATTCGTTGTATTTCAGTTCACAAATACAAGTAGTTAATGATTAGGGACCTTAGGATTAGTGTGGTTTGGGACCTGTTTTGGATACAGTAGTCTTTAGGATCTATTTTGGATACAGTAGTCTTTAGGATCTATTTTGGATACAGTAGTCTTTAGGATCTGTTTTGCAGTGAAGTTTTGGCAGCAAAGGTTAGGGTGATTGAGTACCTCACTGAGTTTTGGCAGCAAAGGTTAGGTTAGTAACTTATTGTGATGGAGTTTTGGCAACAAAGTTTAGGGTTTTTGCAATAGGGTTTTGCCATCTATTAGAGCACCTCATTGAGTGAATGAGTAACACAGTGTCGTTAATTGTTAGGGTTAGTGTGATTCATGATGGTATTGTGCATATCAATTAAGCAGTTGCTATATCGACGTGCTTGATGTTGCATTTACTTGCATGCGTGTAGCAATTAGTAGTAGAATTTTTTTTGTATCGTGATTAGTTGCTCAAAGTGGTTCAGCTATTGGAGCTCCTGACTTCTTGTTATCTAACTTCTTGTTGTTTTGATTAGTAGATGGCAGAGCGGGGTGATGTTGTGTGGGAGCACGGCAGTAAGATGGGGACCGGTTTTCGATGCAAGTACTGTCACCAAGAGAAGAAAGAGGGCGGTGCAACCCAATTGAAGCACCACTTGGCTAGGTTTGTGAGTTTGTGAGTTCTTTCAGCGCGAGCTAGACAGGACGAAGGACAAGAAGGGAGTTAGGGAGGAGAGGCTTAGGAAGGAATCAACAGCAGCTGGCGATTCGTCGCCAAGAAGAAATGTATATTATGAGTATATGGGTGGTGCTAATGAAGAGGACCAGCCGCAGCATGCGATGAATGCCTCAAGGGTAGAGGCAGAATTTATGAGGCGGGCGGGTGGCAGGTATGAGCATGGTGAGGGCAGTAGGGGAACTAGAGGGGCTAGAGGAGGGGGCGGCGGTGTGTTGCCAAGGATGTTTTGGAGTTCATCACAACGGGATAGACCGGCCGTGGGGGATTATAATCTTGGCTCAGCCCGTAGCTCTGTGCAAACACGGATTGACACTAGAAGCTGGACACAGAAGGGGAGAAATGCGAAGCAGGCGATTGGCTCGACATGGACCAAATTCTTCCACACGGCTGGTATAGCGGGGAGGAAAGCAGACAATACCTACTTCATTAGCGCCGTCAGAGAAACTAAAAAATGGGGTAAGTGAGCTTTCAAACTTTCGTCCAGTTGTACGTCCAATAATAGCTCGCATGGTCATCATAAATCTCATTTGCAGGCGAGGGTGTCCCGTCTCCCGGTGGGAAAGACATAGACAACAAGTATTTAGACGCCAACGAAGAGGATATAAATGAAAAGATGAAGAAGTTCAAGAAGGAATGGCCTACATATGGTGTAACCATCATGTGTGATTCTTGGACTGGGCCGACACGCATAAGCATTATAAACTTCATGCTATACTGCAACGGCACCATGTTCTTCCACAAATCCGTTGATGCAATGGGCAAAAGTCAAGATTCGTCATACTTGCGCAAGGTACTTGCTCTCATTGCTCCTATTCTGATATATATTTGAATTGCGTGTGAAGTAATGGAGATTTTCATTTTGTTTGTTGACGCAGGAAATTGCCTCATAGGTCGACGAGGTTGGTGCGTAAAATATTATACAGCTTGTCATGGACAATGGTGCGAACTACAAGAAGGCATGCAGGCTTATCGCACGTGAGCACCACCATATCGTATGGTAGCCTTGTGTGGCACACACAATTAATTTGATGCTGAAGCAAATCATTGAGAGTGCTAGAAAAATCTCGCGATGGATTTACAACCATTCAAAGCTTCATGCCATGATGAAGAAGCACATTGGGGCGAGTTAGTCAAGTGAAATGCTACTCGCTTTGAAACAAACTACATGTTTCTGGACAGTTTTCTTCATCGCAAGGACAAGTTCTTGCAATGGATGGCATCAAAGGAATTTCTGTCATCGTCCTTTGTTAATACCGTGGAGGGGGTACGTGTATGGGTTCTTATTGAGCTTGGAGTGGTGGGACAACCTTTGTTCGGTTGTTAAATCTGTGAAAAAATTGTATGCCTTCTTGCGTTTCGCCGACCAAGACAGGGTTCATACATTGAGCGATGTGATACTGCGATATAATATAATACGACAGGAATATGATAGCTTGTCCCATGACTCTTCAGCTACTTTCGAGCAATACATGAATGTCGTGGACCCTAGAATGGGTGACCTAACACGTGATACTTATATGAACACCGGTACTTCTCTCTTAATAAAATATCTTGTACTTGCAAATACTTGTAATAACATGTTTTCTTTAATTTCATGCAGCTGCTGCCTTGAACCCCCGAACGCATTACTCGTATGGGATGACCAACACCTTCTTGCCAAATCTCCAGGATGCTTTTGAAGAGCTTTTTGATGATACAGATATGGCAATGCGAGGTCTTCACGAGGCCGATCTTTTCAGAAGAAAGGTTGGATCGTTCTCTACTATACTAGCTGAGAGAATGGCACATGATCATAAAACTACCGCTGGTATATTTGTTATATCATCTTAAATATAGTGGCAATCCCGTATTACCACCTCCTACTGATTGTTGTCTTCCATTACTTGCAGCACATTGGCGGAGTGTTTTCGGTTCAAACACACCCACGCTCTAACAGTTGGCTCAGCGCATCGTTTCCCATTGCACTTCTTCCAGCGGTTGTAAGTGTAATTGGAGCACATTCGTATTCATCTACACCAAATTTCGCAACCGTCTGTCATATAAGAAGCTCCATAAGTTGGTCTATGTGAACTACAACTTGCGACTCAGAATCCAAGAAGTGGAAAGTGACAAGTCCGCAGCCGAAGACGATCCATTTCAGCTCCTTATGGAGCTCACACTATGCGACACAGAAAATCCAATCTAGCAGTGGATGGAGAAATGGAGGTCCAATACTGACCCATTACTTGATGAGGAGGACACAGAGAAACAGAGTGACACCCCCCTCCCATCACACCTCGTGACAGACCCAGTAGACGCTCTTGCGTTGTGAAAGGATCCTGAGGCTGCAAGCATCCCTGAATGGGCAGACACGACAGTGGGAGACACTCATGTGGGAAAGGGGAAGCACCAAACAGTATCAACGAGTAAGCAAACAAAAAAGAGCTCTCTCAAAAGGAAAGGGGAAGCTTGCTAAACAACATGCACAATACGTAGGGAGTGATACTCAATCGATAGTACTCTCACAACCCATCAGAGCCCGCCGTACCAAGAATCTAATGACAGTAGCTCCAAGACGGACTGCGATGACGGTCACTTCCCACTCAGAAGCTCCTGCTGCCATACAATTTACAAGGGAGTCCCAGTACAATCATGCCACACAGGATAGAGACATGTGGCTCCACAATCACTCAGGACGACTACTGCAGCCAAGGGGAGGGCCCATCGACACAGCCGTGATGCACCGTGGCATAGCTGTAGCTCGTGCAGCGTCGCCGAGACGCATAAGAGTTATTGCTCATATGGCCCATATGACTACTCCATCCCGAATTCATCCACACAACCTACCACTCAATGGGTATATGAGTGGCAAGACCCACAATGTTATGCTATGATGTACCAATAGTGGGAAACGACTAGCCCGTGGACGAGGCAAAGCTGGCATGAATATAAGGCGGAGTTGCTAGCTACACGAGGTTTGCTGATGATGTCATAGAAGAATACAATATAACCAACCAAGTGTACAACCAATAATACTACCCATAGCCTCTAATGTAATGTTTCATTTATATGTTTTATTCCATTCCAACTCGATTTTTTACTAACATCGAGCAATACATGTAGGTACACCATGGCATATCCCCATATGTATCATAATGGAAGACTGACGAAGCTATGTCGAGTAGGAACATTCATTTTAGGTGAGAAAGCCTCAATTCAAATATCATTTGATTTGCTACTGAAATGAATGTAACTGAAATATGGACTTAATCGATTGATTCGTATATGTATTGAAATGAAGTATTATTTGTTGACAACTTGACATCTTACTTCTACATGCCTATTTCACAACTTCACATTGTCCAAAATATAGCAAAGTCATGCCAAAATTTTCCCAAAATTATTCATATTTTTTCATAGTTGTGCTATTGTTGCAAAACATGTACTTTACAATTTGACATGGTCTTCACATATAGGAATGGTCATACTGGAATTTTGTCATATTTCTCCATAATCTTTTATGCATTTCCAATATTTTTCTGAATTTTTTAGCCTTTTTATGTCTTATACTAATTTTTCACATTTTTCTGGATTTTCACACTTTCCACCCTTTTCCCTCCATTTTCCAGTCTGTCGCGATTTTGGAGAAAATCGGCCGATAATCAGCACGAAGCGGGCGATTTTCGGTCATTTTCGATCAATTTTTGTCCAGGCCTGCACGACTCAACTCCGATTTTGATTTTTGAATTTGAATTCACAAACCCTACGATTTTTCATGATTTTGGAACGATTTTCGGCGAAAATCGGTATCGCTGGCCTCCCGATTTTCCATTAAAATTCGATATGAACCCTGGTCTAGACCTTTAAAGATCACTCGGGAAGTGGTTGTGGACCTCTGATGGAGTGGCTTTCAGTGGTCATAGCCAAGAGTGACTTTGAGTGGTCACTACCAAGAGTGGTCTTTGGCTTTGGGAGGTCACAACCAAGAGTGGTCATGGACTAAAGTGGTCACAACCAAGAGTGGTCTTTGACTTTTAGGGGTCACGATCTAGGGAGTTCATGACTTGAAGAGTGGTCGTGGACTAAGGTGGTCATGGTCTAATTGATCCCAGGTGGGATCTTTTGAGGTTTGACTTGTCACCGATACTTATCTGGTTTTTGATGCAGTTATTCTAGAACAATGCTATGTGATGGTTTGCTTATCTGTGTTGGTTGCAGGACTTCGGAGCTAGGTTATAGTGAAATGAAGGCGAGACCGGGACTAAGCTAGGAGAGCTGAGGTCTAGAACGGTCAAGAGACACTAGAAGATGATTGAGATCAGGAAGTCGGAGCGTGAAGCATTAGTAATGGACATGGGGGCAATGGCAAGGTGGACTAGGACTAGGCTTAGGGAGAAGTTGAGGTCCAGAACGATCAAGCAAGCGAGGACGGTTTGGGGCAATCCGGACGCGTGAGAAGCTTAGTGGCAAGTCATTGGGGCCATATGGAAGGTGACGAAGTATGGAAGATGCTTCAAGTAGTTGGATGAGATGCTAATTTGAGCTCTACTCAAGCGAAAGAGGATCGTTGGATCAAGTGTTAGCGGGTGGAGTAGAGGCTAAGTTAGTGTTAAAGGGTGTGGTCAAAACCCGTGATGTTATTGCGTTTCAGGTAAGCCCATGTATGAGTGAGTGGGTTAATCACAGCCCTTGATGAGGTTCCTTATGGGAGAAGGAAGTCATCCAATGGTGGAGATTGACTCAACTGTGCTATAAATGGAGCGCTGGAGGGATATCTCCAGCACCTTGGTAGGAACCAAGGTCAGAGCCAAGTCTTAGAGAAGGGTTTTTTGGTTTCTTTATGCTCTGTTGAGATTTGCCCATCTGGAGGTGTGGCTTTGTAACCATCTATTTCTAAGTAATGCAAGATCCAAGTTCATCTATATTCTAAAGTCTATTTCTATTCTTGCATTTTGCTTGGTTCTTTCTTGCAATTTGAGTTGTGCTTCACCTCCTTCTACTTGCTCTATCTCTAATGGATCTAGGATGCATAAGAGGTTGAGGAGTTCATCAAGAACATATTTCAACCCAGCAAGATCCACTAGAACTTGACTTTGCTCAAGTTTTTGGTCTCCCTTCTTTTTGAGTCTTTAATATCTCTTTGGTTTCTTTTTCTTTTGATCTTGTGCTACCAAGGATGAATGGTTGATGGATGAATCTTCTGTAGATCATATCCCAATTATCTAGGCAAACTTTGAACAAAATCTTTAAGATTCCTCTCAAGAAACCAGTAGATCTTTTATTGCTCATTTGAAGGGTGTGTCTTTGGGGTTCTTACTTGTTGTTATATGTAGGAGATCATCTTGATCATCAAAATCCCCACGATCAAGCTCAGGATAATTTAGGTAGGTTTTATCCTCATCTTGGTGCATCCTTCTTTCAAACTGAAAAAGATCAAAACTTTGACACCAGTCCTTGCGATTGAATGTTGAAATAGATTCCTGATATCTATAGGAAGGTGCATGTAAAGTTATCTCGATTATTGTTTTTAAAATCATGCTGATTTTCCTGTTCATCCCGATTTTACTGTTCACCCAAGAGCACTGGATGTTTGTCCAGTACTGGTTTGGCTGAGCCTTTCAGTTGACTCTTTTAAAAAAGTGGTTTAAATGCTCTTTTGTCCAGTACTGACCTGGTTGAGCTTTTCAGTTAACTCTTTTAGAAAAGACATTTAAATTTTTGGAGAAATTTTTTTCATTTAGCTCCTATTCACCTCTCTCTCTCTCTAGTCACCTTTGGGTCCTTCAATGGTAAATTGTAGCACGTTGTATAACTCGTAACTGAATACCGAGTTGAGTAGCGCCATGTTGCCTCCCTGTTAATGTTGGCTAACAACATTATTCTGTGCTGTTGTCGCCGCTACCTTTTACCTCTAATTGCTCGCCTGTATCGAACCTTCTTCTTTACTAAATAGGATGAGCTCCTGCCAATAATTTCAAAAAAAAAAAACTTAACAACGAGTAGGTGATGAAAAAGGAAGCTTGTCTTTTATCCCGGCCTTCTGCTTAACTATCCAGCATCCACAATATTCCAAAGTAAAATACGCCTCCCAGTTCATCCCCTGCGTGCTAGCTAGCATGCATGACAGATCAAGATGCCCAGCTTTCTGTCTTTTAGACAAGCAGAAGGGATTATTGATGCCAGTTTCCGTGCAGTACATGGACAATGATGAATCAAATTCAAGTAATATAGAGCCTTGATTGGATAAAAAAATTTGCGTAGAAGAGGATCTCAAGAGCTCTCCAGTTGGTTTGGTTCTTAATTTATAAACTACTGATGCATGTCAAATTGGAAGGTAATTAAGAACTGAACAGAACTACTTCTGCATATAGATCAATGTCTTCTACCCTGGATTCTGATATCTGGTAGTATTATTTATCCATATTTATCACTTCCCAAATTCTCGCACACATAATTATCGTTGATTTCCTAATTTGCCAATTCTTATTTTTCATTTCTTGTATTCATATGGTCATCTGTGCTTATGGAATTGTCTGCAAAATGGTACCAATTTTTTTATGTTCATGTTGTAACAGCTCTAATGAAATCTATTCTACAAAATACAAGTAGAAACTTTTACCCGGATATTGACTGAGACAAACGTCCAATACGTTAGTCGATTGACTAACGTGCGGAACTCTAAGAAGTAAAAGTTAATACTACAATTCAGATCAAAATGCATAATGAAACGGCACTTTCCTATATATAGTACAACCATTCCCAGACTAATATATATGGTCTGTTTTGTAAGAAAATATATGGTCTTTTCGTCGTTGTTTTTTGTCTGGGCGAAATGTCTTCCAGCATGCATCCAAACTCCTTTTCTTATTCCGTTTACATTCTACTTTGTCTCGATCCATATGTATGCGTACATATGTCTGCCCTAGCTTGAAACCTTTAGCTCAGTCACAAATTCGTGGGCATTGACGGGAAGAAATGCGTATCAATTTCTCTCCTATCTTCGATCCAAACGGGCAGGTGGCACGCCTCGGCAGAAAGCATTGCAAGCAGCAGGCATCTTTCAGAACAAAATCCCTACCCCACCCATGCACACCATTAGCAGAAGAAGGCACTAGCACACTATAAAAGCTGGGCCGCCTATCCTGGAATCCTGCATCAGGTCGCAGCATTGCACATCACAAGCACTCACACACAAACAAAAGCCGTTCACTGCAACCCAACTGACACCGGCCACCATGGCGCAGTACCACTCCGAGGTGGACCACTGCGCGGAGGAGAGGAGCAGGCCGTACGCCAACCCGGGCTTCTACCACGGCGAGGGCGGCGAGCGCTACGCCGTCAGGAAGGAGGCCTACGAGGAGGTCGACGAGGTGGCGCGCGCCGGCAGGGGCCACCAGCAGCATGGCCACCTCGGCCGCAGCGGCAGCCACCACGAGCACCTCGGCCACGGCGGGCGCCGCTATGACGCGTGCGAGAGCAAGTACGACTCGTACACCGGCGAGTACTAGCTATGCCTGAGCACGCATGTACGAAGAGAAGTTCACGGTCATCAGGGCTGCTGCCCGACCGCGGCAGCCCGCTATCTATGTGTGTGCGCGCGCACGGTCATATACATGGCATATGTGTGTGCATCGATCGCATAGGCATGTATGTGTGTGGTGCGACAATAAGACCAGCCGTGTTCTGAATAAATCTTCCACGTGATCTCCCATGCACGTTTTATATACGTACTTGTTTATGTATGTTTTTGCCGTTCAAGACCGTACGCGTGACAAGCTAATGGACGCGCGGTACATTTTGATCGAGTATGCGTGCCTATGGGTCGGACGTACGTACCGGCCGGTCCGTGTGGTTTGCGGTGTTACGAAGCGGTTCGAGACGGCCGGCGCGATCGATCGAGCATGTGACGGCCTGCAGATAATGAATCAAGACGAGGTGTGCGCGAGCGGCAGCCACGTCCGTACGTGGCAGGGCTGTGCAAAACGCGTACCGGCGGCGGGGTGGTACTAGGCGCGCGACCACAAGAGGTCCACGTGTACGTACGCGCTGATCGGTTTCTCGGGTCAGGTGGCCCTTGTTTCCGAGTTTTGAGGTTGCAAAAAAACTGATTAAACGCCGAGCAGAAGCCTGCAACTCCACAAGATAAGATGGGAATGTACAATAAGATCATGTCAGCTGGTTCTTAGTCTGTACACATCAGTTTTAGTCTATATAGAGGAGTGAGAAAAGAGGAAAGAGAAGAGAACTAGCTCTTATTTAGTAGCCAGCTTTGCACGGGAGCATAGGTGGTAGATCATTTATGTACAAGAGAGAAAAGATAGTTATTGCACAATATCTAGAGACAACATCTAGAGACAGTTATTGTACAAACTGGTTTTTAACTTACTATTAACCAGTAGTTGACTTTGCTATTGTACTTACCCTAATGCGAAATGCCAAAATAACAAGCCCACAGCCGATCGAGTGGGACGGACTTGGCTTCGCTTGCTGCTGCCTGCTACTTTACGGACAACAACGTATATATTGTGGTTTCGTTTGTGTGTGCTGGATATACTAGCTGTCTGGATGTTTTGGTTCTCTGTGTTACGAGCTGCCAAAAGCCCACAAGATACATGGACAGATGGACTACGACTAGTTTAGGCACCAACCGCGCCATATTTCAATGTTTGAAATCGTCTCTTCCAGGAGCCTCTCGTTCTCCCCAAAACTACTCCTTTCCCTTCCTGATCCGCACCCCCTCCCTATCTCTTCCGGATTCGGGGAGCACTGCTGCCATGAATTAAAGCTCTAAGTTTCCTGGCATCGTCGCTTGCTCCAGCATGCTCTGACAGCCCTTGCCGCCGTCCATCGTCATCAAGTTCTTCTTCCTGGTGATGGCTTTGTCCCATCTCGGCGGAAAGAGGGTACACCCAGAGGTTCCGGTTGCTGAGGTCGCGTGGCCCTGGCGGGCGCATGCGAGTTCGGCCGTGTTCTGGAAGCCGCGCAGGTCGGTGGCCTCGCCGGCGCCCATGCCCTCCTCTACTCTTTCCTAGTAAGTCTCAATAAATTTTCCCAAGTGGTCCTTATCTTCTGGGGTGCCATCTGGTCGCTGTGCCTTCCCTCCTTGCTGCAAGCCTCGAGTTCATCCATCGCCCCTATCTGCTCTCTCTGAAGTGCAACAAGATCCAGCCGGTGGCACAGCCCATCCCCTGTTCTACCGGGCGTTGAAGTGCAGTTCTACAGATCGTTCACACTAATCCCGATGGCCCTGAGCAGTACTTCCTCATCGGAGAGATCTGGTCCTCTTCCCTGGACCTCACCGGCGGTCACCAGGCGGGTAGTCGTTCAAGCTATCGACGCCACACGCCGCCCTCTCCGCTCTGTCGGTGTAGCAGGGAGAACCTCAGAGTAGCAGCTTCATCACACCTGTCCTAGGGGCAATAATGTTGTTTTCTTCATTTTGTGGGATTTTATGTGTTGCAGTGGCGAAACTAGGGGTGCCGGGTATGCCCTGGCACTCTCAAATTTTTGAGAATGCTACTGCCATTGCTCAACTCTTGCAGGCTTCATGGGAATGTATGTTGTAGCAGCCTAGGACGAATCTAAAACTTGCCTCAACAAAACAGAGCGACAATCTTCAGTCCTAACGGAAGTTGCTTCAGAATACAGAACTAAGTTTAGAACTTCAGAAGCTAAATCCAACAATGCAGAAATAACTAGCACAATGGCGTTTTTGCGAAGTGAAAAGCACACGTCTTTTCTATTTTTTATTCTCTATTTATACTCAGAAATGCAGAGTTTAGATCCTTCATCCTCATCCAACAAAACAAAACTGAAATCGAAATTTACTTCTCTGATACTTTACCGATATGACTACTATTGTTCTGTCCGACAGCAAGAAGCACAAATCGGGGTTGGCCGAGCGCCAGTCGCGATCGGAGGAGACGACCTCCATGATGCGGAGTAGCGTCTCCCTCTCGACGTGGTCCATGGCTGCGGCGGCCACAGAGAGGAGGGACAGGAGGAGGAAGGCAATGGAGAACGCTGGCATGATGACATGATGGCGTGGCACGGGCGTCGGTGTGGGTCGGGCGAGCGCGGCGTGGCAGGCAACGTGAAGACCAGGCGAGCGATGTAGCACTGGTACACCTATTAAAAAATTTTAGTTCCGCTAATGATGTGTTCAAAGGCTGAACTTGTGCTCAAACTTTTCATTTTAGGATAGAGGCAGTCCCTCTAGGGACTTTTCCCTCGAAAAAATGTTTGAAACCAATGATCCGCCAAGTAGTACCATATGCATCTTAACGGAGTTGGGCTCAGGTACAGGGCGTCCTGCACACAGCTATGCGTAGGCCCAATCATCCCTTGCCACGTGTTCCTCTCGTTGAAATTTAACGGAGTCACTGCCACAAGAACACTGTGTATGTTAAACTGCAAGTTTTCTAGCTCCTCGGCGTGCAGCGATGTGGTCTCTTCGCGCGCGCCGGAGCGTCGTGCGTACGTCTGACTCATGTGTGAGCCACGTCGTTCACGTGGCTAAGCCGTTAATCAGACTTATATATTAAATATCCGTCACATTTCATAAACGCTTCGTTGCTCGGTTAGCGCGTTCGGTTAGCAGCGGCGGTCCTCGGTTGGAATCCGCCCGCGCAAGCATTGTAGCAAATGTTTTGGAGATCGGTTTTTTTGCCTCGCGTCGCGTGACGTGGGCGGCCTCGCGGGCACGCGCTTTCCGCGCACGTTTTTTAGCCGCGCGATCTGCAAATTATTTCTCTCGATCCTGTGGTTGTCTGGTTGAGCATGTAGTAGTGCAAAGGTCAACAACTTAACAAACTCATTCAAGTTTTCTGTGCCCAGACGGAAACACATTTGACGAATCCTTCATCTTGATTAAATTAGCAGGAGAAAGTTTAAGGAATTTGATTAAAGAAGTACCGTTTTACAATTAAGAAAAATTATGTGCTGTTGTTTGGACCGGTAATTACTTGTCTCAATCAGGCTCCTAGTATTTTGATCTTTCTTTTAATCTTAGTTTTGAGTAAAACTTTTCAATATGTTGAAAATATCATGCAACCCAAAAAAATCCGAATTTTTCTCCTTTTACTGCTGATTTTTTAACAGCTAGGTACAATTTTTAGACGCTAAAACTCCAAAAATACATTTTAAAAGTTATGCGACCCCAAAAACTTCTAGAATTTGTTTCTAATTACATATAGGTGCATTTTTTCCTCTATAAAGACTCCCATAACATACAAGTTTTTTTCCCTTTTAGCGCATATTGATTTTTTACGTATGCGTGCAATTTTTATGCGATGAGACCTAGAAAAATTCCAAAATTTGTTTCCTTTTACCACAAATTAATTTTTTCCCCGCTGGAATTCTTGAGAGTTCTAAAACCATGTGCAAGGGTCATCAGAAATTACATTTCAGTGCATTTTTAAGCCAAAAGACAAAAATTCCACAATTTTTTCCCTTTTAGCGCAGATTTTTTTACATCTAAGTGCAGTTTTTAGGCGCCAAAACCCCAAAAATACATATATTGTTTTTAATTATATATAGGTGTATTTTCTCCTGATAAGACCCTAGAACTCACAAGCTTTTCCCCTTTTAACCTATATTGTTTTTTTACGTCTATGTGCATTTTTTTTAGCGATACGATCCAAAAAAAACTTCCAAAATTTGTTCCTTTTCTCGCAAATTATTTTTTCCTCCGCAGGGATCATCGAGAGTTCTAAAACCAACTCATTTTTTTTTAACAAAGTACCTCACGAGATTCATCTAGGCACGGTTTTTTACGAAAAATCCCTCCAAACTTCTTTGATTTGTTTTTTCCCTACAATTCTTTTCTTCGATGAGAAAATTGTCTTTGCGCGACGTCACGCATCTGCGCGGTGCGGCTTGCTGCCGCGAACCGCATCTAGTTAACTAACAGGAGCAACCAAACAGACCGATTTCATGTGTGCGGCTATCCCCTCCGTTTTCTTCTCCAGATTTGGTTCTTCTGACGCCGCTGCTTCTCAATGTATGTCGCCTGGAGCTCCTAGACGAGACGAGCAAAGGCAAAGCTGAATACTCGAAGAGCAAAAGTCACACCGGACGGAGCACGGAGCTTCAGGGCGGAGGAGACCAATACTGCTATTGATATGTATCTGCGTATTGCGTTCCATTAAACTTTGCAATTGCACTTAGTGATCGATCAAACAGTAAATAGGCAAGTGATTCGAAGGAAAAACAAGGCGGAGCACCTGACGAACAACTTGAAAAGTGATATATCATTCTTAGATTTGCACCGGCCTTGTGATCTCCCGATCTTCTTGCGGGGAAGAAGACAGGGTGGAGTGCTGAAAGGGAGGGGAGAAGTGTTGTATTAAATGCGGTATTAGCAATTTTATTGTTAACTTAATTCCAAACTTAATAAATAACCATAGACTAATATTGCCATATGGAAAACATAAAGACAGGAACATGATGTTAATAGATATCAAGGTATATATGAAGATAGCTCATGTAATTTAAGCATTCATGGATGGCAAAAAATAATAAACAGTGGCATACATTACTATAGAATGGTACAACATTATCGTTTTATCTGTGTCGGTTCCTAACTTTTTAGGCAAAAATCGATTGTGATAGATGATTCAACGATAATGTTAAATAATTAGTGGAGAATCATCACAATCGGTTCTAATCTAAGAACCGATTATAATGTGAAGGTAGGAACCGATTGTGATGTGCACGTTCACATCACAATCGGTTCTTCAAGAGAACCGACACAAATGCTAACATCATTGCAATCGGTTCTCTTGAAGAACAGACACAAATGCTAGCCTCATTACAGCCTGTTCTAGCTAGTCTTATTGCAATTGGTTCTCTTGAATAACAGTCACAAATGATGACCTTATTGCAATCGGTTCTATCTAAGAATTGGCACAAATAATGGGCGGGCTCATTACAATTCGAAGAACCGATACAAATAGCCACTTTAATGCTAAGTGATTTGTTTGATTGATTTGTGTTAATTTTTCATATATTTACAAAAATATGATAAGCGAGTGTTGTATATATAAGTATTTCTCAAATAATAAAGTATTATTAGCAACTCTCAAACCAATACAAATACAATATGAGCTGTTTAATATGTTTATCTCAATATGGTCCATTTCTTTGAGCTCATTCTCTCTCTTTCTTTTTGGCTTTGCCTGTAGCAGACTACGCGGCAGGGTCGACTCCTGCACCTGAGCCGAACTCTCTTAACGTAAGGCAGAGCTTGGGCGGTACTGAGACAGAATAACTAGATAAGTTTTATTACTTCTAGCTAGCAACAAGGAAAAGAATGGACCGTAAAATATGGCATGCGAATAAGATCTTTGCTTTTATCATTTACAGGTCGAATAGGATCTCTGATTTATCATTTACGGAGTTTATATGTGCCCCACCCTTGAGATGCCTGAGTGGACTTAAAAAATGTTAAAGCCATAGACCAGATCAGAGCACAATCTGCACCGCACTATACTACCAGCACTGCGCAAACAAATGCATGCTTCTTCCACACAAGACGCCGCAGCTAGCGCCTATAAAAGCCAATGCATGCAGGGCTGCAGCCTGCAGGCCCATACGGACACAAGGCACAGATACCGCAGGAAACAAATTAATAACAAGCCAGCCATGTTCAAGGGCAACTGCCACGGCTACGGCCAGCCCCAACCGCACATGAACTACAACCGCCACAACTCCGGGTGCGTCGCGACCATCGCCGAGAACCCCTGCCACGGCGGCGGCGGCGCCGTGCAGCACCACGCCGTCCACAAGGAGGTGTTCCAGGAGGTCGACGGGGGCAAGCCCCGGGGCCACAGCCACCACCACCACCAGCAGGTCCACCACCACGGCGGCGGCGGGCGCCGCCACGAGGTGTCCCAGGAAGGGTACAACGGCCACCACCACGGCGGCGAGCACCGCTACGGGGCGTACGAGAACAACTGTGAGGAGGAGTACGCCGGCCGCCACCACGGCGACGGCCGCGGCCGCTACGAGGCTTATGAAAAGACCTGCGAGGAGAGTTACTCCGGCCGTAACGGCAGCAGCCAGCACTACGAGGTGTACGAGAGCACCTGCGAGGAGGAGGTCGTGACGGTGGCAGGCGGGGGCTGCGCGCAGCGCAAGCTCGGCTACGGCCTGGTCGCCTGATCATCGCTTCCGTACGTGCATGGCGCATCATATTACTGACGCGTACGTATGCAGTACGGTACGTATGCGTACGGTATATTTATGCGTGCATGCAGCCTCATTGGTGGATGCCGCGCGCATTAATTGCTGTGCCTGATTGGAGTGCAACTTAAATAACCTCGGTAACCAAACTAGGTCTAAATAAATGTACTCCCGATTGATGCTCCGCATCCACCGTACGTATGGTTATGTTATTGGTAAAAAGCAGTTCCTAATGAATTATGCGCGTGCTACACCAAGCTTCGATTTGCTTGCTCGATGGAGTACGTTGCTTGTACCAAACCCAGCGGATGATCTTAGACTCTTGAGTAAAACGTACGTACCGGACCGATGCATTTGACGGTTGGACGTACGCACGCACGTCAGCACGGGCCGTTTGACGACGAATAACACATCGATCAGGGCGAGTTTGGTGCCTCGCCGCCGCAGCCACGTACCTTCGTAGTGCGCGCATGCGGCTGTCCAAACCCCGCGCGCGGTGGCAGCACGGCAGGAGTGCGGACTGATCAGCCCCAAAACCGAACCGGTCTCACAAAAGTTCTCGGTTTTTTGGGTGTTCGTCTCCGGTTTCACCTACCGAAAAATGCCAAATTCCGATCGATTTCATGGCGTCTCACGGCCGGTCTCTGCAGCAATAACCGCGTCAGGGCCCTGCCAACTATCCCACGTCAGCCCGTGTCCGAACCGGAAAACTCACAACCTCTTGCGTCTTCCGGTCTTCCCGGTACGTGAGGGATATGATGCGTTAAACCCACAGCCCAACTCATCACCAAATCTCCTGCTGCCCAAAACATCAAGCTCACATACAACAAGTGGAACGGATCTACTCATGGTTAAACTCTTAAAATAGATGCGCAGTGACATGGCATTCTTTCTCTTAAGCTCGTAGTCGTATAGCGAAGAACGCACTTGAGGGAATTGAGGATGATTCATGTTGTACAAGTCATAGGCACGCGAGGGTATTTTGGATATGGTGAAGATAGGGACGGCCTTGCGACAGGTGGGGAGGGCTCGGGCGATTTTAGTCCCTGCTTGCTTTCATTGGGTATACTTCGCTCTTTGTCATGAAATGGAGAATGATAAGAGCTAGATAACAGACGATAAATTCACTTACATGGAGATTAATAAACAAATACTACTCTCCAGCTGCGTGAGAATAGGTTATTTTACTCCCTAGCTAGTTAACGCGTAATGACCAAGTCACGTATCTCAGTACTCAGCGTGACGGAACTGTCCCAGTTGACTATCAATCACATGGCAAACCAACTATTGTATATGTTTTTTTGTTTGTACAAGAATATTTTTTTCTTTATTTTAGCTATAACTTTTTATTGGCAACTCCAATTCATAAAAAGTTTTCACCGGTAGTTTACTGACGACAAGAAGAACAGAATGATATAAGTCTCCAATAAACAGTAATTTTGTTGTCCGGTGACAGATTTTACTATCACATGCAAAGGGTTCAACAGCATGTGTAGTAGTAAAAGCTAGCTTACAAAACCAGGGTTCAGCAGCCTGTTGAGTCCGTACAGTAGTAAAATCTTACAATATATTAATACTAAAATATACTATCATTCCCTCGAATTCTAAAAGAAACTTTAATATTTGTTACTACTGCACCCACGTACAAATTTGTATGTCTGTGGGGTGAATAGGGATGCATATGTTGTGCCGGATGGCTATTGCCGTCCGCGCCTAGCAGTGAATGGGATCGATCGATGGAGCATACATATCTAGCAGAAAGAGAGGAATATATATATATATATATATATATATATATATATATATAGAAAATGATTCCGTACTCTGGGTGTACGTACTCCCACCTCTAGTATACCGTTTAAATGATGTTGTTATACCTTTTTATACTTTTGAGTATACTCTAATACTGATTATAAGATACTCCAAAGTGAGTTCCACAAAAAAATTCATTAAAGTCCACTCTTTATAGCATAATTTGTTTATATATTCATTTTACATATGGAAAAGGGTATGTAGCAAAAAAAAAAATGCTCTTATGAAATTTTTTCAACCATGTCGCATTGGAGTATATTAGAATTATTATTGGAGTATACCGAAAGTGATAAATGTGTATAAAGCGTTCATTTAAGTGGTATTAGAGGTGGGAGTATGTACTACTGAGAGTACAGAAAAGGCTTCCTATATATATATATATATATATATATATTTTGGATCATGCATATATGCGTGCAACCTGATCCGAATTATATATATTACTCAGTTAATGGACTCCATGTATGCATGACTAGATGATGCGCATGCATCTGCAGCTAGCTATGTATGCTTGTGATCGAGTATCGCTCTGGCTAGAGGACTATTACTCCATCAACTTCGTGCCTGCATGTTTGTGCTTCCGGTCGGGTTGACCGGCCGAATTGGACGGTGGGCAGATACTCTCACTCATAGCTCGGTTGTGTTGTGAGTGCAGTAGTAACAAATATTAAAGCTTTTTTAAGCATTTGAGTGAATGATAGTAAATTTTACTATTTATATGTTGTAAGATTTTACTATTGCACAGACTCAACATCCTATTGAACCCTCTGCATGATAGTAAAATCTATATACACGGATAGCAAAATAATTGTTTATTGGCGAGACTTATATAATTCTGTTCCTCTCGTCGTCAGTAAACTACTAGTAAAACCCTTTTGTAAATCAGGGTTGCCAATAAAAAGTTATGGCTAAAACAAAGAAAAAAGATTCTTGTACAAATAAGAAAACACATTTATTAGTTGGTTTGCCACATAACTGAGAGTCAACTGGAAAGTTCTGTCACACTAAGTACTGGGATATGTGGCTCGATCAGTCTGCGTTAACTGGCTAGGGAGTAGAATAGCCTATTCTACACGCAACTGTACATATACATATACATATACATATACATATACATATACATATACATATACATATACATATACATATACATATACATATACATATACATATTCATGCAAATTTTTTGGATGCTGAGTTTAACTAGTTTACTAACTAGTTCAAACAAGTTTGAACTAAAATTCAAACTAGAGTTTCCCTTTTTTATGATAGTTTGGTTTTGGTTGTAGCTATGTGCTGATTTTATATATAAATAAGCAAAGCATGTGATCCAAACTCGTTCAAAATCTTTGAATTCGAGTATATTTTTTCAAAGGTATGCATTTCATTTGAATTGTTGTAGATGGGTATATTCCCTAAAACTGAAATTTTGAAAAATATACTCGAATATAGCTTGAATTCGCGCATTTTAAATCATGGTGCCCCATTTCGACCTCTCTCTCTCACACACACATATATATATACAGAGAGAGAGACTTGGGCCACAATGATCCAAATTAAACGGGTGTATTCCTCTATGTATTGCATGCGAAGTTTTTTGAGATTTTTAGGATGTTAAGTTTAACTAGTTTACTAACTAGTTCAAAGCAACTAATTATGTTTTTCTCTCCCACACTGTATACCATTTGTCTTTATTTCAAGAGAGATGCTATAAGACACCCGGTGCCATTGAATTTTTTCCCTGTAAGATAGGATAAGCATTACTGCTAGCTAGGCATGAAAAAGAGGCCATCAAATATGGCACGCGAATAGGATCTTTGCTTTATCATTATTGATGGAGTATATGCGTCAAATTACAAGATGCCTGATTATATATATACAGAACTGAAGATATAGCCTGGTTCGAATGACGAGATGCTTGATTAGATATAAAGTTACAGACCGAGAATATATCCATTAGATGCACCGCCGAGCAAACCGAGCACAAATGCTAGCTCTCCCACTCACCACGCCGCCTATAAAAACCTACCTTGTAAGGCCATACGGATGCACAGCAAGCCATAGTCACAGCAAGTAGGATTGCATTGCAGGAACGAGCCAAAGAAAATACTACGCATGTCGCTGGTCAAGTGTGTCAATGGCTACGGCTACGGTCACGGACACAGCAAGCCCCAGATGAACTACCACCGCCAAAACTCCGAGCACGTGACCACCGTCGTGACGGAGATCAACCGAATGACCGTCAACGAGAAGCCGTGCTACGGCGGTGGAACCGTGCAGAAGCATGCCTTCCGAGAGGTGTTTGAGGAGGACGACCAAGTGTACCCTGCTCGCCACCACGGTGGCGTCACTGGCGGCATGCACCGCTACCAGGCGGCGCACGGAGGGAACACACGCAAAGAGTTCGCCGGTGGCCACCACGCTGGCGGCGGCCGGATCCACCACTACAAGGAGTACGAGAGAGAGGAGAGCGAGGATGAGAGTGACTGCGAGGAGAGCGAGGACGAGAGTGACTGCGAGGAGGGGTTTGCCCGTGGCCGCCACGGCGGCGTGCACCGCTACGAGGCATATAAGCGGGAGGAGAAGCGCGCCGGCAGAGACCACGGCGGCGTGCACCACTACGGGACGTATGAGCGCCGCGAGGGGCACGGCGGCGGGAGCCGCTACGAGTCGTATGAGAGCACCACCACTGAGGGGTACTCCGGTGGCTACGGCCAGCGCAAGAACCGCTGCGTCGTCTGAGCCGCATGCTCCTGCAGTCCTGATTACGTACACCTACGTGCATGATATGGTTGTGCCCTACGTATGCGTATGGTATATATACTTATGTTGTATGCATGCTCGCATGCTAGTGTTCCCGGTGGATGCTGTTGCCACTCAGAAAGCAACTTAATCTAAGTAGCTAATAAAATGTACGTCTGGTCTAATTGATGCTGATCTGCATCCACCATGTGGTCTATATAATAATATAAAAGCTTGACTATTAGTATGCGTCTCTCTCCAGCCGTCCAGCGTGAGTATGTACATGCATATATGCAAGACAAGATTAAGACTGATCGTGACATGGTGCTCCGCTGCTCGATCCATTCATTACACGTTTATAGGCGTGCGAATGCATGATTGTCCCGTCGGAGTAATTAAACAGCTAGCTAGAAGTAGAACCCATGCAACTGATAGTGCTATTAATTTGTTAAAGGTATATTTAGGACTATACTGTTAGAGGAAGTGTAAATAATACGGCTAATCTGATTTATTAAATTAAAAGGAAAGAATAGTCTATGTTATATTTAATGAGCTCAACTGCTGTATAGGTAGGTCGTTGCCCGTCGGCTGGCGCAGCGTGTCACGCTCGATCAAACCGGACGCCCGCGCGTGCAACGTGCACCGATACACACGGAAGGGTATGGCCAACGAGCAGGAGCAGGATGGGCAGCGGGGCAAAGTTGCCACATGCCGACGCGCGCGGATCCGGACTGGACTGCTGAGAGAGGTACCTATTCGGAGGAGAGCCACGCGCGCCGCCACCATGCGCACCACCAACTGAGCCGGAGGGAGACGCCGCGCCGTCGGGCTCGTCCAGACCAGGGCCCTAGGGCCCTTGCCCGGACGCCCTGCAGGTGGCTGCGTGCCCTGACGCCGAGGAGGGAACACGTACAGCTTGACGAACCGGCGCCCGGCGAGTTCATCAACGGCTTGCCATGCATGTCCTGCGTTCGCGTCTGCCTGCATCAAGGCTGTCCTGTCGGCTTCCGGCGATGACGTCATGCCGTGGCCTGCGGTACCAGCTGTATCACTGTTGTGCCGCGACGATCTTCTCTCATCTGCGTCCTTGTGGACGGGCAGCTTCGGAGCATGCCCTCAAGGTTTCTGATCGATGTTTATATTTGTACTCGGTTGCTGCCTGTACGTCTGAATTCATGTGCACATTGTACGTCTGAATGTCAATGAATAAACGGCTCTCCTGCTCGTTCGTAAAAAAATTAAACACTGTACATTTGTACTATATGTCAACAATATGAATTAATGAATCATATTTTTTTAGCAATTAGTTGATCCCGATCTGTATCCCTCTATCTCGTTTAGGTTAGAACACGTGAAATTGGTTACACTGAGTAATTAATTTGATATTGTTATGGGAGGTAATTCTATGCATCATTATTTAAGTTACACAAACACTAAAACATAAATAAAAGGTGGATAATGATTACTTACCCAGCTTCAAGATTTATGTAAATTGTATTAGACGGGTGATGCATAAAAGCATACTGATATAGTAGGCGTTTTAACGATTGGTCAGTCCCAATATTGTGTGTTTTTTGTTGTCATGCTTTTCGGTCTGATGCGCAATAATGGAAAAAAAAAATTGAACGTAATGACTAATGAAATTGATCTAATGAGTTGCATTGTCTAGACCTGTTATACACCAAGAATATCGATACTCCTCTCTCTCTCTCTGCAAAGCCACCAACAATATCGATACTGCACCCTGTGAATAATACACACATGCGTATGAAGAAAGTACTCGACCTCATAATCCCCTGTTACATCGGCTACTTATATCACACCTAGTCTCACTACCAAAAAAAGCAAGGTCAAAACAAAGTGAACAAGGCTAAGATTAACACTGGTGATTCCCGTGATGTCCCATGTATAAATCTGGCCCTTGAAGGCTGAAACTACAACTATATAGAGGCAGCTGCCTTCGTGAAACATTACCGAATATCCAAGGACCAGGTTCCCAAAACAGAAACCTTGCCATGACTCGTGAGATGCATGTACAGATGTACTCGTCTAAACTACTGTTGAATTCGGCAATGTGATCCCTTGTTCCAAGTAATATGCCTTCTCAGCATCCGCCAACCTTGTTTGGAATATCCCCCACTCTTTTCTACAACGTGCTCTTACCTGTGGCACACCGCCAAATAAAACAGTAAGTGCAAATCCATATGGCACTGTAGCGATGCATATGGATGGTGCGAAGTTCAGAATTCATGCATTGGAAAGTTGACACAGAGAAAAGTGGAGAATACATAAGATCAGCAAATATTAGCTTACCCCTTCCCATGGTGCTCTTCCATTCTCTGCCTTGCCCTGCCAGGAATAAATCTACATGATTAGGCAACAAGTAACATTTTACAGACTACAGACTGAGGGGAGAGATGGACAGCGACTATACCTGGTTACCGAGTGATGGAACAACCTGATGAACAATCCATTGAGCATCAACAACACCAATTTTCTCATGAGCTGGCTGTTTAATTTAAGACCAAGCAGAGTTCTGGCTCAGCAAAACAGGAACGGTTTGGACTTTGGAATAGCATATAAAGTGAAAAAACACATAATTGTGGCCCAGTAAAGTTGGTAATTGATATAATAATGGATGGTCCTAGCCTGCTAGGAACATGTGATCAAATAGTTAATCCTGGACCTGGAGATTACTCCAAAAGAAGGGGGCAATGAAGTTTTTATACACGCATGTATGTAAGTTCCCCGTAACATACAAAAACCAAAAGCTAGCCTCTGTTTATCCATCAGTTCAACTGCCTTATCTCACATCCTCTCATGTGCAGCACTACCTGACTTAACCCCTCCCTTTCCTCACCCGGTCACCCCTAATAGCCTGTCTGCACCACAATCAACCAGTATGCTCCACACCCAGACACCCACTGCCCCGCAAAAGAATTAAACAGAAAAAACTCATTCTATGCAACCTGCAATTGAAAGTACCCTAGACCTTCTAGAGGTTAGCATTGATGTATAATATCTCACTTCAGGATAGCAATATGTCTAATTGATAGCAGTGAAAAAAATACCTCCACACATTTCCTAAGAGCAAAATCGAGACCCCATCCATGGACCAAGTCATTCTGCAGGAAAAAAGTGTGTAAGCATACAACTCCAAACAAAGCTAAGAGATGAGTAGGTAATGCCGCGCCACCTGAAGCATATGCCATACACAGCGCCATGCATCCCTAGAGAACACAGTCGCCATAATTTCCACGAATCTGAATATCAAATTGAATGTGAAGACAGAAATTTTGACAGAAAAATAATTTGACAACAAATGATTGGGCCCCTACGCTGCACATGGTGGCAGATGGGGATCAGTACACCAGCCTGGCCTCTCCTGAGTTACTCTGTATAAAGCAAAACATCACTCAAGAAACTAATACAGGTGGGTGACAATTAAGCATCAATAAAGCAATATAGATTCAGTAGCTCACTTGTGAACTTCTTGATCACCCCGTCGTTTAGTCATTTGCCATGTCAGACCTCTATCAGGTTCTAAACCAGGCTGAGAGATCTCCAGCCCATGCTTCCTAACAAGCTCAATGTACCTGAAAATCACATTGAGATTATCTTCCTCAGTGGAACACCAGAAAAACAGACAAAGGAAACGAGGGTGTAATGCTTACGCTTCTGCATTGAAATGTTCAACACCTAGATCCTCATCCCAGATAAATATGTAGTCATACTGGGCAACGATGTCAGGATGCAAAAATCGTTTGGCATACCACCTAGGGTAAACATAAGTAAATAATAAACCTTTGGCAGTCAAATATTTAATAGCCTAATAGGCTATGAGCACTGCAAAAACATAGCAGGAAAAGTAACAATAACTTACCATTTAGTCTGCTTTCTGACACTCACATGGATGGCCCTTTTTGACCACTCAAATTCATCCCATTCAGTTGTCCGGCCATCATAATGGAACAACATAATTGTGAAGTTCTCTGAAAACTATGTAAAAGACAAGTTTGAACAAGGTGACTAGCTCACTGGGATGCATGACCAATTGTTCTCCATAAGTTGCAGGATCTACTTATTCAATGCACTCAGTCTAAGCATGCTAGACATCTAAGTAATTACCTTCTTGACCGCTGCATCAATATTTGCCTTTTGAGAGTATCCAACTGTAAATGTAACAAGGTATCTTGGTTGGCTAGTAAGATCCTGATGGTATCGTTCATGTATTTCAGATCATAGATCACAAAAGAAAGAAGTTAAAATAACCTCCATTTAAAGGCATCATTTGATACAAGTTATGAGAAAAGTGACAACAACAATAGCTAACCTCACTAGGTTCGCCCCACAATCTTCGGAGATAAAGGTCTGTTTCAGACACAACAATGCCTGGTGGAAGCCTTTCAGCACCTTTCGGATTTGTCGGAACATAAATCTGAGGAAAGAATTGTGTAGAATTAACAAGAAAAAAAAAAGGAGAGTGGAATGAAAAACAACCATTATCTATGTGCAGCAACCATCTATTTCAGTTCATTCTGTCATAAACTTCAATAAAGGAGACCAATCAAACCACACTAAGAATGAGGATCTAAGATATAGCCATTGACTCCCACACTTCAATAAATGCATCATACTGTTCTAACATATGCAGAACTACCTAGCTTTACAGCCTTCATGACTCCATGTAATCTACGAACTTGAAACATCACACCCCATGCATGAGAAATACAGGAGTAACATACCAGACCCATAAGGCACTGACCACAAAATAACAAAGTAGAATCTAACAATGGTAGGACATAAATCACAAAACTAACATTACGACCTTAGAAAGTATTACTCTGACAATGTACCTTTGGAATTTCATCAGAGTTCGAATCAGAATTGTTCTTCTTGTGACTATTTGCAGACGTCCATGCGTGATTTAACAATGTTTGGGTTGTGATGCCAGAGTTTCTATCTTCAATATAGGAGATAATACTGGAAGGGAAGTGAAGCTGCGAAATGCAATCAGTGAAGATTTTTCTCTAAACGAAGTACGTGGCAGAACAAAGCAAGAGAAGCAAATAATCCATTTTACCTTGGTTATATTGACTGTAGGAAAGGAAATCCCAAAGAAGTAACCTAGCATAACACCAATAACAGCTGAGAATATGAGCCTCATTCCCTCATTTGATCTTGGCATGCTGTTGCTGTTGAATATTGACGATAAAACTATGATGCATGTGAATGAGCACCGCAAAAATGCTTATTGCTGGTATTTGCTATCAGACAGTAGCAGTACATAAACTAGAAACATTGAACATACCTACGGCCTTGAATGCCAGGCTTTGCCATGGGAGCTGTGAGTGTTATCCTTTTGTGGAAAAGGAACTTGTTGGCATAAAGGCACTGGCACTACTGACGATCCACAAGGTATAAAAGAATGATAAATCAGAGCTTCTTGTAAAACATAAAGTAGTTAAACTTCAAACATAAGAAAAAGAGCTTCCTAAACATTGATTTCATTGAGAGCTGATTAATGTGGATACGATGTACACAGATGAACCGTGGATGAAACCACTAAGGCACTTATTTTAAAGTGGGAGTAGGTAAACTACTACAAGAACTATCTTTTCTGCGCAAATCGGTTTCATTTTCATCCAAATAACTGAGGACAGTACAGCACAACCATTGAATGATTGAATCACATGTTTTTTTTCCAAAAGGACAAGCTTGAGATCGACACTACAAACCAGCCTATATGATTGACAAACAAGCTATTAGACAAGCTAAAAGTTTCATGCAAGACATTTTAGCAAATCACAATGTTTCCGATCAGCTAAAGGATTTTTCTCTTTGTTCCATTCATTTTTTTCAATTCCTTTCAAATGCAAAGCCTTTAATAACAATCCTCAAGAAGCCATCACCACATCTGCATTACTAGCTGCTAACCAGCAAGTATCAAGTGGTCTTCCCACTAATAGGCTCAATGCTGTCAATGTACAATTGTGTGATCATTACTATATCTCCAGTTCTCGGTAACTCCATCTGTATCCTGCAAAGTTGATCTATCGGTTGGGAAGTCACGTCCCACTTCAGAAAACCCAATAACAGCCGCATGTTGCCAGCATAAGTGGCTGATGCAGCTAACAGAAATAGCGTTTTCTTAGTTTCAAGGGTGATACACTGCTGCTACCGGCTGCACCGGCAGAACTTATCGTAAATCGCAATGCAGCAAAAATAGCATAAATTGGTTTTAGTCCATAACATTACTACGTCTTAAATGTTAAATCCCCAATGCCAGTTAGAACCAATTTTGTAAATCCTCAGAGAAGAACAGTACCAACAGTGTTAAGTACTAACACGCAGACACAAGAGTAACCGAAAAAAAATTCTAAAGCTCCCAATTCAACAATTTTGGCGCCGGCTGGAGAAATCTAAGACTGGAAGCAAGATCCACGTGAGGAGCAAACGCTGCTACACACAGATCACTAAAAACATCAAAACAGCCACAGCAAAATTCGCACCAGAAACAAAGGAACAAGAGGGAAGCAAATCGGAGGCAAATCGGAGGCAATTCGGGGCAGCCATATCCCCAAATTGGAGGACGAGAAGTATTTCTTCTTCTTGTCTGAAAATATTGGTGCTGCGCACGACCGTTGCTTACCAAACTCGTAGACGACGACCTGTCGTTTCGCAGATTGGGACGACTGTGCCGGAGATCCGACGGCGCCGGCAGCCCTCGTGGGCTCACCGGGCCCGGAGCTCACTTCCAAGGCGGTCGGCGGGCCGGCGGCGGGGCGAGGGCGCCGACGACAGCGAGTTTTCCGGCGCGAGCAAGTGTCGGCGGAGACACCGGCGACGGCGCGGGGAGCAGCGGGGAGGTGAGCCCGTCGACGCGGTGGAGGCGAGACCGCGAGACCGACAAACCGTTCGCTGTGAAGTCCAATCCCTCGTAATGGTAGAAATGTAGAATATTTGAAGAACTGGACAGTGATGGAATTGGGGTTTGTGTGCGTAAGCTTGTGGTACTAGTTGTATGTGGTTGTCTTACACATGGCAATCGTTTAAGACAAGCTTAGTTGCTAGTCAGAAAGGAAGATGCTTATCTCAAGATTAAGATGGTTAGTTGACAAAAAAAAATGAGATTAAGATGCCACCTCTCACTGAAATGTGGGACCTGTACGTGGTCAAAGAGATAATCACTTGCCTTGTCCCTCCCACTGATTATGCCTCTGTTTGTCAGATTGACAGCAAAGTTCCTGGTATGAAGTGGTATTAGGAATTGCTGGTTGGAAAATAGACTCCCTGTCTTATGTGTTTACAACTCCTTTTTTTCCGGTCATAAATAGTTATTTTGAATATAGGTGGAGTTGAACTTTCGAAACTATGATTGTCAATATCTTTTTAAATAATTAAATTAGATACATAAAAATCATATGGGTAGAATTATCTCAAAAAGTAATTTCATAATATTATAATTTTATTGGGCTTTATAAATATATTATAATAGAAATTAGTGGACAAAGCTATGTTTTATAAACCATGTCGATGTTCAAAATAACAACTATTTGTGATTGAGTACTAGCTTATTCCTCTTCTAGATGTTTAGTGGACAAGGGTTGGTGGTGTACAAACTTTAACCCTTATTACTCTGGTTTACGAGTATCTTATTGAACTACGAGGACAATCACCTAATACTCTTTTTACTACCTTAAATCTGGCCATCAGGTCTTCGGCCCGTTTATATGATAAGCAAAGTTAAACAGGTAGTACCAAATCCAATGGCCAGTGGGCATATGTACAACAGTACAAACCAGAGGAATCTGCCAACTTTTGCAAACCAATTCAAATCATTGTAAGAAAAAACTAGTAGCAATAATATGTAATGCCTGGAGCACTTTGTGCTTGAAGATTATCGTTACCCAGAGTAACCAATGAAATCTCTCTTTTCCGTTGCAAAAAAAATGCAATACCAAGATATCTCTGTCCTTTGGTAATCAATGAGGAACAAGGTATCTTTGTCCCGATAACTCGTTAGCATGCATCAAGGTATGAAAAGAGAGCTGAATACCGTACCTATGGAGACTCACCGCGACAAAATTACCCTTTATCAAGAAATCGAGTTGTGTTTTCCTCACAGAAAAGGAAAAAACGAAGGTTCTTTTGCATCCATCCGATCCATCTTGTACAAGTCTTGGAACATGACGACGACGATGCAACTCATTTCGAGACAAGGGAAACGAAACGAACGAGTAACAATATATGCTAGGTTAATTAGTTCACAGCCAGAATGCCGCAATGTTGCGATCCATAACCGAATCTAGGGGCAGACAGATGCAGCGACTTCGGGGGGGTTTGCACGTCGCCGTCCGCAGCTCCCCGCGCTTACCGTACTTGAGACAGAACTTCGGCATGTACAACCGCCGGCAAGTTGGCTCCTCCTCCTCCGGATCCACGCACAGACGCACTCCATGAGGCAGAACTTACTGCCGCTTCCCAATGTACTCGAGTGCGGCGCCTCGGTGCCGCTTCTTGTCCTTGCAGAAGAGGACGTCCGGGGACGGCGTCCGGACCTCTACGTCGGTGGTCGGGACGTCGGAGGAGCAGACGCGCCCGGCGTCTTTGTTCGTGTGCCCGCAGATCCCGACCCACCCGTCCAGCTCGGCGTCGTAGTGCGCCGGCCGGCCCCTGAACGGCAACACCCATTCGCCGCAGTAAGTCCACTCGAGGCTCTCCGTGTCAAAGGAGAAGGTGGCGCCCTCTAGCCTGTTGCTTCTGTCGTCGAAGTAATGCGTCCGGTGATGCCGCCGTCGAAGGTCACGGACACGAAGAAGCTGCGCCCATCCGGGTGCTCCGCGTAGGAGGTGGCCCAGGACGGGTCGAATGGCTGCTGCGAAGGGACGCTGCTCCATGACCACCTCATCTCGCTGCTCCGGGAGTCCAAGGCGAGTACCTCGAAGTTGTATGATCGACAAGCTAACCCTCTAGCTGTGGAATGGAAATCTATGCTTCTCTATGTGAGATAATCCCTCATCCCCATTACAATACTGTACTTTGGCCCCTTCAACAACAAACTGGCCATTGAAATGGAAATTGACAGCAAGCATTTTAGATCCTGACAATATCCTCTAACCCAGTAGGAATATGCCAAATTTGAACCATCGAGGTGTCAAACTCTTGGCAAAAAAAATCATGAAGCAAATAGAGGGATTCGCGAAATCTTATCGATTTGTGTTCGCGCTGCTTTACCCATAGAAACTTGATGTTTTTGTGGTAGAAAATATAAGTTAATTAGGAAAAATAAAAAGTGTTCTAGGCTTAAAATATAGAGTACTTGTCATTTAACTTTAGAGAGATCATGCCACCTTACAACTATCCAATGTTTATGTCACCTTACAAAAGAGACCCAAGTGAGGGAAAATAATCCTATAGAACACAGGTCCTATACATGTGAGGTTAGACTCAGCCTACTCCAAGCTTGACACGTGGCTTAAATTTCATGGAAAGGCTCATCAGGTAGTTAATGAAACCAAAGTTAATATCATATGTCACGCTTTGAACAGGGCCTAACCTCACATGCATAGGACATTAGGACCCAGGTCCTATAGGATTATTTCGATTACTAGCAAGCTTGGATCACATTACCTAGTTGTCAGGCCTACGACGAAAGATATTAAAAAATAATAATATATACTTCTTGAGAAGGGTTTCTAAAATCACATCAAGTTAGAAAGAGAATGAAACAGCCATGATTTTATTAAGTCAAATAAAGTCATTAACATAATTTGATAATAATCAAATTGGAATTAAGCAACAAAGATTAACTGTATATTTTAATTATTACAAATTTGTACAACGGAATGAATTGCATTATACAAGAATTTAATTACAAATTAAAATACAAATTACATGATTAATCATTTACATCTCAGAAATAAAACTTCACAAGGATGCTAAATTCCTAAAATCTACTTTGTGCTTATCATCTTTGGTAGCCCTGTATGTCACTATAAATGCATATATAAATAAAAGCAATAATTAAAAAGGCAAGAAAAAATTAAAAGTAGAGTTGCCATCAGACCCGTATAAGATGGTATCGCTCATTGAGATATCAGATTCGTCCGGGGCCAAATGGGCACCTCTCACAAATTTAGATTTCATCATCCGGCAATTATACAAACCTATGAATTAACCGTAGACACGTGAATAGTAAAAATATTATGCGGTAGGAAAATAAATTTCCACCGTAAAAAGGTAAAAACCTTCACGGTAGAAAGGATAAGCATGAGTCCACTGTGTATTAGTGTAGGATCGAGGATAACAGACTAGAGGGGGTGAATAGTTGTTTTTTAGAATTATTTGGCTCTAATTGCAACAAAAGATCAAGTAATACTAGAATTGAGAATTTTAACAGTTAAAGCCTAAATCGTTTAGGTTTCGTTAAGTGCGTTAACAAACTAAGTCTAAACAAACACAATCCTAGATAGGTGAGCAAATACTAAGTACACTAAAATGTAAATTTGCACTAATTGAATACAAGAGAGAGAAACACAAGAGATGAACACAATGAATTTTTTCTGTGGTCTCGAAGACTTGCCGGTCCCTCCTAATACACGTTGAGGAAACTTGGACGAATCAAGTTGGCTCCTTGCTCAAATGAGCCTTCCTCGATCACTAGTGGTAGCTCTTCCCTTCCCGGATAGGTGAACTCCGGCCTTCATAATCCACCGGGCCTCCTCACAAGCTTCTTTGAGGAGATCACGGGTTCTCACACCTTCAAGCCGTCTAGGAGGCGGCAACCTCAAAGAGAATGGACTATGATGCTTGCTTGAAGGAAATCAATTGCTCTAATAGCTCAATTCAATGCTTTGCACTTGAATGCTCTCAACTACTCACAAATGCCAAATTGAATGCTCTAGAGTAATGAGAGTAGTGTAAGGACTCAAGGAATATGCAATGAAGTCTCTAACCTTGCCCAAGGTGCAAGTATGAGGGTATTTATAGCCCCACCAACAAATATAGCTGTTGGGGACCAAAATCCCGAGTTCCTGCCAAATCCAGCACTACCGGCCTCTAAGGCCCGGTAGTGCCGGCCCGAGCTCCAATGGTCGATCAGGCGCATTCAATGCACTAGCAACTGACTGTTACACCAGAGGTTCGGCACTACCGCCCACAAAGGCCGGTAGTGATGCACTTTGAATTTGTGCACAGTGCTCAGGAACACCTGCACTGGAAAATAACTACCGACATTTATAGGGCGGTACTATCGCACTTCCGGCAGTACCACTCCTAGACTCTGGTAGTGTCGGCCAGAGAGTTGAGACACAATTGCCTTACTGAAAAATAGCTACCGCAGCTAAAGGGGCGATACTACCGCACCATCGACAGTACCTCTCCTTGAGCCCAGTAGCGCCGGTCACAGGGGCACAAAAACATGCATTCTGATAAATAACTACCGCCATATTAGGGGTGATACTGCCGCACCTCCGGCATACTGCTCTTCTGGCCGGTAGTGTCAGCCTCGTAGATTGCACAAAAATAGGCCTTCTGTTAGATAACTACCACCATCTAGAGGGCGGTACTATCACACCTCCGACAGTACCGCTCCTCTGGAACGATAGTGCCGCATTCAACAGGAGAACAGGCAATTTTAATGCAATCTTGATCAATGCGTGATTATAAATTAAAGCATTAATTTGAGCCAATATTTCAACTTATTTTTAAGCTAATAATCAAGAGTCCCTCTTAATAGTACGGCACCTATTCTAGCAACCGATCTTTCTCCAAACATTGAGATTGACAAAATGCTACGAAAAGGTCCTTAACTCTTTTATACCTTGATCTTGAGCTTGTCTTCATTTTAGCCTTTGGAATTTCACTTTTTCATTTTCATTGACGAGGACCAACCTAGTTTTGCATACTTAAAGCAAATTATTAGTCCTTTAACATTGATTGTCATTAATTACCAAAATTAAACAAAATTAGAGGCCTAGATGCTTCAATTAGGACAACACAACCGATCAGAGCAGCCCCAACCAAAGTCTCCCCAGTCAAACCTTCCAAAGGAAGCCTCTAGCCAAACCAAATATCAAGAGCCTTAAGACATAAGGCAAGCCTCAGTCAAGTCTCCCAGGCAAGCCTCACAAGCACACCACTCACATACAACAAACACAAGCCACAGACCACCAAAAGCCACAAGTCTCTAGGAAGCCAGGAGCAAGGAGGAGCTCAAGCAAGAGCCAGAGCCAAGCCTCCAGGAGCAAGGAAGCCAAGACCAGCCGCACCCAGGAGCAAGGAGGAGACCAGGGCAGCCACACCATCACCAGCATCACACCCTTCCTTGTATACCATTTCACAGGTAATCATCCATTCTTTAACCATCCATAGCAACATATGAATAGCAATAGCAAAAATCAACTAGAAGCTAAAGACAGTAGCGATCCTAGTTTTCTCAATTAGTCGATGCCGCAAGGGTTGCACTGAGCGTGCCCAGTAATCCACTCATGCTCCCCAGCGTATGGTAGATTAAAAGGTGCCATCTCGGCACTGTCCAAACCCAAGCATCAATCTTAAGATCATCATAGGCCAATATTACCATTCAACATCACAATACATAACACAATAAAGTAAAAATCAGTAGTGAATCACAATAAGCTCGGGGTGTACCAAACCTAGCTAGAGCGGGTCGACCAGGAGCTCAGGGAGTGGCTGGCTGTGAGGCAGCCAAGAGGAAGACAGCCTGGGGCGGCAGGAAGAGCTAGGAGTGGCTCGGGCGAGCAGACAGCCCAAAGGAATGGAGCTCGGTGCGCGACCAAGCGTGCATGGCGTGGGTGGGAGAGGTGAGTCTTGGTGCAGCCAAGCCAGTAGCTGGGCGATGGAGAAGAAGCAAAGAGCGGGCACGAGCCGTGGCCGAATGGCCCGATGGGAGCTGGCACTGCGACATTGTTTGCATGCCACGACACGCGAAAAGGGCGAACAACGGAGGAGAGGCCGGTGGCGTGCCCAAGAAGGTAGGCGGTGGGGAGGCGCCAGCGACGAGCCAGTCGGACCAGATGGTGCCAAATCGGGAGAGCCAAGAGGAGGAGGGGGGAGTAGGAGAAATGGGGAAGGAGCAGGAAGGATAAGGTCAGGTGAAGAAGAAGGAAGGATAAGGATGGAAAGGAAAAGAAAAGAAAGGAAAAGAAAGAAATGAAAATTAGAAAAAAAATTGGGTAAATTTCTAAAAAATGTAAAAATAGATAATTAATCA
Source organism: Otatea glauca (assembly GCA_036346275.1). Classification (NCBI taxonomy): domain Eukaryota; kingdom Viridiplantae; phylum Streptophyta; class Magnoliopsida; order Poales; family Poaceae; genus Otatea; species Otatea glauca. The sequence continues at coordinate 49,927,078 of CM070712.1, read as the reverse complement.
AAGAAGATAACAATAACATAACACTGACGCTAGTAATCGCGTAAAATAGCTGTAATTAATAAGTTAACAGAAAAATAAAATAAGATAAAAGAAAAGAGGAAAACAAGAAATATGTATTTTCAATAAATCGGCTAAAATATTAATCAATCTGTATTTTTGCACGATTCAAAATAAGTTGAATCAATTAAAATATGTTAAATCAATAACTTTAGTTGGTCAAATTTTCAATTAAAGCACGACGAAAAAAAATTATATAGAGCTTTAAAAAGTGGAACGTAAATTTTATAAATCTTAAAATATTAAGAAAAAGGGGTTGGACACCTTAAAATATGTACAGATTTATTGGCCACTAAGATATGGTATTTACATAATTTTAGGAATTGAATTTAATCAGTCCGCTGATCTTCAATTGGGTGACGACACGTATTTGACTAAAATCTAGGCAAGCATTTCTTGATTAGATTTGAGTTAAATTTCAGCAAATTTATTTGGAATATATGTGATATCACTAATGCATGAAAAAATATGGTTTAAATAAAAACCTAAATCGGATTGTTTGGAAGAAATGAGTATTTTGAACTGTCGATGCAGTATGTGAAGTTTGAAAATGTTGAATTGGCTCACCCAACAGATGAAATCGGTGTGGTATATATATGAGATGGGTTGAGAGTGCCATGTTTGAGTATTGTCGAAGGGACCCTCTACATAGGTTATGATATAAGGATAAAACAACTACACTCAAGCAATTAGCCGTATTAAAAGTATCAATCATAGTGTGTAGAAACAACCAGAGAAGGATGTCCTATGAAGGTGTTTGATCTCCACACTTGGTAAGAGTAGTTAACTAAGAGAGGCGTGAAACTGGGATATGCCGGAGGCTCATTGAGGAATACAGTTAATATCCAGTGTATGTTATTTGGGCGCTATATTTAAACGCCATAGGATGAGTAACTCCGATTTCGAGAAGGAGTTCAAATTGGCCACCCCATATAATAGTACCACCGATTTCGAGAAGGAGTACAGCTGGTAGGTGGTTAGGGTTGGAGATTTAATACTGGATTAGGGATAAACATTCTGGGTTCCTGACTGACGTTGGGTTCACTATGGGTAAAATGGTACAAAACCTGCGTAGAGTTAAAAATCATGAATTCATGCATGTCTCCTGGATTGGAGGCTACAGAAGTTATGTCTCCTCATATATGAGTGCTAGCAGCATTTTAATAATTAAAAATCGAAAACACAGATCTTTTAACAAAACCTATTTTCAGTGAATGGATTTGCGAGATGGTTTTGGAAAGGAAAAATTCATATAATGTATTTTGTTATTAACGCTTGCTGAGTACCTATTGTACTCACCCTTATACAAATTCCTCTTTGCTTGGAAGCTGGGCTCGATGGATTCACTGAAAAGGAGTGGTTGGAGAGTCACCCGTAGGATCAGGGTGATAAGGCAGCGAAGGACTACCCGAAGGACTGGGTGGAGTAGTAGTCCTTATGGCAATGATCATCGTTCACTGGGGTATATTTATATTATTATTTATATGTAAGTTTTTGCTGTAAAGGTTATGTAATGACTTATGAACTTTAGACTGGTAGCTTGCGTGGCATAGATTGTAATAAAGTTTCATTGCTAGTCTCTAATTATTGTTCTGCTGCAACACTCTGAATGCAGTGTATTAACTAATAAAATGTTGGATCCGCTCGATGTTTTATTACCTAATATGCCCAGATCAGTATAATTATCTTAGAGTTAATGACAGGGTTACTGTTGTTACCCTGATTAATTGTGCGGGTCGTCACAGAGAATATATTTTGTGCGGAACATCACAAAAAGTGGATATTATTATGGTAGAAAATATCGAGTTAATTATGTAATAATAAAAGAATGTTCTAGACACAAAAGTATCTGTTATTTAAGCCCAGAGAGCACACATGGTAAGTTGTACTAATAGTTGGAATCACGCACCTGGCAACAAGCCAATGATTAGGCCATGCTATTTGTAATAACCCAACCCATGATTTTGATCTAATTATAAGTAAACCATTCTGGACTGAGGACCGACGGCTCGGGAAGGTTGCAAACAATTAGCTACGAATTAGTTAATTAAGTGATTAAATCAGCAAAGTAATTAATTAAATAGTTCGATTAAATTAGTGATTAATTAGTGAATTTAATTCCTATCCAGAAAGAAAAGCTCGGCAAAAACCTACCACGATTCTATAGCATAGTAGATGATCTATGGAGCTCACTGAACTTAAAAGGTAACTCGTGTAGACAAAATCTGCAAGTGGATTCGAAGGAGGACTATACTTTGAAGAAGAAGAAAAATCATTGCGGGCAGATATGCCATGGCATCCCAGATCTGGAGGACTGGAGCCCAAAGGTCTGGGCCGGCCACTGCGTGTACATTCAAACATCTAGCTGATGATACTCGAACTAGTTTGGTGGGCTGGGTGGCACAGCCACAGCTAACATGGCATCGTGACAGGAATGAAGCATCTTGGTTGCAACTTGCAATGCACCGGCTGGGTCTGGGTGTACGACGTTAGGACAATCCAAGTCGATCACAGGGCCACTACTGTACCAGGGCCCGGCCATTGATGTCCTCTGCGATGGCACACGGACATAGGCATGTGCATCCGTGTGGAGTTCGGTTCGTTAGTTTTCCTTCCAAATTAATCTGGAGAGCTCAGAGCTCACAGATCGATGCACCGGCTTGCTGTTTCGACGACCCCGATCGGCAGCTGAGATCGGGACATGCCCGGCTGGGCGTACGTGCTAGTGTAATACACGATGCCATAGTCAAAAAAGATGGAGGAGCAGAGGTCGTAGAGTTGGATCAAAAGAAATTGGACGGGTTGTGTTGTGAGGGAGACCGGTGCGGTGAATGCAGTATCAAGGAGTTAGTGAAGCTAAAATTAAACCAACGTTGGCTCGATGTAGCGTCGTGTCATGACGCCTCCTTGTGGTTGTGGGTATTGGAACAATCTTGTATTCTCACTGTTTTCAAACGCGTGTATTTTTGGAGAACATAATGGAAAGCTTTAATTTCGTAACAATATACATTACTTTGTCGTTCATGAATATATATGATGTTTTAGAAAGTATGCAGTTAAACTTCTCTAACTTTGACTAGTAATATATGAAAAACTATTTAGGTTGGTACCTGAGAATGGTATTATTATATTTGTCATGATGATCTGTGAAGATTCGAAATTTGAAAACCTCTGAAGAGCCAGCGAGCCCGAGAGCCCCAACCACCTCCTCGCCCCTCCCTCGTGGCAGCCGCGGCAGGTACCACTCCCTTTGCCTCCCTTTACCTCTGTCTCTCCTATGATGGTTGTTGCCCAATCTGACACCGATGTGGGTTTGAGGCGCCGTAGTTCCTTCTCCGCCGGTGCCTACCGTTGCAGCTCTCGGATCCTAACAGATCTGGTGCCTTCGCCCTTGAGATGTCTTGGCCGCCGGTGGTGCGTCTGTGTTGCCGCGCCGTCCAAAATCAGAGCGAGTATAAGGCGTTGACGGTCAATGCATCGTCGACCGTCTACGGCTGTGTTGTGCCATCCTTTGGCACCGCCGCCCAAGATGAGAGCGAGGAGAAGGTGCCACTATTGGTGTGGGGCGGCGCGGTCCCAACCGGCACGCTTGGGTTGTGCGTGTGGTGGCCACGACTCGCAAAGATGGGCCCCGGCAAGACGCATTGGAGGAGCTCCACCTGGGCGACCTTGGTGGTGTAGGCCTGAGGATGCTGGCGATGAAGCGGTGAGAAGATCTGACGAGAGCCGTCCCCCTCGGCGTGGCTTGCCAGGCCTGGTCTCTGTCGTGCTGGGGTGAGTGGCTCGGTGGACGCTGCATGGGCTGCGGTGGCGGCATGGACGTCCTCCTCCTCGGCGTGGCTGACCAAGCTTGGCCTCGACTGAGCGTGATGTGCGCATGGTTGGCGAGCCTATCCTTGGCTACGCTGGGGTGACGGACGGTGCATCGGCGATTGCGACGGCATGAACGTCCTCCTCGACGTGGCTGGCTGGGCCTGGTCTCACCGTGAGTGTGCGTGCATGGCTGGCTGGGCCTGGTCTCACCGTGAGTGTGCGTGCATGCCTCGGCAGTACGGGAGTGAGCTACTTTGTAGGCGATGCATCGACGATTGCGACAGCACTGATGTGCACTTCCTCGGTGTAGTTGGCCGGGCTTGGCCTTGGCCACGCGTGGTGCATGTAGCTAACTAGGTCTGATCTCAGCCGCGTGGGGATGAGTGGCTCGGTGGACAATGCGTCGGCGACTGCGACGACATGGACGTCCTCCTCCTTGACATGGCTGGCCAGGTTTGGCCTCGGGCACGCTAGGGTGAGTGGCTTGGTGGACGCTGCGTGAGCTGTTGCGACAGCATGGACGTCCTCCTCCTCGGCATGGCTGGCCGAGCTTGGCCTCAGCCACGTGTGGTGTGTGCATGACTGGCGAGCCTATCCTTGGCCGCGCGGGGGCGATGGACAATGCATCGGCGGCTGTAGCGGCATGAACGTCCTCCTCAGCATGGCTGACTGAGCCTGGTCTCAGGCGCAAGTGTGTGCACGTGGCTGGCTGGGCCTAGCCTCGATGGTATGGGAGTGAGCCGCTCTACAGGCGATGCAGCGATAGTTGCGACAACACTGATGTGCACTTCCTAGGTGTAGCTGGTGAGGCCAGGCCTTGGCCGCGTGCGATGTGTGTAGCTGGTTGGACCTGACCTCGGGTGCACGGGGATGAGTGGCTCGGTGGACAATGCTTCAGCGACTGCGACGACATGGACATCCTCCTCCTTGGTGTGGCTGACCAGGCTTGGCTTTGGGCCGCGCTGGGTGAGTGGCTCGACGCATGTTGCCTGAGCTGCGGCGGCGGCATGGACATCCTCCTTCTCGATGTGGCTGGCCAGGTTTGACCTCGGCGTGCGTGGTGTGCGCTTGGCTGGCGGGCCTATCCTCGGCTGTGCGGGGGTGAGAGACGACACGTTGGCGGCTGCGGCGGCATGAACGTCCTCCTCAGCATGGCTGGCTAGGCCTGGTTTCGACCGCGGCGTGTGTGCCCGTGATCGGTTGGGTGAGCCTCAGCGGTATGGGAGTGAGCCACTCTATAGGTGGCGCATCGACGCTGCAACAACCCTGATGTGCACTTCCTCGGTGTAGCTAGCCTGGCCTAGCCTTGGCTGTGCGCGGTGTGTGTAGCTGGGTGGGCCTGACCTCGGCGCTAAAGAAACTGATAGCACAATTAGACACGCACAAATAAGACAGATGTTCTATTTTTTTACTTGTCTTGCACCGAAATCTGGCATAGTATTCTGCGCCTTGTAAAACTTTTCTTTCCTGCTAAAATCACAACTTATGTTGTCTTTCAAAAAAAAAGATTTGTCATGATAGATATTTCTATAGTATAATGATTTTGTAATTTTTTACTAACATATTCATATGAAAGGTCAAAGTTGAATATTGGAGACAATACCGATATTCAAGACGACATACATTCTTGAACAAGTAGAATATTATATTTTTTTTACCAATGTATTACAATAAAAATTAGCTTATCAAAGTTACACACTGTAGATGTACACCATAACCATATCCAACGTGACATCAGTATAATTATAAACAGAGAGATCTGATGTCTATAGGTGTATAGGTTAGTCGACCTCTCTAATCTCTACAAGAGCTAGTGTATAGCTAGCATTTAACAACTTCTTGACCAAACAACTCTTCATGTTTTTTCCTCACTTCAACACAAGCTGAAACTTTCTTCTCATCTCTAGTTTCGTGTTCCAGGCCTAAAACGGATAAACAAACAAGCACTGGTCTAGTCTAACACGGAAGATTTTCAGGAACGTTGAATCGGCCGTCACTTGCCAGCAAATTCTTTGATCAAGTCCTCCACATGGAACCTCTCGGCTCACACGTTGCCTTCATCACTGCATCCATCACCATTCCCAAAAGCTTTGCACAACACCAAGGCAAGCTCTCCAAGCTAGCCTGCTGTCACTGACCAATCAGATACATCCTGATGGCTTGTGGGTTTTGACGACGACGACAAAAGGTCCACAGGTTTATCCAATATCCACGGCCCAAGGGGCTCAAGAACGTCACCTCTTCTTTTTAAAGATTTGCAGGTAGAGGAGGTGTTATCAATCTAAAGTCCCTGACTCGCAAGAAAATAAGAGCTCTTATCCAAAAGCCACTTGTGTCCATTGACCACTCTTTTGGCTTAGGACCCAGCGTTCCTTTCTTCCTTCCCACACAAAATGGCCAGATTCTGCAATCAGCTGCAGTGAACATTTCATCCATAAATTTTTCTCATCTGCATATATAGCATTGTGTGTGCATGCAGTGCAGGCCCCTGTGCTACAGTCCACAGTGAGTTCAACGTTTAATCCACCTGAATCCAGTAGGCAGGAATATTCTGCTCTTGTTGCCAGATGACTGGGATTAGTTGTGTCATGTGACACATAAATATATTGCTGAGCAGTTATTTTCAGTGCCTTGGTTAATTAATTCACCTTCTGCGGCCACAAATCTACCTATACTGGTCAAAAACTCCACAAATCTCCTGCATATGCCCTTGCCTGCAAATTGTTTGGCACAGTACAGTTATACTCCCCCAGAGCCCAGAAATCTTGTGCCTCATCTCCACATGCCGTGCTATCTTTAGCATGTTACCCACATGCAGCTGCTTGCAATTACTGAGACCTGAGGCTCCAAGAAATCCCAAGTCCAATGCATGGGAGCAACAAATAGCCAGAGAGAAGGGTGCAAGATTCGACAATGCAGCAACTGTCATACCTCAGAGCCATGGCCTCTGCCCCCTCCTCATGGTGAAAGTTGGCAGTAGAAAAATAGGAGCATAATGGCCTGCAGAGAAATCAAGATTGGTCCCTGCAAGATAGAGCATTTATTCCATGCGAGAAGGCTCCTCCGGTTTTAAACACCCCATGAGGGCTTCCTCGACTCACTTTCATGTACAGCTCACTTTCTTGGCCTCCCTCCTTTCCAGCTCGGTTTGCTAACCCATGTTCTCCTCTTCTCGCCAAATTCCATCTCGCTGCATGGCTCCATGGCACCTCATGGCGCCTATGTATAGCCTTCCTTAGTCCTCTCGTCTCATAGTTTATACCTTGATCAAATAGTAGCGGCTTCGTTCCAAAGGCATAGTTAATTAATACATGATGCAGGATTTGTTTTCGGTTCCTTCTTGCTTCTCGTCCGGCGAGAAGCCCCCGGACATCCCGACATCCTCCGCGGCTACCAGATCAGGGCAGAGCGCCGTGACGCTGCTCTACCGCGCAGAGATCTCCGGCCACAGCCGCCTTGTCACCGTGACATGGTGCAGGAACCTACTCACCCACGGTCTGTCAGTGTCGATCGAAGGATCAGCGGGCAGCGGCAGGGACAGGAGTGGAAGGGAGTACGGCGAGGCCGGCGCCAACGGCAGCACCAAGAGCTGCAGCGCCTGCAAGGTGGAGATGCAGCCGTGGCACTTCTGGCGCAAATACGGCGCCAAGCAATTCCAGGTCGACGGCAAGGCCATCGACGTCGTCTGGGACCTCAGGAGCGCAAGGTTCTCCGACGAGCCCGAGCCGCTGTCGGACTACTACGTCGCGGTGGTCTCGGACGAGGAGGTCGTCCTCCTCCTCGGCAACCTCAAGAAGGAGGCGTTCCGGCGCACCGGGTCACGGCCGTCGCTCCAAGACGCCGTCTTGGTGTGCAAAAAGGAGCACGTCTTCAGCAAGAAGAGGTTCCTCACGAAGGCCAAGTTCCATGAGAAAGGCAAGCTTCACGATATCAGCATAGAGTGCAGCAGCAGCAACCTTACCAGCGGCATGGACGTGGACATGGTGATCAAGATCGACGGGTGCGTAAATGTTCTGGTGAAGCACTTACAATGGAAGTTCAGAGGCAACGAGTGCATCTCCATCAACAAGCTCAAGGTGCAAGTGTACTGGGACGCCCATGATTGGCTCTTCGGCACAGGGATGAGGCATGCCCTGTTCATCTTCAAGCCTGAGGCACCGTCTCCGTCGCCGGCTTCTGACTTCAACACTGATGGATATTCTGATTTCTGCCTATTTCTGTACGCATGGAAGGTTGAATGAGCTAGGGATCCTACATTTGTTACTGCATTACAGACTTACAGTGGACCATTTACCATGTTATGAACCGATAATTCATATCATGTAATGGATTGGAAGATGAGTGTAAGGAAATAATTGAGGCCAATTTTCTATTTCCTTGGCATTGGAGGGTGTTGGGCACATGGAAGATTGGACTGGAGGGGCACAGGATAGTCCTGGGGATTAGGAACAGGCTGGTCCTGATAGAGAAACATGGAGGGTGATGACAGGTAGGATTCACAATGGCATTGCCTTTCCCAATCATGCATTCATCCTGACTTATCCAGGGAAACTCCAGCTAAGAGCTGGTCCCTCCTATCTAGTAGTATTCTGCTTCTTTCTTATCTCCTACTCATTTATTTTGACCTTCCTTAGTTTCATCTACTTTTCTCTGTTCAAGAACGGGGAGCAGATAGCAGCACAAATCCCTGATAGTATAATACTTTTAATTCAGATGTACTATTGTTAAAGGCAACCAGTCAAGGAATGCAATACTTTTCAACCTGGTTTTTAGTAATGATCTCTTTTGGGCCATCCGGCCATGTAGCTTTGGTAATCCTGAAGTCCCAATTAAGATTTCAGCCATGCCCAATGAGTTATTTTACAAGTCACTAACAGATGATAAAATCTGATAAATGACTAATATGTGTCATGCAGACTCCCTTAACAAACCAATAGAAGTCATACAGGATGCAGGAAAAAGAAAGCAGCACCTTGGAGGACAAGTCAACCATGCAGATTCCATCAACTGAAAAAGTTCACAAAGTTATATTCCTTATCTTTTTTAATGCTCATGTCTTTCCCATTAGTCGACAGCCAAATTTAAATTAGGAATACTAGAATCTAGGCCAAGAAAATTCTTATGTATCTTCGTTATGTTAGTAGCTGTAATCAACAGCACCCTAGGTTCTACTCACAATTCCAGTCTGAAGCGGAATATAGGAAGTGCTGCAGTAGTATAGTCAAATATGTAGGCATGGAAAAGTAAATTTGTTTGACCAAATGGCCGATTTCGATAGTTACAAAATGTGGCATACAGTGCTCTTTTCACATGAACACAATACGAGGAGAAAAGTTTTCAAACTCAACACTTCCTCAACATATGACACTATTCAAATTCATGACATATCAATTGAATGAATAGTCAAACTATAGAAATGAGAAACAAGTTAGAGCAGTGCTTCAATGCTTTTCCTCCCAATATAGGTTGTACAAATCTTGAAGCAAACGAAGAGGTAAGTAATTACCATCTACCATTCATTTATGCTTTAATATTTGTGCAACTATCAGAAGAAAAAACATTGAAGCATCTCTCAACAAGTTATTTTGAGCCAAAACCAAACCATTTTGCCAAGAAAAATTTGCTTTTCCCTCGAGGAGATTCATCTGAAGCCTTTCCACCATTTCCACGTGCTGATCTCTGGTTAGCTGCGACGGAAACAAAAAAACACCAAATCAGCAAGGGCTATACCACGTACAAAAGTACCTCTCCCAAAAAAAAACCACATAGAAAAGTTGCTTTGGTGTATGAAGTATGTACTGACTTTGAAAATTTACTTATTAGTTGGTAGCGTGGTAAATGTGGAAAGCGCAGTTATGATGGTGTCAAGTGTTACACGGACGGATTCTACGGCGTCTACTGGTCTGCCTTTGCGCCATGCATGCAGATCAATTCCATCCGATGCTTTTATGGTTCTCATCCTAGGATTATTTCCTTCCATGTTTAGCATATTCATTCTATGTTTTAGCATGCATGCAATCCTAGGATTAGTTACCATTCCTGTGCCTCATTGGCTATATGTACAGCACAGCTCGTATGGAATAAACATCGTGTGATTCATCTGCTACTTTCACACTTTCATGGTATCACGAGTGGTTCGCATCCCGCAACCCTCGCTTCCGCTATCTACTCGCCGGTGATCCTTGCCGGCTTCTTCCCTACGCCGCCCGGCGTCCCTCCACGCCGCGTTCCATGGGCGACACTCAGTCGGAGGCTGAGCGTCGCGCCGCTCTCCACGACGAGCGTGCGCGCCTCGATGCCGACCGCGTTGCTCTCGACGCCGCCCGCCTTCGTCTCCAAGAGGCCGAGCGTGCTTTCAACGACCAGCAGCGGGCGCTTGAGGCCACCACCATCGCCGGGCTACACACCCAGGCAGTCGCCGTCTTCAACATCCGTACCCTCATCCCTGTTGTTCTCGACTCCGACTCGCCGAACTACACCAAGTGGCGCGGCTTGTTTCTCCTCGTCGTCGGCAAGTATGCACTTTCCGACCACGTTCTCTCCGACGTCGCGCACCTCACCGATCCGGCATGGGCACGCATGGAGTGCACCGTGCTGGGTTGGCTCTACGGCACCATCTCGTCCAGCCTTGTCGAGCTCGTCATGACGCCCACCGCCACTGCTCGCCGGGTATGGCTCGGCCTTGAGGAGCAATTCATCGACAATAAGGAGACTCGCGCCCTGTACCTAGACGCCGAGTTCCGCACGTTCTCCCAAGGCGACCTCAACATCTCCGACCTCGCGCAAGCTCAAATCCATGGCGGGCGCCCTCGGTGACTTAGGCGAACCCGTCCTCGATCGCACCTCGTCCTCGCCGGTACTCGTGGCCTCAACGGCCGGTTCGCCCATCGGCGTCCCTCATCAGCGCGCCAAGCCGCTTCCATCATTTGTGGAGGTGCGCTCGGTTTATTACTCGAAGAACTCACCATGCAAGACCGATCGGCTCTGCGCCCGCCCTCTCCTCGCCGGCGGCCAAAGTGATGGCACATCTCGTCGGTGGAGGCTCCAACACCGGGCGGCAATGGAAAACCCGCTACAACCGTCGCGGTGGCCGCTCCAAAGGCGGCAATAACACTGGCACTTCCGCGTCGCATCGTCGCCAAGACCTGTGTGCTCACCGGTGGCTTTCAACTGGTGCCGGCCTTCCCAACCCGTGGTCAGGCATGGTCCATGTGTGGCCACATGTGGGCTCTGGCTCCATCCTCGGCCCGAGGCCGAACTTGGCGCCTCCACAGGCCAGGTTCCACCCACCTTCCTCACCGCGCCTAATGGTCTCTGCGGGCTCGGCTCAAGAATGGCGGTGCCCGCGGCTGGTCACTGGTCGCATACTACAAGCAAGCGGGCCATACGCGGCTGGTGGCATGCAGCAGACCGATGGAGCTCCCTGGACGCCCATGTCATCTACTGGACATTGGGATCAAGCGGCATTATTACACTCCTTCAACACAATGTCGCTTCATCCTCCCCCATCCGGTGAATGGTACATGGACCTGGTGCCACAAGCCACATGACCTCCGACGCCGGTAACATCACCATTTCCCACCCTCCACCCCCGTCTCACTCTTCTGTGGTCGTGGGTAATGGCTCCACTCTCCCTGTTACTTTTGTCGGTTCCACTTCCATTCCAGTTCATCAGGGTCACTTCTCTTTACGGAACATTCTTGTTACTCATATTATCAAAAACTTGATTTTTGTTCGTCAATTTACCATTGATAATCATTGTTCTGTCGAATTTGACCCCTATGGTCTGTCTGTGAAGGACCTTCGTACTCGGAGCGTGATCGCCAGGTGCAATAGCTTCGGTCCCCTCTACCCACTGTTGCCGCCCCAGCCCCGAGCACTCGTCACCACTTCTTCGTCCACACTTTGGCATCGCCACCTCGGTCACATTGGTGATGAGGCCCTCTCCAAATTGGCTAGTTCGTCTGTTATTTCCTATAATAAAGACAACGAGTCCATCTGTCATGCTTGCCAACTCGGTCGCCATACTCGTTTACCTTTTACAATGTCTAGTTCCCATACAAAAGCAAATTTTGATTTAATCCATTGTGATTTGTGGACCTCTCCTGTAACTAGTATTTCTGGTTACAAATACTATCTTGTTATTCTTGATGATCACTCTCATTACTTGTGGACTTTCCCTTTGCGCCTTAAGTCGGACACGTTTTCTACCCTTTCTCACTTTTTTGCCTATGTACGCACTCAGTTTGGTGTCCCGATTAAGAGTATCCAATGCGACAATGGCCGTGAGTTCGATAACTCGTCCGCTCGCTCTTTCTTCTTTACCCATGGCGTTGCACTCCGCATGTCATGTCCACATACCTCCCAGCAAAACGGCAAGGCCGAATGCATCATTCGCTCTATCAACAATATAATGCGTACCCTCATGTTCCAAGCCAACCTCCCATCCTCCTATTGGGTCGAGGCCCTTCATGCCACCACATATCTCCTCAACCTTCACCCCACAAAAACACTTCACTCCCTCACTCCCCATTTCGCTCTTCACGGCGTCCACCCCTCCTACTCACACTTACGTGTTTTCGGGTGTCGGTGTTATCCTAACCTCTCCTCAACCATGGCAAACAAACTATCTCCCCGTTCTACACTTTGTGTTTTTCTTGGCTATCCCTCAGAACACAAGGGGTACAGGTGCCTTGACTTGTCCACAAATCGCATCATCATATCCCGTCACGTCATTTTTGATGAGACGGTTTTTCCTTTCGCCACCACACATGCCCCCGCTGAACCAACCTCTCTCGATTTTCTCACTAACATGGAATCTGTCCAGATGCCTGTTGTTTTTTCTCCTCTTACAGGTTCATCGACATGTGCGGCCAGCCCTGCTGCCCCCTTTGGTTCTGTACCACGGGTTGCTGCCAGCGGCGCCGGTCGCACAACAGCGTCACACAACTCTATGCCAGCGACAGGCCAGCCCGCAGCGAGCCCTAGGCTCTCGACCGCCTACGGCCATTGCTCGACCATGGCCTGATTGGACCCCGCTGGGCCATCCTCGTCGGCCTCCCGCACGACCCTCATGCGAGTCTGTTGTCCGACCCTACGCTGCGTCGACCGAGTTAGCATCACCCGGCGCGACGGCGCGTCATTGGGCCATCTCTTTGTCTTCGGACGTGGTTGGGCACCAGACACTCGGTGCGTCGACCGTGGCACCAAACGCTCCTCCAGAGCCCCCGTCGTGCCACGCGCGCGACCGCCACCGCCGCCGCTTCCATCCGCCGTGGCCAATGCTCATGGCATGTCCACCCGTGGCAAGTCGGGGATTCACATCCCGGCTGATCGGCTCAACCTTCATGCGACAGTTCTCTCACCGGTCCCCACGACCTTTCGCAGTGCATTAGCTGATCAGAACTGGCGAGCTGCTATGAGTGAAGAGTTCAATGCTCTCCAGTCCAATGGGACTTGGGATCTCGTTCCTCGTCCACCCGCCGTCAACATTGTGACTCGCAAGTGGGTTTTTCGTCATAAGCTTCATTCGGATGGTTCACTTGGCGCTACAAGGCCCGCCGGGTTCTTGAGGTTCACCCAACGCATACAGTATTGACTTCGACGAGACTTTCGGCCCGTTGTCAAGCACGCCCTTTATTCGGATTGTTTCACACGGCTCTATCTCGCGATGGTCCATTCATCGCTTGATGTGAAGAACGCATTCTGCACTGTACTCTTTCCGAGGCAGTCTATTGCATGCGACCCTCGGTTTCTGATCCAGCTCACCGGACTATGTGCATCGACTCAACAAATCTGTATGGGTTGAAGCAGGCTCCTCGTGCTTAATGCAGCCGGTTTGCATCTCACCTCGCCTCTCTTGGTTTTGTCGAAGCTAAGTCGAGATCGTCCTTATTTATTTTCTCACGGGGTCGGATATTGCCTATCTTCTCTTATATGTGGACGACATTATCTGTTGCTTCTTCAAGGCTTCCTTCATCGCATCATTCTTGCACTTCGTGCCGAGTTTCCTATGAAGGATCCGGGTTCTCTCCATCACTTCTTGGGCCTCTCGATTACAGCGGCAAGGCTCCTGTTTTTATCACAATGGCATTACATTCTTGACATCTTGGATCGTCTTTGGCATGACCGGTGCAAGCCTTGCGGCACCCTGGCGACACTCACTCCAAACTTTACGGTCTTTGGTCCTTGATGGTGACCGACACATTATCGCAGATTTGGTGGTGCTCTTGATGCGACTTTCACTCGTCCAGATATTGCTTATGCCGTGCAGCATGCTTGCCTCTTCATGCATGATCCTCGGGAACCCCATCTCGCTTTGGTGAAGCGCATTCTTCGCTATTTACGCAACACCTTGGACCATGGCCTGTTTCTTCATAAGACTTCTCTGGATGACTTGGTTGTTTACTCTGATGCTGACTGGGCTGGATGCCCTGACACACGCAAGTCTACATCCGGATATGCTGTCTTCCTCGGTGATAATTTGATCTCTTGGTCTTCCAGCGTCGACCCTCGTGTTTCGCTCGATCTTTGAGGCCGAGTAACGGGTGTTGCTAACGGTGTTCTTGAGGCTACTTGGCCGCCATTGCTCCTTGAGCCGGACCCGTTGCGCCAGCTAGCACGTTGTTTCTTGTGACAACATCAGTGCCGTCTATCTCTCCAGCAACCCAGTCCAACATCAGCGCACGAAACATGTGGAGATTGATCTCCATTTCGTCCGCGAAAGGGTCGCCCTCGGTCACATCCGCGTTCTCCATGTGCCGACTACTTCCCAGTTTGCGGACATCTTCACCAAGGGTCTTCCTACTTCCGTCTTCACCGAGTTTCGGACTAGTCTGAACGTCCGGTCTCCTACCGCTCCGACTACGGGGGCGTGTTAGACGGACGGATTCTACGGCGTCTACTGGCCTGCCCTTGCGCCATGCATGCAGAACAATTCCATCCGGTGCTTATATGGTTCTCATCCTAGGATTATTTCCTTCCATGTTTAGCATATTCATTCTATGTTTTAGCATGCTGCAATCCTAGGATTAGTTACTATTCCTGTGCCTCATTGGCTATATGTACAGCACAGCTCGTATGGAATAGACATCGTGTGATTCATCTGCTACTTTCACACTTTCATCAAGCGTTCAACCTTGATATGAGTTTGCCAATGCAATCTAAAAGGAATGTTAGATAGCTTGGAGAAAACTTCTGAATGCATCCCTCGTTTAAACCAGCAAATGTGGTGCTCTCACTCATGTGAGAATTGCTCAACTATTTACGGTCAATCTGCTTATCAAATCATAGTGGAGGCACTAGAAAAATTACTTGAATTGGACTTTTTAGCATCTTGGGATGACCCTGATGCTGAAACCGAATGCTTTTGGTCTGGAGGACTGTCCCCATCACCTAATTAATATGAACAGCAGAATAAAATTGTCAGGCCATTTTGGGGAAAGAAATACATTGGTAATATACTTGAAACAAATCTAGTTTAGCAATAGCATATAGGCTATGACATAGCAACTGTGGAAGTTTCATCAGAGTCATGAAGTTTGTAAGTGAAATGGTTACTGAAGTTGCTAATAATAAGCATATTTCATCCTCATAGCATCTGCAGTAACATATCAATGCTGTTTTAATTTTACAGTAAGTTAAGAAAAAAAAACTTTAAAACTTTTTAAGCGTCTATTTGAAGATATTATGAATAGAACTCACCATCTGTGGATGACTTTATGTAGGTGTTCTTCAAGTACTCAACAAAAGAATTATCATTGTGATCAAGCATCACTGGTCAAAGGAAAGGTAAAAGTTACCAATAGCTATTACTATATGATTCTGCTATTTCTCAATTCTATATTCATAAATCAATGCCACAAGAAGATTAATATATTACATTGTTGAAACAATTCGTGCCTCTTATGCTCAGAGGTACCGAACAATAGCAATTGCACTGCCTCTAAATCTCTGTTTGAGCACTTCTTGGAAAGGTTGTTTGTATGTAATAGGATACCTGCAAGCTGAGGGGAAACCCATAAAACATAATCAGGAAATACCAGTAAGTTAAGTACGATAGTCGCTAGCGCATGTAGCAAATGCACCAACCAGAAGTTCCTTTATGTCCAGGCTCTGAAGTAGGCTATAAGCTTCTTCACAATAGTTATTGGTGAGGATTGTGCAAACTGAGCCCACCTAGGAGACAAAATCGAGCATGCTTATGAAGTAAATGCTGGAATCATATACACATTAACCTCAGCAAACACTTGAAAAGTACTTGGTACAAGTACACATTATTACCTCACCGTTTGATTTCAGAACATCTTGCCCCACCAGTACCACTCGCTGATCCATTATTAGTCCCTCCATATCAACCTGATTCAGATTCTCAAAGTCAGCACCGTACATATTTTGCTTAACTCAGGATGTGTATACAGCTTGACTATTCCTTTCAAACAGGGAAAGGATGCATGTTACATGCCCATAAAATAGTAAAACAGATGGAAGGAAGAAGCCACTGATAAGAACTAACTGCTGGTGCTTCACATTGCTATTCTTGACATCTCATGCAGATAATAAATGTATCAAATTTGAGCTGTCCCTCAATTGTTGCCGGAATCCTTTTCCCTTCTATGCACATATCAACGCATTACGGTACAAGCCCAAACTCGCAGTTGCACAAAAC
The DNA here is from genome assembly GCA_036346275.1 of Otatea glauca. Classification (NCBI taxonomy): domain Eukaryota; kingdom Viridiplantae; phylum Streptophyta; class Magnoliopsida; order Poales; family Poaceae; genus Otatea; species Otatea glauca. The sequence continues at coordinate 49,910,541 of CM070712.1, read as the reverse complement.
CTATCAGTTATCATCACTCAAATGGCAGCCACATGGTGCCAATCAAAATTCAGGACACCCACATGACACGACTGCAATGTGGTGCTGTATATACCCCATCCTTGTCGCCTCTGCCCAAAATAAACGCCCCATAACTCCGGGACCTAGACAGTTGTCCGATTTGTCGGAAACGAATCCTCCCCAGCCCAAGCTAGCAGTTTCGTCTCATAGCACAGCATGGTTTATTCACGTAAGATCACATCAAGTACCTCGTCGGCGAAGAGCAGAGCCGAGGCGTCGACCCCGACGTGGTAGAGAAGCCAGGCCGCCTGCCTGCACCTCACCATCCTGCCCCGATTCATGTTCACCACCGGCACCGCCGCTTGGCCATCCGCCTTGCTCGACAGCATCCACGCGTAGCATATCGCCGCCACAATCGAGCTCACACCTACTCGAAATCAACACGAGAAATCGCAAGTGAACATGCCGCTTAGATTCAATTCGAACAGAGAGAGCTTCACTGATGAAAGCATAGGGCTAATCTTACTTTTGGAGGCGTCGGAGAGCACGATCATGGTGGACCTCGAGCCGGGACGGTCCCCGGAGGCCAGGTCTGCGACGGCGGCGCGCTGGCGGCGGAGGAAGGCGTTGAGGCGGGCGACGCCGTCGTCGAATCCGTCTACGGCGGGGGCGGAGGAGGCGGAGGCGTGGCGGCGGTGGTTCGGGAGGCGGGAGTGGGAAGCGGAGGTGGGTGGGGTGGAGGTGGATGAGGTGGTGCGGCGGTGGGAGGAGCCGGGGGCGGTGGGTTCGTGGAAGCGGGACTTGCGGCGAGACGACTGCGGGTTCGGTGGCAGCGATGGGGTGGGGGAGGAGGGCGAGGGCGCGGAGGAGGCGAAGGGGTCGGCGCGCGGAGGCGAGGAGGATATGGACGCGCGCTGCAGGATCTCGTCGCCGATGCCGCCCGGCTGCCGGTGCCTGCACGCACGCCGGAGGAAGGGCGTTTAGCTCTGCCTCTGCGGGGTGGAAACCGCAATTCGCGGCGCGCGTCGGGATGCCGCCGAAATTTCACAGCGCAATTGGGCCACTAATTGGGATGTTCCCGTAGCTGGGCCTTTTTACTGGCCTGTTGAAGGTTGTGAGTTTGGGCGTTGATTGAGCAAGAAAATTTGCAGTTTTTTATTTTGTGCAAGAAAAAAATATGGCATCTTTCCTCTCACAACAAAGAAAACATGACCCGAAGGCTGTGTTTGGTGCGGGTTAAAATAACCAGGTTAGATAATCTTAACCTAGGAAGATTAGCTTACGCAAGTTTTATGTTTAGCCACTAATCTAGTTAGTCTAAAATACTGTTTGGCTATAGGCTAATTAGGCAATATAAAAAAATGAAAATAAACAAATGACTGAGATACGGTGAATGAAATGAGAAATAGCGAAACGAGATTACGTCTTTATGATGATCAGTTGACGAAGAACGTGGAGAATATACGTCGAACAATATTTAATCTCTAAAAAGAAGAACAATATTTAATTTTCCTATTTTTCTAGGAAAAATAAAGACAACTTCGGGGAATAGCGTTGGAAACCAAAATTCCGAACTGGGAAGCGGGAGGAGGTGAGCCGTTAGACGACCATGTTTTGCACGAAACGATCGCGCCAAACCAACCTACTCCGTGCGTGCGTACACGCGCCCACACCTGCGCCGCGAATGCATGCACGGACGGAGTGATCTGCGTATTTACCTTCTCGCGGACCGTGACATCGGGTCCCGGCGGTCGAGCGTCGGCGTGGGCTCCGTCCCGTTGCCCCCGGCGAACCTGGGCATCTGCCTGGACGGCGAGCCGACGCCTATCCTCCCCGGCGACCCGGCCCCGACCATCCTCTTCGCTTCCTCCAGCCATTCCTGCGTCTGCTTGCTCGCGCTGCCGCCGCCGCTCTTCTCCTGCTGCTTCTTCTCCGCGGGCGAAGGCCTCTTGCTGCTGCTGCAGTCGCCTATCAGGTCGTACGAGCCTCCGCCGCTGTGCCGCGCGCCGACGGTGCCGAAAAACCAGTCGTTCATGAAGTCCGCCAGGTCCGGCGCCCCGTCCACCTCCATGGCAGCTAGCTGCGCGATGAATACGTGGAACGGTTTCTGATTGGGTTTGTGAGTGGGTTTGATTATGGAGCAATTTGTAGGGTTTTGTTGTAGAGAGCGGAGGGATATGGGGGGTTGAATTTGTGTTAATTGGTGCTGAGAACGCGTCAGACCGCGCGGCCGGCCGGCCGGGGGCGTCTGCCTTGTATTGTAGCGCCGAGTGATCATTCCGAGGGCTTTTTATTTGCCCCCGAACGGCTGGCTGGACACGGTATGCTAGCTGCAGATGGAGCCATGGAGGCATGGAGCTCGCCGAAGAGAACGGTTTCCGACGGTTGGCCCTAACGTGCCAAAGTGTTTACTATTGCATGTTCTTTCTAGGGAACTATTACAGTTTTTAGGCCCTTGTTTGGGGTTTTAGCTATGACTGTGCCCTTCCCTTTAACTGTGAAATTAATTAATTATTACAAAATGATGGTGGTCTGGCTTGAAGAATCGGCTCATCTTCAAATGATCCGCCACTGATCATAGGTGCGTACTAACGTACAAAATCATGATTACAAGATTAATTATATATGTGGCACTACCTGTTCCTGATCCCATCCCAATAGAATCGAGATTAGAATAATGATTGCGCAAGACCATATGATACAGGGTTCAAAATCTTGAGATTTTGGAACTCTAGGCCGAGATTTTGGATTTCGGCGGATAAAAAAATTGAAATTTTTTAGTTGCTATAGCGATTTCAGGAAATTTCGGTTTTTTGGATCACAATTGAAACAAATTCGACCGGTTTTGATGTTTTTAAGACCGGATTTCTCTCCAAATTTTTTGTAGGGAATTGTAATGCCTTTTATAAGGAATTCATGTGAATTTTTTGCAAAAAAAATGTACATATACAGATTAATATGCTTGAAGAAATTGTTCTTTCATGACATGTAAAACTAGGCCTTGGTGCTTCAAGACATATAAAACAAGGCACGCGCAACACATCATGCTGCGGTGGGATTAATTTGGCAAGATCCGAGATGCTTCACTTGTTAGGTCTATCTGGTACATGTGCTTCATTTGGTTTATGTGTGCTGTATGCAAAGAAGGAAAAGGGGAAAAAGAACCTGTGAACGCCCAGCATATGTTTTATCTTTACCACGTGGTGTTAAAACCATAGCAAACAGTTTATTTCTCTTGCTCGGAGTTAAGCCATAACTATCAAATGTCAACCCCTGCTGTAGGGAACTACTATATTTCAGTGTATTAATTAGACTATCGTTCACTTACAATGATTGGTATAGCATAGCTCAGTTACCTTATTCAGAGTGCTGTTACGGGTCACACAAGTTAAAGGGTCACACAAGTTAAAATAAAATTAATTAAAATATTTTAAAAAAATTGGAGAAGCAATCAAACAAATGAGCACACTCTAAATTATGGACTAGAAACAAAGATTACAAAAATTGGAAAGAAAGAAAACTCAAACTGGACGGCGAACAAAGGATCAAAACAGGTTTTGAAATTTTGGAGGCTGTTTTGAGGCACTAAACGATATTTTTTGGGGTCGATACTTTTTTCAGAGCCTCGCAAAGTCCATAAGCTTTCGAAAGAGTATTAGAACATCGAAAACGGATACATTATGCAAAAATTATGGCCGTTTTAGTGACAGGCGCACAAAAACTACTTCCCTAACTTGAATTTAGCTAAACAGGGAGCAGATAGCTAGATACTTAGTATTTTGCATTAAAACAGATAGAAAATATACATAAATGCTTACATGATTTTTTCATATTTTTCCCATTTTTTTTCTAACTTTAGAAGCAAAGTAAAAAAACTTGGCCTTAAATTGTGTTTCCTAAACCACAACTTGGGAATTTTATGTACGAATACTTAATATTTTGCATTCAAACAGATAGAAAATATAGATAAATGTTTACATGATTTTTTTCATATCTTTTTCCAATTTTTTCTAGCCTCGGGAGACCATTTCACAGAGGGTTGAAAACCATGGAAATTTTGACTGATTTCTCCAAATTTTCAGTTTTTTTGGTTTCAAATTTACTGAATTCAAATTTGCTTTTTGAATTTTGTCTAGATTTCATTCAAAATTCCTAAATCTCATCGAAATTTTTGATTTCAGTCATCCGAGATGTGATCAGAAACAAAATTTAAAACCTCGATATGATACATATCAGGATTTGGACAATCAATCACTATCACTCTTGTTGTTATGCATGCCGCCATTTCTTTCACCCACGATAGTGCTCTTAGTGGAGATCACAGGAACCAATGTTCCATATCATCATTTTCGATGCGTAGATTATGAGCACGTGATGAAATAATCAAAAGCTGTATTATTTTTACTTCAAAATACAGAAAGGTAATAAGTGAATGATATAGTGAAAAAAGTGCCAAATTTATGCCAAAGACGACCGAAGAAGGATTTAATTAGGCTCTATGCTAGCTAAATGAACCATTAGATGGCCTTATTTAGCTCATAGAGTTCCTACAGGCCTATAGCCCAATAGCCTAGTACAAGGCCTCAAGTACTGACGATGCGGCCCATCACGCCTAGTTGCCTCTAGCACGCACACGCCACGTGTAGGCCGCAGCCTCCCCAGTTATCCTAAACCTAGGCGGGGCCTTTACACATGGAGAATCTTGCCACCACCGCCAACTCACCACTAGTATAGTGCATTGTCTTCCGATTTTCTTTTCCCAGCACGTAATATATGGTCTTTTCCTTTTCTAGAACGTTTGTTTCATTTTCCTTAATTCTAGGATATTTGTTTCCTTTTCCTTGAGATGATGCTGAAGGTGGGGGGAGATCTGTTATGGGCCACAGGGATGAGTTAGACACATTAAACAATGGCCATCAGATGTGGGTGAGTAAAGCTGAGGAAAGATCTGAAAGGTTAATTTTGATGGAGGCAAGTTTCTGGGGACGTTTCGCTGGGTACATGAAGGTTGGGCCATCTCTAGTGGGGTGCATTATTTGGTGTGGACGTAGAAAAGAATGCTAGGTGCATTATAAAGGGGTATAGATGGGCGCCATCAGGGTCTGTATTGTCTTTGAGTTCTTCATCTCCGTCAACACTAGCCAGTCTCGTCCTCTTCATATTGCCTTTTATCGGTTAGCTCCCCCCTCTCTATCTTTATTCCATGATTTTTTGGGTGAAGTCTTCATGTTAATTAAGTAACTAAAACAATGTCTTTGATTGGTGTGGGCTTGTTTTTTGCGCATGTGTAGTGTTGTGCCCTCTGCATTACTATCACCAAACGCATCCAGTGAATCTATTGCTACTAGGCCTCTTTATTGTTGCCATCAGCTTCGCCATAGGCACGATATGCGCCTTCATCAATGGTAAAACCTCCATCCCCATGTTCCCTTATTCCTTTCTCTAAATCATGGCTAGATATGCTAGCTGTGTGAATGAATTTATCCATTTGCTCTAATTGAGAATATGAGTTATGCCATTTGATTGGTGATGGCAATGAATCGAAGTTGCCATTCCCGTGCTATGTATATTGTTATACATATTGAGAATATGAGTGAAAAAAACCTTTCTTGGGAAAGGAAGGTAGTAAAATCCATGTCCACGTCCATGCCTGTATCCGAATACAGAAGGTGCCCAGTATTTACCATTCTACCCCACCAATACTTTTCACCAGGTTGGGAGGCGTACTTGTGGGCTAGGGATGTGCTAGAGATCCGTTCCAGATTGACCTGGGCATTGACCTTTTTGGCTAGCCCTCAGCAAGGTTGGCCTAGCACGGCACAACACAAAATGGGGAGGGTTGGGCCGCATAGCACGAAAGAAAGCATGTGCTGGGCCTGTCGAGCAGGCGTGATGGATGACACAACACGGCATACCTGTCTAGGCCATGCTCGGGGTGGCACAAGATGAAACAAGCCCGACAACTCAAAGACAACACGGCCCGTGCAGGGCACACCGCATCGAAGATGGCGCAACATGTGGCAATGGTGCAGGGCACGAGGCTTGCCACGACACAGGGGAGGCTATCGTCATTTTGGTTGTAGTCACTGGCTCGCCGTTATTATTGTCGTCAGCTTGCCTCGCGAAGATTGGAGAGTAAAAGAGGCAGAGGTAGAGAAAGAGCACGGGAGGCCATCGTCGTCGTGAGCCATCGTGGCCAACAATAGGCACCACCCCACGGGTTGTCCTCGCCACATGCACTGTGTGCGTCGTCCTCGCCGCCTCGTCACTAGCACGGCCACTGCTAAGCATGTGCAGCGTTGATCTCACATTCACCACTGAGAGTCGACTGTGCCATCGATAAGGAGCACAATACCTACTATGTCACCGACACCATGCCAAGTGCCGACCATGTGCGCGCCGCTGATGCCACAACATCACCGCTGCTCCACCGCCTTCACACTTTCACCCAAGTGGCTACCCGTGCACAGATTTGGAGTGATGGTAGGCTGGGACTTGGGAGTGGAATAGTAGGGGGAGGGAAAGAGGCTGAGTAGTGGGGGCGATGGAGGAGAGGGAGAGGCCAAACAGTGTAGTGACGACACGATGGGAGAGGCGCCAGCCGGGAGAAGGAGTGGGAGAAGGATAAGCGGAAAGGATGATGGAGTGGGAAATCACTATCGCCAGTCACCACTGGCCTGAAGTGGAGGCATGACAGTCGGTTGTTGCGGCTTGTGACAAGCTCCAGAGCTATAGCAGAAATGGTCACCTTATAGATAGAGACATAGAGATGTTGTGTTGCAACAGAGACCTACCTATGCTTTTGAAGTGACATGACGGAGGAGAGGAGAGATCTACCCATGCTTTGTAGTGACATGACATAGCAGAACAATGGTAAGGCAGAGATTCAACAGGGTGGGGATGCTGAAGAAGCAACTTTTGCAATGGGCAAATGGCAATATTCACCACCTCCATTGTTCACAAAATCCCTTCCTCCTCGTTTCATCGCCACACACCCAAGCTCTTCTCTCCTTGCTCTCTAATTTCTAGTTTTCTACTGATACTACTCGCTAGTCTCTCTCTCAATATGTTTGGCAAGAAGAAGTCAGGAGAGGGTAGCAGGAGAGCACTCTTTTGTACTACTAGTCCTTAGGAGGAAGTGCAAGAGCTAGAGATCGATCCTCGCTAACTCTCCCTAAGCATGGGAAACTATGGCATCAATGACCGTCATATGTACGGTATGAAGGGCTACAAGGATACCTCTTGCCTTCCCGATGGGTTGAGGTCATCAAACTTCTCTCTCTCGAACACCAACACTGGTACGTCGATGCAAGTAGCGATCGGAGGCTTTGGCGGTTAACGGGCATAGTGTTGACAACATATGGAGGGAAACATCAAAATTGAGGATAGGAATGAGGTAGCATATGCCAAGGAGGTCATCTGATATATGGTTTTCCCGATCTTCACGGAGTAGGATTAGGATAATCACATTCTCTCATGATGAACATTAGTTGATCCCCCACTGCTAGATGCAATGGACTTGCAACTCTTCGATTCACCAAAATCACACATGTTGAATTTCAAGGACACCGAGTGAAGTATATCGATCTTCTAATTCCCAATGGAAAGTCAAAATGATCTTTGGAAGAAGTCGCCTAATGCCCCCTCTCTATGTGTATGCAACGAGAAAGAACAAGTAAAGAACACTTAATAGATGCAAAATAGCTATCTTAGTAATCTGGTGTCCACATCATCGTCCCTCACACTTGCGACTATTGAGGCACTCACATGCCTCAAAGAGTGGGAGAGCACAAATGAACAGATGCAACATCAGCTCGTGGATCTGGAGAATGCAGAGGCGATAGCCGACATGGATAATCTCGACATCAACTAGTCTATGTATGTCAATATGTACATGTAGTTACTATACTCTTTTTCTTATCGAGGGTACCCTACACTGGGTGTAAGGTTTTTAACGAGTTAGTAACTTTGTATTTGTACCCAACAATTAATAAAATTTAGTTCCTTTTCCCACAAATATTTGTGTCTAATGTCCGTTACAATTTTACACAATTAAATTTATTTTTTATTTTATATACCATCCCACATTTTTCTTTTCCCTCTGTTTTTTACAATTTTCTAATTCCTTCCACTTCTTTCATTCTTGCCCTCTCTTTTTTTTCCCTCCCCCCACTTATTTCCTTTTCCCTTTTTCTTCTTTACTTTTTCACCTTTTCCCCTTCCCTTTCCTCCTTGGCATCGGAGGATATAGAGTAAGAGACCATGGAGGTCTCCAATCCTCCATGGTTGCCGCCCCGCCACCCCTTGCTACCTACCTCTATCTTCTCCAATGCATCGTCGGCATGCGCTCCTCCTGCATGGTCGCCATGGAGTAAGCACCCCCCACGGGCCACGGGCCACGGGCTACCTCACTATCACCACCCTCCTCCACCACACCCACCCGCGACCTCCACTTCACTCGTCTCCACATCGCCCCAACCTCTATCGACGGACATAGAGGTCACGGATCAAGCCGTCCAGGTAGCCATGGTATGGATCTAGAGGCATCCTCCACAACAGTGGAGGTGGCCTTGGCAACAGGCTCAGCAACGGTGGCGGCACGGCGAAGCCCTTGGCGACATTGGCAGCTATGATGACGATGATGATCCTGCACAACGACGATGGGCCAACCCAGGTGCCCACCATCCCATTTCCTTTAACCCAGGTGCCCACCATCCTGCTTTCTTTAACCCAGGTGCCTACCACAGCGTGCGTGTGCCTCATACACCTCACGTGTAAAAAACATTTTTACTCTATTTTTGCCTCACGCCGTCTAAGCAGTGGCGAGTGTGTCTCACACTCCACTACTACAGAATGATAAAACACTATCTCTTTATCTGAGTCGGTTCCCAACTTTTCAGAAAAAAACCGATAATGATATATGATTAAGTGTGGGTAAGAAATATGGTGCAAAACATCACTATCGGTTTGACCATAGAACTGATAGTGATGCGCCTATCGGTTCTGACCTCAGAACCGATAGTGATATTATATTTATCATTATCGGTTCTGAGGTCAGAATCAATAGTGATTATGGTCATCACGATCAATTTTTGAAGTTAGAATCGATCGGGATAGTCCTCCTAATGCATTCAAATACAACCAAAAGCCAAGACGTCCACCTCGCGCTTGACCTCTCAGCTTCCCTCTATTCTATAAAAAAGGAGTTCTCTCCTTGCTCACGTCGTGTCCCGTTGCCTCTCCTTGCCCGTGTCGCACCCCTTGGCCTACTCGGCTCCACGATGCATGTGTTGCACCTTCGCCTCTCCTCGCCCTCATCGCTCCTTAGCCTCCCCGGCTCTACGGTGCCTGTGTCGCCCCTCTGCATCCCCAGTTCCTGTGGCGCGCCCTAGCTCCGCCTCGCCCCTCGGCCTCCCCGGCTCCACGGTGCCTGCGTCGCCCCCTACCTGAATATAGTGATTATGATTGCTTAGATTGCTCTGTTCATAGCCCATGTTTAGTCATTTGTTGATATACCTACTTGGTTGAACTGTTCACAATCTGATTTTGATCATTTGAAAAGTGAATCGCTGCCGGTTGTATGCTTAATGATGGTATGGGTCTATTGATGAACTAAAACAATTAAAGTAGCGAATGTAGCCTTGAATTATAGAGTTGCTTCCTATTAATGCTAGAAAGTATTACCTTTATTTCATTTTCTTTGAGTTTGATCATCATATTCAGTATCTAGTTTGATACTTATTTGATTATTGCTGAATATACTGATTATGATTGCTTAGCTTGCTTTGTTCATAGCTCTTGTTTAGTCAGTTGTTGATATACTTGCTTGACCGAACTGTTCATAATATGATTTTGATTATTTGAATAGTGAAATTAACTTTAAATACTTTATACCTGCTTGACTGAACTATGCATAATTAGGAAAGTAAGAGTTCAAGGCTTTATTTGCTTAGTTAATTGTCTAGTTCAATTCTGATTATATGACAATAGTGTAGTGGAGGTAAGAGATTAGTCTCTAACAGTCCTACACCTTATGGAGAGGAGGCTGAAGGTCTAACCTTCAGTAGCTCGACACAAGAGAGCACTCTATCCTACAATTATTCATCATATATTTATTTATGTCCCGGTGACTATAAATTGCACACATATATAAAATAGAGCATACACAAAAGATAGACGACATGGAAAAGCTGTTGGATGCTAAACAAAAACTTGAGGTGAAGATAGAACAATTGAATGGAAAGTCTGAGTTAACAGAAAATATTTATGAGATGAAAACTGAAAGATATATATGATAAATTGCAAGATATTAATCTCTTAACCATGTACTCATCATTAAGAAGCGCAGGGCAAATGCAGAGCTGGAAGAAGCTAAAGCTAAGCTTATAAAGGTAATATAAAGGTTTCTAGTATTTAATTTGACGTGGTAACTGATAATATACCAAGATAGCCTATTTTCACAACAAAATAATCGCTTTTTTTAGGTATTAAGAGATATGACTGAAAGTCAATCAGTTATTAGTGTTAAGCAAATAAACACTGTGCCAGAGTTGTGGAACTACAAGGAGAACCGAAAAGCCTATGTTACGAAAGCTATGATACATACGATGGTAGATATGGAAAAGTCCTAAGGTCTCTCCCTATCTTGATCTATCAAATAATGTTGTTTCTCAATGTATGCTTGTTGATATTTGTGGTATCATATCTTCTCAATGTATTGTCATATGAAATTATTTTAACTAGTTTGTTGTATCCTTATAACCTAACAGGAAATACTTCGGACAAAAGTTGGCTATAAAAACAACTGCTTTTGTGCCAAGAAAGTATGTGTCTTATATTAGTGGATGATCTCTGTGGTACTCTAGATGCAATTGCTCGAGGGCAAAGAGCCTTCTACTAGGATGTCAGGCTGTCTAAGGAGAGTTACGTTAGAGGATTGTGCTATTGATATCTACATTGAGTATGTATCTATAAATTAACACTATCAACAATTTTGTGAATATGAATATACTGTGAATTTGTCAATCTGTGAGTATACTGTGAATATGCGAAATTTCAGAAAAATAACCCGCAATTTATCTTTATCGGTTCCACACTTAGAACCGATAGAGACGTATAATCTCTAGCGGTTTCGAGCATGGAACCGATAGAGATAACACACGAATCTCTATCGGTTCAACACTAATAGCTGATACAGATTAGGAGGATATCTCTATCGGTTCTGAGTGTGTAACCGATATAAATTCGTGTATTATCTTTATCAGTTCCACGCTCAGAATTGATAGGGATAATTAGTCTTCTGGGTCGATTTCGAGCTCAGAACCGACTCAGATGAGGATATATCTCTATCAGGCAAAAAAGACCGTGATAGCCACTCGTCATCACTGTCTAAGGACTTTGTATCACCACTAAAAATGACCCAGATGACAAAAAAGAATCGACCCAGATGACTATTTCTGTAGTAGTGCTCATCATCGCTCGTTGTGCCCGTGTCGCCAAGCCTCGCCCATTTCAGATCCAGCCACCACTCATCTATGCCCGCGTCGCTGCTCTGTGCTACCCCCTCGCTACCTGGCCGATCAACTGCTCTGCCGCTCCTCACCGGTTCTAGCTCCAGCTGTCGCTCGTCTATGCGTGTGACACACCCACGGTGCCGCTCCCCTACGCCATGTAGCCACGCGTGGCATCTCTTCCGCATAGGGGTTAAAACTGATCAAATACGGATGGATAAAAGCTCTGCCATATTTTTTCATATTTTCCTTGGATGTGGATATGAATATGAATACCAATAATGTGTGAATACGAATAAAACGAATACGGTTACGAATATTTATCGGAACATAAAAGCCCTTTAGACTGTACACACAAAATGAATAAAAAACGTAACTAGTTTATTTGATCCAAACATTCATGAAGAATATGTAATAGCCCAAGATTTGTATTCTTCGTTGAATTATTTTAAAATAATAAATTATGCATTTATGATTTTTTTTGCATTTTTAGCTACTTATTTAAAATATTTTCATATTGAAGATAGCAGTGTTTAATTTTTTTGAGAAAAAGTAATATCTAGAAAAAAAATCTTTTTGGGCCGAAGTAGTAGCCTTGTCCCAACCCACGTTCCTAAATATCCAGATAATTCAGCCCATGAATATCTAGATAATTCATATCCATATTCCTATTCAACGTATAGTGAGCTACCGAATCCGTATTCATATTCAATAGAAAAAAATCCATATTCATTTGCGATCCGATACTACACGGGAAATATTCGAGCTGATAGAATCCGTATTCGAAGATTTTCTAGATCAGTCAAAAACTATCTGATCCGTTTCACCCCTACTCTGCGCTAGTGCTTTGAATTTTCCCTTGGATGAGTTTTGGGTTGGCATTTGGCAACGGAGAAAGGGTATTGCTAATTCGAGGTTACTCTCATTAAGGAATTGGTGAGGACACATCCATATGTTTCCACATGGCACACCTCCCTTCACTCTCGCTTCTCTTTCTATTTCATACCCCTTTCTTCTCCTCTAATACAAAAAATTTTGAGTCAAACTTACTGATGAATTCAATCAAAAACTTTTGGTTCAAAAAGTTTTGATTTAAAAAGATTTTAGTTCAAAAATTTCTAACCCAAAAAACATTTGGATCAAAAAATTTTGATAGAAAACTTTCAAAAATGATTAAAAAATACTTTCAATTGGAAAACTTGAGTGGAAATTTAAGGAAGACGGATAGAAGGAAGGATAAAGGGGATATTGTCAAGTGTGAGGACAAGAAAGATTTTAAAGAGAAATGGAAGCCATAAAAAGAGGTGTTGCTGCAAGCACGTCCCTCGTATTAGCAACAGAGCTTTAGATCCCGGCACCTAGAGATGGCCAGATGAGCCGTGCCAAACGGGTTGGCCTGAGGCCCGGCACTATTGGCACGACCTAGGCACGGTTCTGTGCGATCGTAAACGGGCCATGCCGGCACGGTCCGATAGCCCATCTCATGATTGGGCTGGCACCTCGGCAAGGCGGGCTATTACGGTCGGGCCGGCACAGACACGACACGGCACGACCCGTTTATTCGAAAAAAAACCGTTTTTAGTCGTTGCAGGCTTTAAAAATTCAAAAAAATCTAAAAAAATCCCATTTCCCCCCTATAAATAGGGTAGTAGCCCCCTCATTTCTCCACCAGCAAATTTGCAATCTCTTCTTTGGATTCTCTTTTGAAAATTCTCTTGCTCTTGGTGATAATTTGGCAAAATTCAAAATAGTTTTGCCAAAAAATCCAAAATTCGGCTTCTTTCAAGAAATAAAGGTAAGAATTGTGATTTAATTTTTCATTATTCTTATGATTTTAAATGAGATTAAAGTACTAATAGAGTAATTATTTCTTATAGTTTTCTTTATTTAGCACCAGGATTTTGCGTTCTTCCCAACTTTTGATTTCGGAATTTCACCCGAGGAGCTTCTTGCATCCTATCAAACTGAAGAAGCTGCAGTATCTATACCATCCTCAAGCTCTACAAGTGCTACTGTGTCAGCAAGAATCGAGGCAAAAACATCAGACAACGTTCAGAGCAGGTATGCTATTTATAAATATTGTAAGTACAAATTAATTGTGAAATTTTCAGGTGGAACGGGGCACTTGAATAGACATGCTGAGAGCTGTAAAAGAAAAGCGGGGTGGCTTTGAGATAGACGCAGCTGCAGTACGAAGAATACAAATAGGAGAATCAAACTGGTACGAATCATGGTGGCAAAAGTCTTATAGATGGATAAAGCCTTGCTACGAGAAGACGTAAAATATATCCAGATGTGACGAGAAAAATCATCTATAAAAAGAATGTAATTTTTATGACCCCCTTTTTAAACAAAGGGAGCCAAACCCCAAATATCAAAATGAACAAGATCAAAAGGACGTTGTGACATGGACTCACTGGAAGGATAGGGGAGTTGTAGTTGCTTGTCAAGCTTAGATCCCGCACAACCTCAAGAGGCATCACCAAATAGACAACAAAAGACCATGATGAACTAAAGAAGACAGACACGAACCACAAAGTTATCGCAAACGGTGACGCCACTGAGCAAATGACACGGTGGAGGACGCAACAGAGGCGAAAGTGGTGGAGGAGACGGAGAGACTGGCAAGGGCAGCGGGAGGAAGACGAAGCTAGTCAAGCTCCTAGAGATGCCGAGTGTCACGACGGCAAGGGTCAGTACCAACCAGAAACCTGGTGTGACAATCCTGAACACAACAAGAGTCAGAATTGAGGATAACACGACAGCCTCGATCAGTGAGCTGGCCAGCAGACATAAGCTGCATAGTTAGTTTGGGAACATGAGAAATAACAGGAATACAAAAGGAGGAAGACAAAATAGTGCCTTGTCCTGCAACAGAAAGAGATGTACCATCGATGGTCTAAATAGTGATAGGAGCAATAAGAGAACTAATGGAACTAAGACCGGTGGAATCAGATGTCATGAAAAGAAGCACCGAACTCAAGAATCAATAGTGATATACCCGAATGAGATGTAGAAGGTGGTATCTCACTAGAAGACTGTGTAGCAGAATCAGTAGAACCTATCAGTGAAGAGGTAGTCATGCGACGTTGCAGCGTGAGAATCTCCTGAGTGAGGTCAGAACCAACAGAGGTCCTTTGAGGGGAGGCGCTCGAGCCTCCAGCGCCTTTGAGAGGGCAGCCACCTCGATGAACATTATCCTTCTTCTGGTAATAGAATTGGTCCACATGTATATTCTTGTCGCAGTAGGCGCAATGAAGCCCTCCATCCCCAGCGGCTGCCACTGGTGGAGGGGCAGCACGAGACAATAGATGTGGAAACTAGTGCACACATAACCAAGACCGAAGGAGACGCCAGCAGACCCGAACCATGAAGGCGAGTCTCAGTATGAATAGTTGCAAGGGCCTCCGACAAGGTCACATGAGGGTGGCGAGCGAGCAGCTGGGCACAAATCTACTCAAACTCAGCCAAAAGACGTGTCAAGAAGTCATAGACGCGACAAAGCTCCGGATCAGAGTGCTGATGCTGACAACATTGGCAAGTTTTGTAAGCCTCCGGTCTAAGATAATCAAACTGACGCCACACCGAGGATAGCTATGTGTAGAACTCATACACGGGTAGAATCACCTTGTTGCAGTGACTGCTCCTATCGCACAACATCAAGGTATAAAAAATCGACAGTAAGCTTATAGCGGTCACGAAGAAGTGCCCACATCAACTATGCCGAAGATAAAGCAACCACGTCTCCAGTGAGATGCACCTCCATGCTAGTAACTAAATTAGTGGAGGCATGAGCAACCTCGTCAATCCACATCTTGCAGGTAGCAAACTGAGGCTGAAAATACTCTACAACATCAACATGATCATCAGACGCCTTCTGTCGAGTAGCATCATCAGCCTCCTTGGGAATAACAGGCGTAGCAGGGGAGCAGGACGAGGCTGACAAGGTAGCTCGCTAGTGAGAAACTCCCAAAGATGCTGACCACGCATGTAAAGGCGCATATGTAGAACCTAGTCTCGATAATTGAGACCATCAAAAATAACCGGGCAGTAAGGAACATAAATGGTGCCCGAGGAAGAACCAGAAGACACCAACATTTTTTAGCTGATCTGATCAAGGGAGTCAAGCCGACGGGTTGAGCCGAAACCGATAAATTTGAAGGGTTGAGCTAGAAATCAGAGCCGAACCCAGATTAAATCCGGTTTTGGGATCCGATCGATTGGTTTTCTCTTCTTCCTCTGTTTTGGTCCGGCAGTGGAGGCCAACAAAGTGGAGGCGATGCATAGCCGGTGGCAGCTCGGGTTGGCGGCCGAGCGACGATGGCGCATGAGTGGAGCTACCAGGCGGTGTTGGGGCTGCGCCAGTTGGGGTGACGCGCGAGGTCGCCGGGGCATAGGCTGGAGAGGAGTGGCTGAGGCGATGCCAGTGGAGAGCACAAAGGATGACAGCCAACACATGAGAACGCTAGTCGGAGCGGATCCGAGGATGAAGGAAAGCTGAAGCGGCAGCGGGAAGAGCCGCTGGAAGAGCGGCGGTGGCCAGCCAACCAGGAAAAGGTGGTAGATGGCGCAAGTGCAACGCTGGTGAAACCCTAACTCGAAATACGCTATGATATCATGTTATGAATAGCACTTGTATTCATCATGATACCAATAAGCCAATATATATACACGTACATGCGGGTACAAAAGGAGATCCTTTATAAGGCAATATCTACACAAGGCAATATAGGATACTAGCAATCTCTATACAAAGTAATATAAGATAGTGTCTAACAATAATATTTGGACATCACATTTAATAGTTTAATAGAATTCGGTATTTTTGTCTTATTTGCGCAGTGCATGTGATGGTGAAAATGAGAAAAGTGTTGAGAAACCCTGAAAGCCCACCGAAAGCCCATGTGGTCCCTAATGCCGAAACCCTAGAGAGCGCTATAAAAGGAGGAGGGGGGGTCCCCCCCATGTACACAGAATTCATTAGCAATAAAGAATTTTCGCCGCCTCCCTAAACACGTGTCTCTCTCTCTTTCGTTTCTCCACTTCAGATCTGTTCGGGAACCCCGGACTATTCGATAGCGAGGTTCCTCAACACGTTATCAGCACGAATTGCTCTACGGAGATCAGAATAGAAAAGGTGAGAAGAGGTGAGAATTGGTGATTGTTTCTAATTGTGTCGTTCTTATGCATGCATCTACCTTTTCTATCGCAGATCGTTTATCGAGTGGCATGAAGTTACGCGAATATGGCTCAAGCCACAAGACAAGTTTTTTACAATTGAATTTCTGCTCATGCAAGAAAACAAAATTGTTGTTGCTTTCGCTTATGCGCATGCGTGCGGCCGCCGTTGCCTCGGTTTGCGTGTCCACCGACGTCGGCGCTTCCAGCTCGCAGCCACCGCGTCGCCGCCGCCGGCTTCGCCACCACAGCGGTACCGACTTCGGTCTCAGGCCACAAGAAGAAGCGCTCATTGCTTCGGCTTGGCTGCGCAAGAAGCGCTCGCCGCCAGTCACACTGACGCTCGCCGCCAGAAGCGGCTCGGCCTCCGTGTTGCGTCGGCCGCCGCTTCGGACAGACCCTCGCTGAACCGCCCGCCAGCATACCCGCCGTCGGCCATTGCCGCCCATCACACGGCAGACTCTACGCCGCCGACCGCAGAATCGCCGCGCCGCTTATCGCGCGCGCCATGACCCGGCCGTCTGCGCAAACAGCAGTGGAGACCGCTCGTTCGAAGAAGCACGGCGCCCGGCGCCGACGAAAACCCCGAGGCGCCCGATGTAAATGCTATGGCGGCGCTGAAGCGCCGGAGGTCGGCCGACGCCCTCCTCGCAAGACGGCCACGCCGCCAAGACGGTTATCCGCGCCGACGGCCGCTGTTTCGGCCGGCTCGCGGCCGCCGCCGACCGCGGCCGGCCCGCAGCGTGCGGCTCGAATCAGCTGGCCCGGCCGCGGCTGGACGCCCGCCCGAGCTCGCTCCGCGCGTCACTCGCCGCGCCTCGGCAAGCCCGGCCGCGCCGCCAGCGCTGTCTCCAAGATGAAGCCGTCGCCCGCCCGCCGCCGGCTTGCTTACGCCGGCGACGCTTGCTTCGCTTCATCGCGCCTTTTCTGCCGCGCCCACATCGCCGGAGCGCCATTGCGCCTCTCTTTGCGCTAATCTCTTTTTTCCTCTTTTCTTTTCTTCTTTTCTTTTCTTAGGTCCTATGGGCGTTCCTTTTTCACGCCACGCGAGCGGAAGGCCCAAGTGGCCGTGAAAAAAGGGAACGCCCATAGGGCCAAGAAAAGAAAAGAAGAAAAGAAAAGAGAAAAAAAGAGAAAAATTGCGAAAATTTTGAAATATTGCCGTAAAATCAAGAAGATTTATTTGGCTCTGCTTTTAATTTTTCTTGCTCTATTTCTCTGTTTTATGAATTTTCTTTATGAATTTGAACTGTTGCTTTATTTAATATATTGCAATGCATATGAATTTATTTTCGTTCTTTATGCTTATTGCAACCATTTTCTATTAGATTACACGCAGAATCTAATGTCGGAATTTTGAAATCATGAAGATGTCAGGCATCGTGAATCGTGAGTTTGAAGAATCTGCCCCGCACGGTCGTAACTACCTCACTTGGGCATCGGACGTGAAGATCGTTCTTAGGGCAAGAAGCTCCGTCGTCGCGATTGGTCTAGGGTCCTTGCAGACGCGAAACCTACCGCCAAGTAACGATCAAAGCCTTGCACGTAATTTGTACTAATCTCTCCTATGTGGCAAGAAGATCATCGATGAGGAGAAGATTGAGAAAACTCTCTACCTTCCACCTAAATGCTATCCAGAGTGCACGCATTTATCGTCGGACGCATACAAGGAGTATAGCGAATCGATTGATGTAATGCAAGTTATGGAATCGCGAGACGATGTTCTACGCAAGAACTATGTCTCACAACCACTGGAAGGGCACCGCACAGTTAATGCCAATAGCTATAAGGTGAGAAAGCCCATTCATAGAAAGAAGGGCGAGCGGGGTGAAAAGAGAAGTTTCGTGCCAAGGAAAGTCCAAAGCCCGCTAATGCATGAATCGCATTATTTTTTAGATTATGGTTGTTAGCATTTTCTTTTGAATAATGAATAGTAAGCTCTAGAAGAGCATACTTTTTCATGAATAAATACGCAATTTATTCTTTATTCCAAAGATTCTTCAATTTTGCAAGTAATATTTGGATTGTTTTGCCTCTATCCGATTAGAATTATATTTCTTTTATCTAGAAATCGTAGCGCCTAAATGGAAGAGATATGCATTGTTGATAGTGGCACAACAAATACCATCTTAAGAGAGTCTAAGTATTTCCAATGATCACGAAGAACGCTGGAAAGATTACTACGATCGCAGGAAGCGACTATATGTAATCGGCTCGGGAAGAGCCACTATTATATTGCCGATGGGTACAACTTTGGTAATTGAAGAAGCCCTTTGTACCACGAATCAAAACGCACTCTCTTAAGCTCTAAAGACATCCGCGCCAATGGTTTTCACGAGAAACCAATGAAGAAAATGGCAAAGAATACTTGTGCATCATGAAGCACGCGGTATGTGGAAAAATGGTATTAGAAAAATGTCCTCATATGAATCAGGTTGCACTACACGAATATTCATGCACCAAGTGTATACTTCCTTGAAGACTGCTTTTAGAAGCTCAATTATTTTCTTTATGGCATGGTAGATTAGGTCATCCTGGTCTTAGAATGATGAGAAATATAGTGAACAACTCACAAGGTCATGGCATTAATGTTAAGAATTTCCGAATCATGGAGATTTTGTGTGCCTGCATGTGCCACCGGAAATAAATAACTAGACCCTCTGTCATGAAAGTGCAAAGTGAAAACCCGCATTCCGAACGCATCCAGGGGATTTTGTGGTCCAATTCAGCCCCGCCGTAGGCCGCTTCGATACTTTATGGTGCTCATCGATGCTTCCTAAATGGTCGCATGTATGCTTGTTGTCAACAAGAAACCATGCTTTTGCAAAGTCGATCTCGCAGATCATAAGAATTAAGAATGCTTTCCCGATCATCGCGTGAAGTCCATCGAATGGACAATGCCGCGAATTTACTTCAAAGGCATTTGATGATTATTGCACAAACGCGAGGATAGCGATTGAGCACTGCACCGCACGTCCATACGCAGAATGGACTAGCGAAGCACTAATAAAGAGGATTAAGTTCATTGCCGCACCGCTTTTGCAGAGTTGTAACTTGCCCAACACTTGTTGGGGACACGCATCCTCGCACGCAGCAGCTCTTATCAATTTCGCATCGTCGGCCTACAACATCCATTCTCCTATGCGACTTGTGCACGGATCATCCCAAGATCTCCCATCTTAGAAAATTTGGGTGTATGGTATATGTACCTATACCACCCTCTCGGATCGCAATGGGCCCTCTCCGCAAGTCAGGATATACGTTGGTTATGGGAGTGCATCCATAATCGTATTTGGAACCCATGATGGAGACTTGCATACACCGATTCATTGCATCTTTCGACGAGGATCGTTTCCGTCATTAGGGAGGAAATCAACCTTTGATGAAAAATGCCGGAAATCATATGGCATTCCACTGGGATCCCCGCACATGACCCCCGAACTAATGAAGCAAATGAAGAAGTCTAGAAGATAATCGATTTGCAGAATTTAGCAAATGAACTCACTGATCATTTTGTGATCCAAAGGCGTGGTTAAGTCGCATGTACCAGCAAGAAATGCACCGAGAGGGTGGAAATACCAAAGAAAATAGAAGGTATCCCTCAGCCTGTTCAGAGGCCTCAAAGAAAAAGAACAGGAACTGCTCCTCAAACCCAAAGTACCCGGAGACGTCTGGAGAAAACTGGGCGAGAGGACTTACCACAACCAATCACGAAAATGCCCCAAGGAAAGAAGGGGAGCCAGTTGAGACCTGGCATTGGAAAGAAGCCAATGGAAAAGGCAATTCCAGACTTGAATCTTCCATCGCAGAAGCCACGGAAATAATGTGTGCGCACACATAGGCGATGAAAAGCTAAAGGAACTTGCTCCTGCGATAGGGAAAAGCAGCGAAGAGTAAGTAGAAGTGCATGAAGCACCCCATGAAGAAATGGCCATAAACTTTGTAGTAACAGGAGAATCCCTGAATAGAGCAACAGCCAACGTTGATGCATACTTCGCAAAGAAGATTGCCTCGATCATTGATCATGATCCCGAGCCTGCATCTCTCGCAGAGTGCAAGAAAAGGCTAGATTGGGAAGAATGGAAAAGGCAATCATCGCAGAGTTAGTCTCTCCGAACAAGAGAGAGGTGTTTGGGCTCAGATGTCGCACACCTCCCCATATAAGCCCCTGTAGGTCACAAATGGGTCTTTGTTGGAAGAGGAATGAAAACAACGGTTGTAAGGTACAAAGTAAGGCTTGTAGCTCAAGGTTTCACTCAACGCTCGGAGTTGATTATGAAGAAACCTATTCTCCGGTCATGGAGGAATTACCTTTAGATATTTGATCTCAATGGCGATCAACTTGAAGTTGAGAATGAAGCTAATGGATGTTGTCACAAAGATACCAGATGGAAACTTGGATTCGAGATATACATGAAAGTACAGGAAGGAATTCCTATCCCAACCAAGATGGAGCAAATAGAAACACATGACAAAGGTGAAATTGGAGAAATCCTTGTAGTAAATCAAGAAGCGCCAGAAGAATGTGGTACAATCGCTTGAGTGACTTTCTCGCAAGAAAGGCTACACAAACAAATAAGATTGTCCATGTTTGTTTATACAATGATCCCGAATGGATTTCAGATAATCTCCGTCTATGTAGATGACTTGAACATCATTGGGACGGATGAAGAAATTGAAGAGGCATGCTCATACTTGAAGTCCGAGTTTGAAATGAAAGATTTGGGTAAAACCAAGTTTTGTTTAGGCTTGCGGCTTGAACATGTCCAAGGAGGAATCTTGGTACATCAATCAACCTACACACGTAAAGTGTTGGAAAGGTTTGGTTTGAAAAGGCATATCCGCAAAGACTCCAATGGCTCAAGGTCACTCCAAGCGCATCTAGACCCATACTGCACCTAGAGAAGAGGGGAGGAAGTCCCGGGAGCAGAATTCCCATATCCGAGTGCAATTAGAGCGCCATGTACCTTGCAAATAGCACTAGGCCGGACATTGCGTCATTGTGAATTTGCTAGCTCGATCTGAAGGAGTAACCCACCAAAAGGCATTGGAAAGGGATCAAGGACATCTTCCGTTACCTCCAAGGAAGCAAAGACCTCGATCCGTTCTTTAGAAGAAATAATGAATTGAATTTGGTTGGCTATGCCGATGTCGGGTATTTATCGACCAGCACACCGGCAAGTCCCAAACCGCTATGTTTTCCTATGTGGAGGAACAAGCAATTTCTTGGAAGTCGTCTAGCGCACTCTTGTCTCGACGTCGACAAACCACTCGGAAATCATCGCTTTGTATGAAGCATCTCGTGAATGTGCATGGCTCGGAAGAATGGTTCACCACATCCGTAAGTCATGTGGTTTGAACATTGAGCAAACTCCTACAATAATTTATGAAGATAATGCGCTTGTGTTGCCCAAGCACGATGGGTTATGTGAAGAGCAATCTCACGAAGCATATCAACCCCAAGTTCTTCTATGCTCATGAATTGCATAAGATGAACGAGATCAAGATATTGCATACTAAGTCATGTGAAAATCTTGCAGATTTGTTCACTAAATCACTCCCAAAGATCTACCTTTGAAAGGTGCGTGAAAGGAATTGGGATGATGAGACTTAGAGAAGTGCAGATTTTGGGGAGATATGTCACATACTCCCACATGAATCTGAGCATGAATTATGAATACCCAACATGAATCTCAAGATTAGCAATTGAAGTTGGGAGAATTGTACTCTTTTTCCTTAGCAAGTTTTTCATGAAGTTTTCTTGTAAGGTTTTAACGAGGCAATTCGTGCAACATAGTAAGCGATGCTATGTACTCTTTCTCCAAGTATTTTTCCCACTGGTTTTTCCGGAGTTTTAATGAGGCATATGCATCTCATGCAAAAGGCCCAGGGGAGTGTTGAGAAACCCCGAAGCCCACCGAAGGCCCATGTGGTCCCTAATGCCAAACCCTAGAGAGCGCTTATAAAGCAGGAGGGGTCCCCATATACACGTAATTCATTAGCAATAAAGAATTTCCGCTTTCGCTCTCCCTAAACACGTGTCTCTCTCTCTTTCTGTTCTCCACTTCAGATCTGTTCGGGAACCCCGGACTATTCGATAGCGAGGTTCCTCAACAAAAAGGACCACCTCGGATAGCATTGTTTGGGCTGTGTAAAAAGTTACAATGGCCAATGCCTACGTTTGATTTTGTGAAAGTACAGGCAAGGTACTATGGTTTTAAACTGACCAGCGAGTTTTTTTGTTGTTGAAGAATTGCCAGTATCCTTTTAATTAACTTGCATTTGTAAAATAACCGGCTAATCTTTCCTGTTTTTGCAATAGCAGCGGCCCTCCTCGGCTCCTCCTGTGGTGATTCCTCAGGGAAAGCTGTGCCCCAAGGCCAAGGGTTCGCTTTCGCTTCAACCATAACGTTGCACATACCAATCACTGATGTGATCGGCCTCACAGGAGACGGGCGTGCGGATAAGAAGAGCGCACAGGACTGCTGCACTGCTCATGCTCTACGAGCTTCAGCGGCGAGGTAGATTGCAAATCCAGGAGGCATGAAGCAGCCACCACAGATCCGTGGCTTGTGAAAGTTGTGGTGCGGGTGACTATTATTCCATTCGCTGGGCATGTAGGAATAGTAGTGTCTGCAACCAGTTGCCATCACTCAGCCCTCTCTCCTGTTTTACAAAAAAACGTAGGCTTCTCCTCTGTTCGTCTTCTGAATTATGATACGAGGGTGCTTGTAAGAGGGAGGACACAGCTGAGCTGGTCTGCTGTCAGTCGTTATCTATACAGATGTTATCTGTAGCAGAAATTGAATAAGCCAGATTTATTGCAAGCCAACGACAACATGCCTGTCTATCTAGCGTTTCACGAGACACGCAGCTTGTTCATCTCTTTTGCCGCTGCGCTTCGGTGCTTAGATTCAGTACAGCTGCGATCGGCATGGACTCTCCTTGGCTGCGACATTTTGCCCATGTTGTATTAAGAATACTGTCGCCCAGTTAAGCATGTACTTTTAAAAAAATAAATATGCGATTTTTTTTTTGTAGATTATCTATACCCCTTTATAACGCACCTAAACATTCTTTTCTACGTCCACCCCAAATAATGCACCCACTAGAGATGGCCCAACCTTCATGCACCCAGCAAAACGTCCCTAGAAACTTGCCTCCATCAAAATTAACCTCTCAGATCTTTCCTCAGCTTTACTTATCCACATTCGATGGCCATTGTTTAATGTGTCTAACTCATCCTCGTACCACAACAGATCTCCCCACCTCCAAAGATCATCTCAAGGAAAAGAAAACAAATATCCTGGAATTAAGGAAAAGAAAATAAACGTTCTAGAAAAAGAAAAGACCATATATTACGTACTGGTAAAAAAAAATCGAAAAACAGAGAACTATACTGGTTATCATTGGAAATTGGCATACACGCGTACGGGACACCGCCACGCGTGGTCAAGAAATGTGTTATCCTTATTAGGCTCAAAAGAGGACGAATTTAAAGTTGGGCCAGTATGGATCGTAGCCCACCTAAACAATAGGCATGGGCTTTTTTTGAGCCCAGACAAGCCCAAGGTTTGCCCAGGAGCGGCTGCCTCCCTTTAAAACTGGCCGCTCCCCCGTTCGCCTCCATCGCTCAACCCTAAACCCCCATCCCTCTCCGATTCCTAGGGTTCTGCTTGGCTGCGCCTTCGCCTCCTCGAGCCAGCATGATGCAGTTCTGGGGTAACCCATCCCTTCCCCTCCTCCCCTCTCCCGGTCGATGTGATTTGCGATTTGTTCCGGGGACGATGTGGTTTTAGAGCTTTCGGTTCGATTTTGGGTGTTGGTTCGCGTTTTCGTGTTTCCGGTGCAGTTGGTAGTGTGAATTTTTTCCACGACGCCGCGGCTTCGGGTGTACGATTTGAGGTGTTCGTTGTATGTTGCTACATGCTACTCCGCGGTTCTATTTAGGCTCCATTCCGTTGGGTGTTAGGGGTCGGGCGTCTTCATATGTTTGGTGCTGAGGACTTGGGGTTGCCTTAATTATTTCATAGGTTCGTTGGTCATCTGACCTTTTCCGGTATTGTAGTGGAATTTGTGATCAATGATCTAACTGTTTCTTTGGCGTATCACCTCGTAGAACGGATGATCTATCTGGTAAATATTGGTTGGGGGTACCTGCTTTCTGCTTTATTGGAAAGCACCCGATAGAAAAAGCTACATCTTTTGTTTTTTTGGGTTTTTTTGTGGGGGGGAGGGGTTGTTCTTATCTTCAGATGGAGTCCATTATGATAGTGGTCTTACTTAGGTCGATAGCTGTTAAAACGCGTTTTTACTGAGTAGTCATTTGATATGCTCTATTCATTCTGCAATCACTTCTAACCATTGCTGGAGGTTGCGCATGCTATACTTTTGTTCCTTGATACTTTTCTTTATTATAGTTATACGATGCTAAGCTGTTTTGCCATTCAATAGTGGTAGCATCTGCCTTCTTTGGTCATCAAACTTTATGTTGCAGTGAGATGGCATTTCTGATCTGTAGGTTGTTTCCTACTATTTTGTTTGTCTGTTTGGCTACAAGCATATCCACTAATTTGGTGAAGCAGCAGATTTCATTTAGTAATATCGTTGCTGATGAACATTTGTTGATGCAAGATTATTTATTTACCTTAAGAGTAATAAATGTGTCGTGGTGGTTTATCAAGAGGTGCTTGATTACTTCTTATCCTAGTTTTTACATTTGCTAAATATTGCACATCATCATTCTTATGCATTGTATTCTCAAATCCTTGCTTGTGAAAGTGAATATAAAGATTGATGAAACTTATGAAAGTAGAGTTTCGACTCATTGATCTAAGTCATACAGGTATAGAGGTGAAGCCTGGACAGACTGTTTCTTGTGACGCTGGTAATGACTGTGTTCTTCACATATCACAGGTTTACCCATTTTCCTCCTTATCCAGTTTGTTCTTGTTTGTGTATGTACTATTCTTATAAGCTTTATCAGCGGTCCCTCCCTTTTTTTTTCATATTCTTATTGCTGTTTTCAGGCTGCGCTGGGGGAAGCAAAGAAAGGAAGTGAGAATGTAGTTTTATCTGTTAAAACTGATGATGAGAAGGTGGTCATTGGAACTCTATCGGCTGAAAAGCACCCTCAGATTTTGTATGATTTGATTTTTGAGAAAGAATTTGAGCTATCACACAGTTCAAAGACCGCCAGTGTCTTTTTTTGTGGTTACAAGACTCTGATGCCTGATCCGTTTGAATATCCTTTAGCATGTGGAGTCTACATTGTTTTCAATTTAATCGAACTATTTAAAATGTGCCTTTTGGTAACCTTTGTATCCTTGACCTGCTTCCTGCGTTCTTCACATCCGATTCTGGTGAAGATGAAGGTACATTCCTAGTTTGCTTCAGTGTTCCTTTTTTACTGTAGTATAACTAACTAATCTGTCCTCATTTCAGATGAAGAGGAGGAAACTAACAAAAATCCAATGGGCAATATTATTTTTGGTATGTAAATTTCCTCTTTTATTACTAGCATCTTGAAGTTTATTTGTGTAGATGCTGGCTGAACTAAATCCTTTGGATCACATGTACATGTATTTTTTGTTTTTAAGAAAAAACTGAGGGAAAGGCTCCTGTAAAGGTTGGCATAAAAACTGAGGGAAAGGCACCTGTAAAGGTTGATAAAATGGAGAAACACGATGATGACAGCGATGAGGATGAGAGTGATGATTCTTATGATGATTTGGGCTTATCTGATGACAGCGAAGATGATGTACGTTGTTTGATGACAAACCATTCATGTGCATTCATCCTCTTAGATATGTGAAATATATGATGACAATGATACAATCTATGTATAGTCCTTTTAAATTCATTTTTTTCTCAGGACATGAGTGAAGATGAGTCCAGTGGCGAAGAGGATGATTCCAAAGATGTTGAAATGGATGAAAGTGAGGAGGAAGATGAAGAAACTCCTAAGAAGGTGTGCCCTCGATAGTTGTACTTGTTTCCATGTGCTTCAACATTCTCATCTGACTCCTGTTTGTTGTGCACCGCAGACTGAAATTAGCAAGAAGAGAGTGGCTGAAACTGCCTTGAAGACACCTGCTTGTGATAAGAAGGCAAAAATTGCAACACAATCTGGGCAGAAAACAGGTGTGTTGCTGCCTTGCTGAGGTTATTTGTCAACCTTACCTGTGAATGTCATTGTGTGCAACTCTTTAACTAAATTTTCATTTTCTTCAGGTGATAAGAAGGGTGCTCATGTGGCAACACCTCATCCTGCAAAGCAGGCTGGCAAGACGCCTGCAAACAGCAAGTCAAAAGAGAAGTCCCCCAAATCCGCCGGGGGTAGCCATGCCTGCAAGTCGTGCACCAAGTATGTAGACAAGTTGGCAATTTAGTATTCTGGTGTTGCAAACTACAACCCTGTTAATTCTAAATAAAAAAGACATGTTAATGTTTGGTCCTCTTCTTTCAGGACATTTGGTAGTGACGCAGCACTCCAATCTCACCAGAAGGCAAAGCATAACGCCGCCAAGTGAGCAGCTAGTGGTGACATGTAGTGAGTGATTGGTTGCTGCTGCTGTGCCTCCCAACATTTATCCTCTGATGAGCAGAAGTCTTTTTGGCCCTTCTAAAACCTGTAACGGGGGAACATTTATCTTCTGGCGTTGGTTCGGACATGCCCAATTTTGGCTGCTCGTTGCTGTTTCATTTTGGGTGGATTGGCTACTTGAGATGTTTGTTATTCCCATAAAAAAAACATTGACGAAGTGAGGTAGTATTTCTACCATTTTGGGCCTACGATGTTTCCTGTGCTATGATCGGGCCTGTGACTTTATTCTGATGATACTATGTGAACGCTCTAGTTTTTGTTCTGGCCTCATTCGCTTCCTGCTTGCCCACGTCTTTTTTGTGTTCTTGCCTTATTATTTACGGTGCAATTGGTATTTTTATGCTTTGTAATGTGGTGTGCTATAAGTCTTAAAACAGGTGCGGCCGATAAGGTCTCGTAGCTCGCCCTAAACGAATTAGGACATATATATACAATAAGTTCACCTGCTCAGTTTGGTCTAAGTAGAAGAGTGAGAAAAGAGAGAGAAGAGGGCTTTCTCTTATTTAGTAGCTAGTTTTACACTGAAGTATCGAAGTATAGATAGATTATTTATGTACAAGAGAGAAAAGATAGCTATTGTATAATATCAAGAGACAAACTTTAGAGACAGTTATTATATATAAACTGATTTTTAGTTTACTATTAATTAGTAATTGATTTTACTACTGTATTTAGGGGTGGGCACTTTTAAACCGAAAAACCGAACCGAATTAACCGATTATTTCGGTTTTTTTGGTTTTCGATTTACGGTTCGGTTTTTATTTTGATGCTATTCGATTTTCGATTTACAGGTTCGGTTTTTGAAATTTGGAAACCGAATAACTGTTTCACCGAAGTTTTCACCTAATACTAATTCCACTCGCCCCCAATCGACAGCAAAGCAATCGCCGATCGTGCATAGTCTTCAGTTCCCCAATCAGCCACCCTACCCGGCTCCTTGGCTCCCTCCCTCACCCCCGCCACCTCCCACCCTACCCCCCGCTGGCACCGCCGCCTCCCTCCCTCCGTCTCCCCGCGCGCGGCTCCCTCCCTCATCCCCACCACCTCTCCCTCCCTCTTATCGAACCCCATTCACTTCGCTGTCCAGCCCATCCCCATTCGCCATTCCCCAAAATCCTAACCAAGCCGATCCGGCGATCCCTATGTCGCCGCCGCCACCTGCCTGTTTCAAGCGCCTCATTCCCCACCAGAATTGCAAGTCCTCTCACCACCGGTGCGAGCTCTTGGCTACTTCCCCTGGGTTCGCCACCTCCTCGGCTCCTCCGCCGGCTGCTGCGGGGGTAGGTAGCTTCTATCCATGGCCTCCTCACGATTCGACCCCAGAGTAGGCTGCTGGCGGCATGAGCCCGAGCCTAGACCTCATTGCCGCCACCACCCTGACGGGTGTAGGCGATGTGGGCGCTGTCGTAGAGGATGGAGACGGGAGACCCCAAGCAGCGCGGCCACCAACTCCGAGCCTCCAGCTAGCCAAGCTACTCCCCCGACACCAAGCTACTGGTTAGTGGAAGAAAACTAGCATCCAAGAACTCTTCTAGGTCTAGTTAGATCATTCCAGGGGTTAGGATTTCTGAATGGAATGTTTCCTATGCGTAGTTGTGTGCAAGCAGGGGCATCAGTTTTTGGAGTGATTAGATATATTATTAGTGCATTTGCTAGTCTATCAACATTTCGTTTTTTCACACATCTGCACACGTTAGACTATGGTTAGTCTTGATATTACCCAAATCTTGGAAATAATACCCCTATCTGGTATTATAAGCATATTGGAGGAACAATTGCTTTACTTCTTTTTGGTCTCTAGCACTAGCAGAATGGAATCACATGCTTTGATCTGGCATTCTGAAATTCGGTTTACCGAAAACCGAATTAACCGAACCGACTTTTTTCGGTTAATTCAGTTCGGTTTTCAAATTTATTCGGTTCGGTTTACGGTTCTCAAAAACCGAAATATTTTTAAACCGAATGTCCACCCCTAACTGTATTTACCCTTATAGGAAAGCGACCTCGTTTAAGGATGAAGGCTACGGGGGTAAAAAAGGCTGAGCAGCTACGGGAGCGTAGCTACCTAGCATACTCACCGTTGGAGCAGCAAGTGTAGAAATCACTTTGGTCACTCGTACGCACTGCACCTCGCGACCGGCTTAAAGAACAAGAGTGAATCCATTGTGAACAAATTCCACGATCGACCCAACAGTTAAAAGGGAGTTACCCCTTGCAAGCATGAGTAAAAGCAGAATTCGACCGCCGCATCACCAAAATACACATGCCGAACCAACCACCAAAAAAACCATGCCACCACTCATCAACAAACCATCGTGCTTACCCCAATCAGCATAATTACTACGGATTTAGAATCTTGGCACATATTACAACACTGTCGCATAGCACCAACAACGCTTCAAAAATGGTGCCAAAGAGAACATCCTGATGCTCTTTGAAGTCTATGCTAGAAACGCAACTTCTTTACACAACATGTATGCCTCTCCAATATCAAAATTCAGGTAACTAACATTCACCCCTAGCCAACACCAAACCTGGGCTTGTCCAGAAAATATTTCAGCTCACTTAGTAGCACCATGCTTCACCTCGGAATGATCTTCCAGACCCATGGGCGAGTTGAAAGTCCTGAAAAATAGAAGTGCATGCGTGAGAATATAACAGCATTTAGATTTTAGATGGTAACATATTCAAATAAAAAGAATAAGAAATTACCTGTCGCATGGCTTGCAGATGTAGCCAGTGGATTGCTTAGATTTGTCATTGTTTGCAGGCGTCTTCTTTGCCTGTTTTGCTGGATGAGGTGTCGCAAAATGGACTTGGCCACTTTTCTTACGAGTACTACTGTCGTTGTATGCAGGCGTCTTCTTTGCCTGTTTTGCTGGATGAGGTGTCGCAAAATGGACATGGCCACTTTTCTTACCAGCACTACCGTCGTTGTACGCAGAAGTCTTCTTTGCCTGTTTTGCTGGATAAGGGGTCGCAACATGGACATAGCCTGCATGCAAGTTCATCAAGCAGTGAGATTCCGGTGCCATAGAAATAAACTGCAAGTTCAGCAAGATTAAAATCAAAAGAAACACTTCCCACCAGTTTTGTTCCCCATATATGGCGTTGTTAGCTTTGCCTTCTTCGCTGGAGGTGTCTTTAGGGGTGTTTCCATTGTCTTATTCTTGCCCTTAGCATTCTGCATATGTCAAAAAAAAATCAGGATTTCACTGAAATGAAGTAATGTCAAAATAACATGTTGGCCTGAGCAAGCTCACACCTGTGGAGGAGAAACTTCATCTCCATCAGAACTTTCACCATCATTCTCATCACTGGGATTCTGTGCATCAGTCATATCCTGCAAATGTATAATATGATCAGAATACATGTAGTATCCAGCAGGACCAGCACCAACAAAACTTTGTTTGCACGTCTAACAAAACCATGTCACGTTTCAGCCTGAACAGAGCATCAGTCCCCTAAATCACTTATTGGGTTGAAACTTCAGTGGTTGAATAACAGATCCACAAATAATAGTAATTTCGTAAACACACAAAAAACCTAGTCCAAAATACATGCATGGTCCAGGTCAACTATTTTTAGTAATACAATCAAGTGATGCTAGGTTGTTCACTGGATTCATTTGCCAAAATCCCAATGGATAATCTAGAAACACTAGATTAAGAACTAAAGCATCGAGCACATAATACTTTCATTACAGTTGACCATTCTTATACCGTTATACAAAGTTACAAACCTCATCATCATCAGATTCACCCTCTTCTGAATCATCATCATCTTCATCACTGTCATCATCATCAGCTTTTGGTTTCCTAGGATTCTTTGCTTTCTCCACGGTAGCATTTGGTTTAGAGGATGGAGCAGCAACAGACTGCTTTGGTGCAGTAAGCTTATTTGCACCATGTTTAGCTTCTTTGCTCTTATCATCTGAAAGTAAGTAACGTTAAACAAGTGCATGCTTAGAGGATCCACTTGGCAGCTCAAATTAGCCTGCTTAGCAGATTCTAGAACAAAGGCAAGGAGGATTAAGCACTTCTTAAACTACACAAGTATATGCTTTGTGGAAGTTCAATCTACCTAATATCCTCAAAAGAAGCAAAGCAGTCTTAACTCCTAGACAACAATTGTTATGTATAGCAAAGGGTATACCATCTGCATTGGAGTCTAGTGGAATAGCCAGTGGAACCTCATCAGATTCATCATCTGAAACATGACATGCTATGAGAGTTATGCCAAGTGTACAGGGAAAACGTCAGAGATGCCCAATACTAAAAGAACAATAACATTTACTTTGTTTTGCAGGAGAGTCAGATGTGAATATAATTTTGTAGCCAATAAAGGATATGTTACTGGTGTTTGACGAGTGTAGTAACTTAAACTCCTTCTTGAACACCAGATCCGTTGAAATGTGGGGGTGCTTATCAACAGAGAGTGTGCCAAGAAGAAACCTTTTACCATCAACTTCAACAAAAACTTTCACATTCTCATTCACCTTGGCAGCCTCCAGTACTATCTATTGTAAAAACAATGTGAACAACTGAACAGTAAATAACTTCATCCACCTATAAATGAGCAAAAGGAAGGCCAATTATTATTGCTAAAGTTTGTAAAAACATACATGTGAAATATGACAATACAGCTTTCCTGGGTCACACTTCACTGCCTCTCCAGGTTTGACAACAATTCCTGGAATTCATGTGGCCAATAGTCAAATAAGAAACATGGGAATTTGAGAAGCACAAATATTTTTTGCTTTCTGAAGCTCTGAAAAGCTATATCCATCATGCTATGTATGATAAACACAATCAGAAGACTTCTTCACACATAACAAAACCATTGGCAGTGCCAACAGCCGACTTCGACAGCAATCTTACCTTCAAAAGAAATAAAGATAACGATAGAACGTAAACCAAAGTTGCAGACTACAGACATTACAAATTTATTATGCAAGCACCAAGAAACTGTAGCCAATCGACGTTCACCGAAAACAATATGGAACATCCTAGTGTTCCTGCAGACCTTATAGGCTAGACCTGTCACCCTAAACCTTGCCATTCACCACTGCGCTCTGTTGCTATTTGCCACTAATGCAAAAATCGAAGCAACTAATATCGTCCAACCCTATATTCGTGAAACTATGGTTCAAATAAAGCAAATCAGGAACATCACTGAACAGAAGCAAGAAACTATACAATTATCTCTAGAAAAGACAATACATATCCGCAGGCTACTGCCTGCTACTACTAGTAGACAAATTGTTCTTTAAGTTAAAAAAAAAAACTCATCAACCGAACAACGAATGGCTTACCCGTCCCCAAGACGTACAGAGCAAACAGACATGCGCAGTAAGAAACAAGGAACCCTACATCAAGAACACTAGGAATGGTAGATTTGATCATTAACGGTTGCTCACAAACCGAGGGATACGATCCATCACGGCGTTCTTACTACTGAAATTTCCTGGCTATTGGACGCAGCCAAATGCACAAATAGCACAGAGAGCACCCAAAAAGATGACATCTATTGGGAACAGATTGGGGATCCGGGAGAACGATACGCACCCCAGAAGTCGAAATTTATCTCCCCGGGTGGGAGGAAACCGACCGCGCTTCCCATGGCTTCTCCCCGCTTCTCTTTGCCGTGTTTTCTCTCTCTCTCTCTCTCTCTCTCGTGGGGAGGGAGGGGGGTGGAGGGAGAGAGCCGTCGTTTCCATGGGCGTTTTGTAGGGAAGCAGCCGCTCGGAGCAGCGAAGGCGTTGGTTTCGTCTCTGCGGCCCATCACAATCACAGCCTATGAGTCTATGACGGTGGGTCCAGGTACTACCGTGGCCGTTCGATTAAAAGGGAGAAATCACATCCGTCCAAAGTTCGTTTTCTCAATTGGATAGCCGAGGTTTACATTCAAGACATTCGAGTCGTCTTTCAAAGAAAGAAAAAGGTTTTCCATGTCAAGTGTAGATTTGATCTCAACTTGTGCCATATCAATCTAGGTTGTGGAACTTCCGAATAGTCGGGCCTTGTCGGATATCCGAATTTAAAAAGATCCGATATCCGAATTGAAACAAATCCGATATCCGAATTGAAAAAAAATTCGATATCTGAATTGAAAAAAAATCTGATATCCAGATCATGTCCTGTATTTACCGAATATTGACTACTCCAAATCCGATCCCGAAACCAGATCCCGTCCCAAATTCGGCTAGATAGTCAAATCCCTTCCTAAATCCGATCCCAACCGGATACGGATCCAGGTTGGGTAGGAAATATCCAGAACAATCATAAAGAATGCACATGATATAGGAAGGCAAAACTCTTTTATCTTTATTAGATCGATTCTCTTGTATAATGGGATGCCATATTTATAGTGAAAAACTCACTAGAGATAGATTCGGATTCGCCAATAAAAAAAGAGTCCAATCATATCTCAACAACTATAGCCAAAAGTCCTGTTATATTTCAATACTCCCCCTTGGATGAATATCATGAAATGTATATGCCTCATCAAAAACTCATCCAAAAACCAGTGAAAAAAAAGATGTAGAAAAGAGTATATTGCACCTGCATATTGTGTTACACTTATTGCCTCATTAAAAACCTTCATACAAGAAAACTTAAGGAAAATTCATTATGTGAAAAGAGTGTAACTTATAATCTTTTGGATTATAATAGTATCTTCGGAACCATACTAGTGTTACAGTTCAGGGATTTACTCCTCCTGAACCTTGCATATCTCTAAATCGTCTCATTCCAATGCTACAAATACATCTTTAAAAACTTGATGTTGGCAAAGGCTTAGTAAATAATATACGAGATTTTCACATGACTTAGTATACATGATTTTTATCTCACCATTCTTCTGGAATTTATGAGGATAAAATAGTTCAGGGGTTCATGATATTGCTCTTAACATAACCCATTTGCATTTATGTAACACAAAGCATTATTATCTTCATAGATAGTAGGGGTATCGACGGTGTTAATGTTTTATGACTTCTAGATATGACTAATCATACATCTTAGCCAAACATATTCATGTGAGGCTACATATAATGCTATAATCTCTGAGTGGTTGGTAGAGATAATTACTAAGGTCTACTTAGAACATTGCTAAGAAATGATTGTACCACCGCAAGGAAACATAAACCCAGTATGAGATTTGGTACTATTGGGTTCAAATAGATAACCAGCATCCATATATCCCACCATGGTCGAGCCTTGGCCCTTCTGGTAAAATAAGCTAAGATCTTGAGTACCTTAGAGGTATCTGAGTAAAGTTTTGACACCAGCCCAATATCTTCTGTTTGGTGATCTACTGTGTTTAGCTAGCAAATTTACAGTGAATGCAATATCAGGTCTTATGCAATTCATAAGATACATAAATACTCCATTGGTGCTTAAGTATGGAACTTCATATCCTAATATTTCCTTATTTTTTATCCTCAGTCTGAATAGGTCTTTATCCACTTCAAGTGATCTTACTATCATGAGGTCTTTAAAGGATGAGATTTATCCATATTATTTTTTTCCAATGCCTTCTTGGTATAGGTAGATGGGTATACAAAGATTCCTTCCCAAAAAATTCTCTAACTGTAGGCCTGGGCAATATTTGGTTTTATCTAAATCTTTTATCTCAAACTCCGTTGTAAGGTAAGAACTTGCTTCCTTTATGTCTTTTGTGGTTCTAATGATATTCAAATCATCAACGTTGACTAAGATGATACATAATCCATTCTGGGACTTCTTTATTAACACATAGGGGCAATAATTATTATTAAAGTATCCCTTCTTTAGGAGAAAATCACTAAGTCGAATGTACCACATTCTCCCTAACTATTTTAATCCATATAGCGATCTCTGCAGTTTGACGCTATACATATTGCAATTACTTTTATTATGATTTGTGGTGCAACAGCCTACAAGATATATTTCCTCCTTTGCCATTGAATTATAATTTGTTATAAATTAAAGGAATGATTTAATAATCAAACAATTATTGCATCAGAAATATATTATAAAATATAGAACAAACATTGCACAACAAATATACGGGAAATAATAATTTATTCAACTTTTGAATGATAATCGCTCAATAAAAGCATAGACCAATGTTCATTCAGGAACTAGGATTAAACTGATAATAAGAATCTTAAGGAGACTCATAAGGAATATGTGGCATTGACTAGCAAAGTAAAAGAATATTTAGGAGACTAATTCGGATCACCATATAAGTTATGGGTGTCCTTCTGAGACTTCTCAGGCTTAATAGGATCAAGTACCAGATCATCACACTTCTCATTGTCAATGTTAACAGCAGGTTGAACGATGAAGTGTGCCTCAACTTTTTTCCTAGGGTCTTTTTGAATTTTCAGTGGATTACATGTAAAGGTCTGCCAAATGCTTCGGAGTACCGCAATTTTATGCTTAATGGTTAGTCATCCACGCCTAAAACCTAGTTTTGCAGGGTAATCGACCTTGTTTGTTGAGGCTCACTTCTGGAAGTTATATGGCCCTTTACCTCTACCTCTCTAATGGGGCTTACATCTTCCCTTTTGTATTCGGCCGTTCTTTCATTTTTTTTCCTTTTATGCTATTGGCCTTTTTTTGCTGCCATGGCTATTGCTAGCCAGTTGAGCATTGTATACACTTCGGGCATTGCTTGTGTCTTGTCGGGAAAAAATATGATGATTCTTTATCAGGAATTCTTCATGCTTCTCTACTTCTAGCAAAGTGTAGATAAGCTTAGAATACTTTTGGTATTTAGCATCACAGTATTGTTGCTGTAGTATCCTCATGTTAGGGTGGAAGGTGCATAATATCTTATCTATCATTTCAGCATCTGTAACTTTCTTATTACAGAAACGTAGTTTGGAGACAAATTTGTGCATGGTGGAGTTGTATGCTACCACGGTTTTATAGTCCGGAAAGCGTAGGAGGGCCTATTTGTGTTGTGCTTCTAGCAACAAGATGGATCTTTGATGGTCATAGCATTTCTTCAGGGAATTCCGTAGTGCTAGTGGGTTCTCCTTCATTAAATACTCGACCTTCAGGTCTTCATGGAGATGGTGCCTTAAGAAGTGCAATGCCGCACACTTTATGGCCTTAGAAAGAGTAGGGATGCCGGCTTCAGGTGAGATAATAGCAGCTCCAAGAGATTGAGTTGTTAAGTTAATATTGGCATTCATGGTCATGGCCCAATTCAGATAATTGCTGCAATTTAGGGCAAGCTCAGCTAATTCCCTCTTTGCGATGTTCGACATGTCCTATATTATATTCATGCAAAAAATAAATTTTATTGTTGGTAAAATCAAATATATTACATGAACACTCTTGAATCAGTAAAGCTTAGTCTATATCTATTCATTAGATAATTATCTAAAATTTTCTAGAATTTTTCGTACTTTTTAACCAATTATCGAGCAATTTCAAGAATTATCGAATAACAAAAAATAAATTTAGCATACATAAATATGGAATTATGCTAGGAAAAATAAACCCAGAGATATGAAGCTTCCAATATGTTCTAACTTTAAGGTTTAACAAATTTATGAAAGCCCGCTAACCTGAAAATTCAGTTTCTGGAATTTAATATAAATTTTTAGAATTTATTAACTATTTTTTGAGATTACTGGAAACTTTAGGGCCCGGAAAGTAAATTTTCCATGGCCGCAATAAAATTTGATAATTTAACCGAACTTCAGGCCAAAATTAAATGGGTCGTTCAGCCTGTCAGTCATTCACGGGCCTAGGCTGGCCGGCCCATAGGTCCCAGATGGACTATGTAGCTAGGGTTAAGAATCCTAGCCGCAATGTAGTTTTGGTTGGGTGGCGGTGACATGCATGGCGATGCTCGGCGATGACGCTTCGGGCATAGCGACAGCGGCGGGCTGATGTACTACGCGGCGCTACGGTGCTTCTTTGGGCAACATGGCTTCAGATGGTGCGTCGGTACCACAGCAAGGCGGTGATAGCAGCCCATCGGACGCAACTGGCGCGGGTGGTGGCGGGCGCAACCGAGCAGCAGTTACTTCAGGCTCGGCCAACACGAGGCGCGCGATGGGGCGCACGGCGTCCGGCGACTTTGAGTGCATTTCCACTTTTTTTTTCTTTAGATTGGTTTGATGAACAGTACCAAAAACCTAATTGCCCTATTAGATTAATCAGCTAATCTAGGTAATTAGGGAAATTAATGTGTATGATTAACAAAATATTCAAATGCGATTAACTTACGTTCTTCGAACTTACGTATGATTTGCAATAGATTTAATCGCTTGATGCAGGTTGAAATTTGATGAAGTATAGATTGATGCAAGCAAAAAATCTTGTTCGGCTTCAGAGATCTTCATGCTGATAATGTGTTGTAAAATGATGATGGTTTCCGTAAATGAATAACAATGAGCCAATCGAATAACCATAACAATCATGAAAAAGGCAAAACTCTCTTGTTTTTTCTTTATTAGATTGATTCTGCAATAGGGTGCCATATTTATAGTGAAATAGATTCGAATTCATCTATAAAAAGATAGAATCTAATCATATCTTAACATCCAGGACCCAAGATTCCGACTATGTCTCAACAAATTCAATGTTTTCAACGGGGTGTCGAAGTGTCTAAACGCAAACTTACCGGCCGATAGAAGCAAACAGTCACGACGTGGACGCGGCCGGGACGGTGGTGAGGAAGTGAGAATGGAAGACTGAACATTTCGGCCCACAGCTTGCGTGGGCCTTCCGGCATCAAAAGGACACTTCGTGCTCATCGTGGCATGCACACACTAGAATCCGAGCGAATCACACGACATTGAATCCTTGATTCATCAGCAAGAACTCCCGGCAATGGGAAAGATGGCATCAAAACAAACATTAGTCTTCCGGATGTTTTGTTTCTTATAAACATCCAAATTTTAGACCTTTAGATCAAAGTATCAAACCATCCATCAAAACACAATCCCACCCCCTTCACGTCTTACGGATCTCAACACAGATCCAATACTTTAAAATTTAGATGATGTTTATCAAAACCCAAACAATTAAAAGCAGTGCAATTTTCCATTGCGCATGTCCTGAAGCCCAACCCCTGTCGTCTCTCGACAGAGAGCGCTTTTGGCAGATCTTGAAGCCATTTTTGCAAGGGACGGATCTAGGTCACCGGCACCTCTGAATGTTTGAAAAACATCGAGACATCACCTCTTTAGTGGATTAAATTTGTGGATTGAATTAATTTTGATTTTGGTGGTTTGAGACTATAAGACCTTAGAACTATTTGTATTGTACTTTTAACCATTATACAAGATTTTAGAGTCATGTGGGTAAATTGTACACCTCAGTGAAAAATTTCCAGTCCCGCTCGTGATTTTTTCAACTAGAAGATGAAAGGAGAAGCAAAAATTTGGGTGGCAACTGGCAAGGAAGCCCTCTGGCCAAGCCAAGGGAAAATTCCTAACTACTAGTAGTACTAGTGTAAGCAACATAGACATGGCTAAGTTGCTTGGCCTGGTTACAAATCCAAGGATACCTTCCTTGCCTCCCTTTCCCTCCAAAATTCTCACTCCTCTTAGTCTTCTTCTTCTTCCAAGTGCTTCTAGCTACATCCTCCCACTCTTCAGTCTTCACCTCCACCCCTCCATGCATTGCTTGCTTGCTTGAAGTAGTTTGTAGTTACCACTTTCTCACTATCCTTGCCAAAGCCATGAGCAAACAGCCGGTGGCGCCACAGGCGGGCGGCGAGCCACCGAGTCGTGCCCGTGCAACCAACACAGCGCCGTCACGGGGGGCGGCGGCGGCGCAGCCACCGACCCGTCATCGCAACGCAAGTGTGCAGAGCGAACGGCAGGCTGTGGCGAGGGCACCGCGCGACGGTGCCCGCCTCACGGAAGTTCGTCTTATGGCGGCCCGCGGCGTTGAAGAACAGCAAGGAGGAGGCCCGCGCAGGGAGCAAACGGGCAAGGGACCACTGGACGCAACTCAGGAGAAGCAAGCACCACGCAAGCCGAAGTATGTACCACCGTCCCAGGGACGGGAGCAACCTCCTTCAACACGGCCAGTGGATGAGCAACAGCCACGCGTAAGCAGGTCCCCCGCCACCGCACCAGAGGCCCAGCCGGCTACGTTCGAGAACACGGACCCACAGCCGAATGCGAAATATTCACCGCTGGCGCAGCAACCGCCGACGGGGCCGAGGAGCAATTTGCACGGAGGGCTGTCGAATGGCAGGAAGAGACAGCCGATGGCGTTCTGCTTCACCGCGTGCTGCATCCTCTTCTGGCTGCTGGTCATCGCCGTCGGCGTGGCCGTGCTCGTCGTCTACCTCATATACCACCCGCAGCCGCCCCGGCTGCGGGTGACCTCGGCCACCCTGAACGTGGGGTACATCGACGAGCTCGGCCGCGGCGGGATGGCGCTCAACTCCGATCTCACCGTCCTCGCCGCCATCTCCAACCCCAACACCGTGATCCACATAGTGCTGTACTATATGCAGCTGGACCTCTACTTCCGGGGCAGTCTGATCGGGACGCAGGTTGTGTGGCCGGCCCCACTGCACGAGGGGCCCGGCGACTCCTTGCTCCGGAACGTGCACCTGGTGATGAGCGAGGTGACCATGACTCGGGAGGATGCCATGGTGTGGCAGAACGCGACGGCCAAGGGCGGGCCCGTGACGCTACATCTCTACGGCCGCTTCCACACGCAGCTCAACTTCGGCCGGTGGTTGCCGTTCAAATACTGGGTCAACCCGCGCTGCACGCTCTGGCTCGACCCGCCGCCGAGCGGCGCTCTGCGCCGGGCACGGTGCTGATTATTTGCTCTTGATCATCACTGGGCCGGTCTGATCAATTGCTTTTTTGTGCTCATCTCAACTTCCAAGAACAACTCGTGTATTTCCGTCTAGTTATTTTTTTTTGTTTTCTTTGAAGAAGAGTGGAGATTTGCTGTATT
This sequence comes from Otatea glauca, assembly GCA_036346275.1. Taxonomy (NCBI): domain Eukaryota; kingdom Viridiplantae; phylum Streptophyta; class Magnoliopsida; order Poales; family Poaceae; genus Otatea; species Otatea glauca. Next base: position 49,870,312 of record CM070712.1, on the reverse strand, counting down.
TCTGTTATCCGAATGGGATTATGGAGATGTTCGGTATAGAAGAATATCGGCAGTACTAGTTGAGAAGATGTGAAAATAAAGAATGTATGTATTGTCAAATGCTGTCCATTATATGCGGCTTGGGCAAGCTTTGCAAATTTCCATGTTAGTAGTAACTGGTTACTAATCCAAGGAGCTTGATTGAGTGACTACCAATTGGCTAATGCGACAATATCAACTCTTTATGAAAGTGAATTCAGGAGGCAATGCGCCAGGTACTCGAAAACACATAAGCAGCAATGAAAAAACTCTCGTATTGATGAGCATTTGCTTTATAAAGTGAAGCATACTTGATCACATAGACGCAAACAAAGACACCAGGACCAGGTTGAGTCTGGCTCAAGTTGCTTGTCCCGGTCACAAATCAAAGGATACCTTCCTTGCCTCCCTTTCCCTCCAAAATTCTCACTCCTCTTCTTTAAGTGCCAAATTGCAGCCTCCCACTGTTCATGCACAACCCATCAATTCCATTCCAATCCTCCTCTCACGTGAGGTACGTACCCCTCGATCTACCTCTTGCTGCATGACTTGATTAGTTTGTAGTAGTAATTCCTTTTGCCACTCTCCTTGCCAAGCCATGAGCAAACAGCCGGCGGCGCCAGAGGCGGGCGGCGAGCAGCCGAGCCGCGCCCGTGCAATCAACACGGCGCCGCCGAACCGTGAACTCAATGCAAGCGTGCAGAGCGAACGGCAGGCTGTGCCGGGCGCACTGCAAGACGGTATCCGGAGGGCAGCCCGTAATGGTTGTGTTCAAATTAGGACGACCTACGTTGATTCATTGATTGGGAGCGTACTGGCGAGGACGCCACTCCGGCGAAGTCACCACCACGCCTCAAGCCGTCGTATGTACCGCCGTCCCAGAGAAGACGGGAGCAACCGCATGGGACGCCGTCACGGCCGGCGGTTGAGCAAGCACCGTACCCGTTTGTAAGCGTCCCGGAAGGACGGCTGGGAGCACCCGCCACGCGGAGGAGCCCCACCGCCAAAGCAGCGTCTGTGGTGCGCGTCAGCACGCTCACACAGGAAGACGACACGGAAGCCGAACCGGTGCCAAAGCCACGTCCACGTACACATCCACAGCCGGAGTAGAACCGGCGCGGCCACTTCTCCTGCCGGTGCGTGAGAGCCGGCGGCCACTGTTGGCATGGACCCTCACCGCGTGCTGCGTCCTCTTCTGGCTGCTGTTCATCTCCACCGGCATCACCATGCTCGTCATCTACCTCGTGTACCGCCCGCACCCTACCCGCCTTTCAATTGCCGCCGCCACGTTGAGCACGGGAGGTCCCAGACAGCAGCCCAACGGCAAGATCGACATCGTCCTGCGCTGTGGTATTTTTATCGGTTCAAGGCGTAGTAATAATACTTTATTATTTGAGAAATACTTACACAATATTCGCTTATTAAACTTTTATAAATCTGTAAACAAATTAACATTAATCAATCAAACAAATCAGCTATTGTTTCTATTCAACCCATTTACATAATTACAAATTGATATAAAAAAAATTAGAAGAGAGATATTGCCTATTTATTGTTCTGGTTAGCCCACTTAACCAGTCATGTACTCGCTGACTCACGCTGCGCTGCCTTCCTTGTTGCTCACCATCGCCGTGGTGGGTTGCCCGTCGCCGCACGCCTACACCCTCGCTGGCTCCTCGGTATTCACTCTCCGTAACGCACATCAAGAGCCCTTGACTTGGTGAGTTGCCATGCCCTCGCGAAGGAGAGACGTTGAGCCATGCTCCCTCTCTCGCTCTATAGTATTTGTATGTTATTAGGGTTCGAGTTTAGTTGTGCAAACAACAAGTGAAATCACCAATTACCAAATTAGTCCTTCAATAAGTAACAGTCCACCAAACCATATGGTATATAAAGCAGTTCATCACACTCGAGTGTATGCACATTCGTTCTCGCTATGCTAAAAGTTAAGCACCGATACTAAAGAATACTTGAAGTCCATGGCTGAAGGGAGGCTCCGGTCTAAGGGAGCCCTCCGCTGGCTAGGCCCTTGCCTGAGCTCCATGGAGCTGGACCTCTTTTTGGAGGGCGACCTCGCTGCAACGTAGGCGGTGCAGCCGGCGCCGCTCCAAGAGAGGCCCGGCGAGTCGGTGCCGCGGAGCTTGGGGGTTGTGGCAGAACAGGACGGGCAACTCGAGCCTGGTGTGGCTGCAGCTCGCCGGGCAGTCCGCCAGCAGCTCAGGTTCCGTCGGTGGCTGCGTTGCACCTAGTGGGTGTATCCTGTCGGCAACCTCGAGCTCCACCCCGCGTGGAACGGCCCGCTGAGCTCGGCTCACTGCTGATCGATTGACTTTTAATTACTTTGTTTGACGAGTTAATGCATTTCAGTTTTGATTTCTTGGATACTGCTCAGAGATTACATAAGAGTGCGGTTTGATTGATTCCCCCTTGGTACTGCAAATTTTATGTGAATGGGAACACATGTATGCGCTGGCCTGACATAAACAGGTACTATAACATGGCAGCAAAATAGAAGCAGCTCTTACTATATTATGGCAAATTTTGTTCAGAAAGTTAACAAGAAAACTTTGATCATGATCCATATATACGTCAGAAGATTTGCTCTGACCAGGAAGGAACCACATCCAGCATAGGTTACTTCTAAAAGCTGATTGACGAGAGCAAATACAATAACTATGTGGATACTATCATTACAGAAACTAACTGATATGCTTAAGAAACAATGGGGAGAATATCAATACTCAAGCCATTGGATGTCTGAGAGAGAATGTTACTAAAAGGGCATTAAAATCAAAATATTTGTTTCATGATACACTATTGAACTTTGGTAATAAGAAAACAACTGAATTCTTCTGAAGGTCAAGGTCCATGAAGGATAATGAAGTAAATGACCGCTGCTGAGTGGTGATTGAGGAACATGATCCACATAAGCGCTGATTGATGTGCATGCAACATTTGATCCCCTGACTTCTCAATCATTTCTCAACGTGATTAAACAGGAGCACTAACCTTGTCGGCCTTGCCAATCCAAACACGATTCTATTGAAAGGGAAACATCCCATTGCCTTCTGCAACCCGATAAGAAGCCTACCTTCCAACTTTCTGTGCAGGCCAGTAAATTATCTTCTTGTATAGCATTTTCAAACATTTCGCAATGCCTCATCCTATGAGGTATTATAATCATTCGACAGAAGCTGTCATACTATAGTCTTTTCCTATGTCTATGGTCTCCAAATATTATAACACCCTAACTCATGCAGTTAAGGAGCTATAATATTTGGAAACACTAGACATGGATAGCTCCCTAATGAGGCTATTCAGCTCCTACCTTATTATTATCTTTCCTTTGTCTAATGTCTCCAAATATTATAACTCTCTAAATACTGGATATTGGGGAGCTATAATATTTGGAGACACTAGACATAAGAAAGATAACAGTAAGTTAGGTAAGCCTGTGGGACCCAAGAAAGACTATTAAGATAACTCCCTAACAAAATTATTCAGCCCTCCTATCTGTACAAATGTTCACCCAGTGGGACGAGGCATTTTCTATCAAACAGATCTTAGTAACAATTGATTTGTTAGATGTTAGGAAAATGCTATACAAAAATATGAGTACGGGCCTTGAAAAAACTTCCAAACAACGAGGCCTTCAAACCTGGTAAACGAAAGATGTATTATAAATTAGAGTCTAAAGTCTAAACAAATGCAAAACTTCTGCTCAAACATTGCATTCAAATTACAGTACAAACAGCGCAAAACATCACATAAATCATTACCAAGTGGGATTGCATTTGAAACATAAACCAGAGAAAGAACAGTATTGATAGTCTGATACAACATTGCAACCAACTTAGGCTATATACCAAACAATGCTAAAGAAAGACAAGCATGCTAGTTGCAGATACAAATATAAGCAAATTAATACAGCTCATTCAGATTGGAATCAATTTGAGAAAACATGATTTCTCTCTGATGGAGATTTTGAGATCTAGAACTATTGTATGTACCATGTTTGAAGCTAGGGCATTTCAAAATGACACCACTTGATAATTTACATGGATCAAAAACTCTAGGAGAAACACCCTTGAAGACCTAACCTTTTCATATCTTGCTTACTAGGAGTTCAAGAAAAGTGATTAACAGAGTTAACATAGATCATGTAGTGGGATGGACAAATCAGTGAATAACATAAACTGTTTACAGATACCATGAGAAAGTTTATACAACACCTAGTGAAACTTTTACTAAGAACGTGTAAAGAGCAGCATAATCAGAAGTAGTTTTTGCAGTTGAAGGGCATAATCAAAACAATACCTCCTTGCAAATCCTTTTAAGTCCGCAACTTCTGTCAGTGCAGTTAAGCACCACTGGTCTCATCTAGCATCTCCCCCATCTTTTGTTGTATGTTCCTCCAAAAACTGTAAGCAAGAATGCTAAGCACAAACTTCGTGACATCATTTTGGTTTGGTGCTTTCACATGCTTCAAACAAATTTCTTCTATTGCAAAGATCTCCACATCTGCTTTCAGTTTCGAGCTTTCATATGCCTTGAAAAATTCTCTTGCAATTGCAAAGATCTCCCCATATGTAAGGTATCAAGAAGCCTATTGTAAGCCGCGATGTTTGGTATAAATCCTAAATCGAGCATTTCATCCAACACAGCCTCCCCTTCCTTCCTCCTCCCCTGCCTACCAAATCCCTGCACCAGCATGCTATATGTCACACCATCAGCCTCAAATCCCTTCTCCTCAGCCAGCATCCTCAGCAAATTTGCATCATATGTCCTCCCAGCTTCACAAAGTACCTCAAAGATATAGTTACAAGAAATGATATCCGGAACAATCCCATCCCCAATCATCCTGCCCATCAACCGGCACACCTGATCCAGCTTCCCCGCCTTCATCAGGCACTCCAAAACTGTTACACCTGCAGGGACACTGAGGAAGCACGCCCTGTTCTTCTCCAATACCAACTCCACCACTTCCACTGCTTTATCCACACTCCCAACATGGCACAGACACTCAACCAGACCCAAGCAATCAAACCCTTCTGGCACCACCATATCCCCAAAAAACTCGACAAACACCTCAGCCGCCTCCAAAGCCTTGCCTCCACGGCACAACCCACCAATCAAAATCTCCATAGACGCAACCGACAGCCCAACCCCAAGCTCCAGCATCTCGCGTGCGACCTTAATACCCTCCTTGTATCTTCCTTCTCTGAAGAACCCGCGCATAAGAGTATTAAAGCTCACACCAGTCGGTGCACAGCTCCGGTGCCGCATCTCCTCAAACCATCGCATGGCAGCATCGACGCCTTCCACGCGGCAGGAGCTATTGATGAGTATGTTGAAGGTGTACGCATCTGGGGCGACGCGGTGGACGGAGGTCATCTCGCCGTAGAAGCGGATAGCGTCGTCGTGGCAGCAGAGACGGGCGAGGGTGTGGAGGATGATGTTGTAGAACTCGGTGGGGACGGGTGCGTCTGCGACGCGACGAAGGGACGCGAGGGTGTCGGACGCGGCGGGGATGTCGCCTGAGGCGACGAAGGCGAGGATGGCCTTACGGAAGGTGGGGAGGAGTTCAGGGCAGGCGAAGATGGAATTGTCGGCGCAGGGGCAGGGGCGGGAGAGGACGAGCTGGAGAAGGCGCCGGAGCGAGGGAAGGCGGCGGGAGGCCGCGAGGCGAGCGGCGAGGAGGGACGTCAGGCTGTGGTCGGGGCGGAAGACGGGGGAGTCGGATGCGGCAGCGAGCAGGAGGTGGAGGTCAAGCGCCGCGAGGCGCGGGTGGTGACACGCGCAGCGGAGGAGGCGGAGGAGCGCGCCGGGAGTGGACGCGTGCACGGAGGGGAGCGCCGGGAGGGGGCTCTGCGGCGAGAGGTGGGAGACGGCGAGCGGGAGGAGCGGCAGGGAGGGGTCGAGAGAGATGTAGGAGGAGACGGTAGGGCTTTGAGGAGTCTCCGGGGTTTCGATCTCCGGCGAGATAAGGCGCTGGTGCTTGGAGATGATGGCGGGGAGCTTCCGCGCGAGGCGGCGGGAGGCGGCCATCGGCCGGCCACGGAAGGGAAAGGCTTTAGGGTTTGACTATTTGAAGAAGAGGGGATCGGAGGAGTGGTTGGCCACCGGCCAGAAATGTGTGTGGCCGGAGCCAGTGTTGTGGAGATGGGCTCAGCCCAGCAGAACGAACTGGTACGTGGGCCATTAATACGATATCCACTGGCGAAGCCCAGAAATTGATTGCTTGAAAGGCCAATTCTGGAGTGTTCCAAATGAACAGTGCAGATAAGCAATTTTCTCCTGAGCCATTATTCGATTTTCCGCCGATCAAAATCAAGATTTGGGAGTCTGGATTCTTGATCCCCTAGAGTCTCTTGATAGGGTTTTCTTCCTCCTGCTAGTGAGCTCTGCTTCTGGTAGGAGTTTAAGGGCCTGTTTATTTTAGTTTTGGATTATCTAAAAGCTAATTCTGGATTGTAGTTCTAAAAGTGATTCTCTAAAAGCTGGAATCCAAAAACACATATGAAGTGAATTGTGGATTCTAGTATATATGGGTAGGCTAGATTGTGAGAATCGGACTCTAGAATCATACTGTGTTTTTTATTCTGCTTTGGAACGAGAATCCATAATCAAAATCTAAAATAAATAGACCCTAAAAGTGGTAGGTGGTTGGTGTCGTCGGAGTTGAGGTTGGCAGTTGCGGGTGAACAAGATTTCAGATATTGTTCATGGAGGCGGTAGACTGGAAGATTGGTGAGGAAGGTGGTGGCCGCTCCTCAGAACAGATTGATGTCCTTCTTGAGAGATTGGATTGGGGGGATGAGGAGACAGAAAATATTGTATTGGTGGAGGATGCCGAAGAGATCCGAGCTGAATCCAAATGGATGGTGTTTGGATTTGTTCTTACATCAAAGGCCTTTAGTCATGCAGATCTGTTTAGTCAGATGACGTTTGCTTGGGGACTAGCTAAAGATGTCAAATTTAAGGCATTGGGAGATAACCTGTTTGTCCTCCAATTATTCGGTAAAGGAGATTGGTTGAAGGTAATTGACAAGGGACCTTGACTCTTTTATGGCAATGCCCTTCTAGTGCAGGAATATGACGGAGTCACTTGGCCTTCTACGATCAATTTTGAGTGAATGCCTATTTGGTTGAGGATACACGACTTACCTCCCAATTTCATGAAGGAGAAAATCAGGAGGCAATTATGGGGGAAGAATTTGCTAAATTTTAAAGGTGGAAGTTAACGAGGACGATTGGGGTTGGGGTCGAGGTAATTTTCTTCGTGTCCGAGTTAACCTGGATATGAAGAAAACTCTGATTTGTGTTCTCTCGGTGTCCGTTCTTCATGTTGATTGATTGGCCATTCGGATGGTGAATTTGTTGATGGAACACACCAAGAATTGGAGCTGCAGTATGTGGATTTTCTTCTTGCCTTGCCAGATAGGAGAGGAAAACCCAAAGGAGGCCAGTCATCTACATCCTCTAGTGCAAGAAGTGGAGGGAATTCAAGTTTCAACTCTCACCAGCCAAGGGAGGATCTAATGGATGATGCAGCCAATCCGATCAAAGAGAAGATTATGGAGGTGGATCGCAGTGGAGGAAAATCTGCTAGGAAGAGGTTATCTACGGTTTGGGCAGATGATCCAAAGCAGAAGCAAAATGCGTCAGAAAACTCCAGAGCTATTGTTCCAGCCCAGCAAAAATCACAATTTAAAGCTTCAGCTATGCAGCCAAACATGAACAACTGAGGTAGGGGGGACGGCGGGAGGGAAGAAATCATATGTTAATGACAACTACCCCAACGGAAGGGCGGATTGAACCAGCAACTATCTCAGCGGAGGATGTTAGCAACTACCTCAGCGGAGGATGTTTTGAACAATGGTAATGATAAGATAGCTGCTCGAAATTTAAAAAGACAAAAAAGGCAGAGGATGGGGAGGATCCAAATATGCTTATCCTAGGATCGGCGGGCTCCCTTGAGGAGCGCTGCCGGAAGCAATGAGGATTCTAAGTCGGAAATTTCACGGGATTGGCAACCCCCGCGACAGTCAAAGAACTTTGCGATCTCGTGAAGTTGATTACCCCACCGATTCTTTTTATCTCGGAAACTCAAATTTCAAAGATTTGTATGGAGAATTTGAGGTGATCTTTGGGCTACCAATCTTGCTTTGCTGTTAAAAGCATAGGAAGAAGCGGTGGATTGGGTGTCTTCTGGAAGATTGATGTGGACTTATCGGTGAAAAGCTTTAGCAAGTACCATGTTGATGCCATTGTTACAGAATCGAATAAACCACCTTGGCGGTTAACAATGGTTTATGGAGAAGCAAACAGGAATCTGCGACACAAAACTTGGGAGCTTCTTAAATTCCGGAGGAGTGAATCTTCCATCCCTTGGGCTTGTATAGGGGATTTCAATGAGATTTTGAGACCAGAGGAGCAAATGGGACCAAATGAGCGGGAAGAATACCTCATTGAGGGATTTAGAGAAGCAATGGATGTGTGCAGATTATGCGACATTGGATACATTGGGCTGGATTGGACATGGGAAGGAAAATTGGAGGGCAAGTCAATGTTCGAGTTCGTCTGGACAAATCTCTGGTTGATGCGGAATGGTATCGAGCCTTTCCTTTGCCACTGTTCGACATTTGACGGCATCATCATCAAATCATTGCCCAATTCCCCTCAGTACCAACAGGAGGAGTGTAGGAAGTGGACCAATACAGCTTGTAAACCATTCCGTCATGAGATGATGTGTGAGACTCATAACGGTTTACCATCTGTGATCGAAGGTTTGGGCGGAAGGGGCTTCTTGTTCTAATATTGCTCATGTCCACTAGAAATTGATCCAGATGACTACAGAACTTCGCAAATGGAGTAGTGAGTATTTTGGCAGTGTCTGAAAAGAGTTGAGAGAATTAAAGAGAAGACTCGAAGTCTTACAGGCTAATCCTTTGAGGGTCAGCCCATCTTGGGAAGAGAAAAAAGTTGAAGAATGAACTGTGGAATTGAATTATTGGGAGGAAGTTATGTGGCGATAGTGTTCTCGTATCCCCTGGCTCTGGGAGGAAGATAGAAATATGGCCTTCTTCCAGCAGAAGGCGAATAGAAGAAGGAAGAAGATAGAAATATGGCCTTCTTCCAGCAGAAGGCGAATAGAAGAAGGAAGAAGAATTGCATTGCTCGCCTTCAAAGGTCAGATGGCTCATTGTGTCAAGATGAGACGAAGCATACGACCAGCGGCTTCTATCAACAGCTATACACCTCAAATGGGTGCAACAGTTGGAGAGGGTGATAGAATATGTTCCGGTGAAAGTCACTCTGGAAATGAATGCCTTCCTCACAGCACCTTTCCACAAGAAATAAATTAAGGAGGCACGCTTTCAGATGTTTCCTACTAAAGCTTCAGGCCCTGAAGGTTTTCCGGCACACTTCTTCCAGTGCAACTGGGAGTTGTGCGGTCAGGAGATCACGAGGTCAGTGTTTGCTGTGCTGAATGGAGGGGATATCCCAAAGGAGATAAACAACACTTCCATTGTTCTATTTCCAAAGGTAGATAATCCAACCTCTCTAGCGCAATACCTGAAGCAAGCGATGGGGTAAGTAATTACCATTTATCATTCATTCATGCATTAATATTTGTGCAACTGTCAAAAAGAAAAGCATTGAAGCATGTCTCTTTAAGATTATTTCGAAGACACTTGCTAGTAGGCTAAAGGTAGTATTATCGGATATCATCTCTGAGGAGCAATCAGCTTTTGTCCCTAGGCGATTGATAACTGATAATACTAGTAATGTCTGCGTGGCATACCCCGCCACGGCTATTGTTTTTATAAGTGTCTAAATTTTTTTCGCATTTATTCGGGATCCTCTCACGAAGTATCCGTGATTTCACATAAACGAAAGGTCCTTTTCGTAAAAAACAGCAAAAACGATTTAAACGTAATTATACTTGTTTTTGTCATTTACTTGATAAACAAAAGTTTTTTTCCTGTAAAAAATGGAAAAAAAACGATCTAAACGTAATTACACTTTTTTTTTGCATTTATCCGGGTCCTCCTCTTCGTAAAAAATGGTTAGAAAGACCTAAACGTAATAATTTTTTTCTGAAAAAAAAATGGTAAAAACGATCTAAACGGAACTATTTTTTATCCGGGATCCTCCTCTTCATAAAAAATGGTCAGAAGGACTTAAACGTAATATTTTTTTTCTAAAAAAAGGATCTAAATGTAATTTTTTTTCGGTTCGGCTCGAGCCGGCTCAAAACGCTCTGGTGCCGGGATTTCTTCCAAGTATAATAGAGGGATGATTTTGGTGGACTATTAGTGTCGGCGTTTTCGAGCGCCGGCAAGTAAATTTGTAAGTCTAAGGGGTCGCGCGTTCCACTCCCTGAATGGTTAGACTCGAGAGTCCAAGATGTATACTGGTTCGGGCTGAAAGTCCCTACTCCAGTTCGGATGGCGGTATTGTATTGCTTTGCACAACGTTTTACAGATGAGGGCGCTAAATTACTTAATCTCCTCGCGTTCTCATGTGTTCGTCCCCTAGAATCGTTAGTCCCGCCTCCTTTTATACGTATGAAGGAAGGCGCAGTTACATCGAGTCGGGAAAGGCGAGGCGACCTATGCTAGGAGCTCGGTCCGCCGTCACGTGGATTGGTCGCCACACGCCTTGCCCATGCCGGGTCGGTAGCCTTGGTGGTCGGGAGGTTAGGTATTCCCGGAAATAGCGTACTTGCCTCCGTGATCCTTACGAACGCCGATGTTGCGGTGTGTGGCGTTGGCGCCGCCTCGGGAGGGAGCGTGCGTTAAATCTTGTCGCGATCGGTTGATGGGTGGAAGCTTTGACTTCAAAGATACCAAACCTTCTAGGAAGGAGCCACCGCCCATGTATAGTCACTCCGATTGACCTTGTTCGCGGGTGCGTGGCGGTAGGTGATGAGGGCCCGACACGCGGCCCTCGGCGTCTGTCACCTTGGTTCGATCGAGTCGGAGATCCCGCCCGCCAAAGGGGTCGGAGCGCCGTCCGGCCGAGTCGGAGATCCCGCCCGCCAAAGGGGTCGGGAGCGCCGTCCGGTCGGATTCGCTTCTGGCCGGTCGGGAGCGGATGTCTTGTGTGGTCTCGCAGCGATCGGTCGGTGGCGGGCGGCGCGCTACTGTTGGGTGGAGATATGCTTGAGGCCGGCTCGTCGCCGGGCCGTTGGGTACCCTGTTATTAGTATTCGTCAAGAGCCCCGAACTCCCGAGCGATTTCGGCGATTCGGTTGGGGTTGAACTTGGATGAGTGGTGGCGGGCACGGTCGGTCGGTCAGCCGATCGAGTTAAGCGATTTGTCGGTGTACCCGACGGATCCGACGGCTGCCTCGAGCTTGGCGGGGCATTTGAGCTACGGAGGCTTTAATCGCCTCGTTGCGCATGCCGAGCATGGCTTGGTGTGCCCGCCTGCTCGCCTTCTTGATCGCCGGGTTACAGTGCGGACGCCGTTTTACGCGCTGCATTTACTCGAGACGCTTGATCTCCCTTCATCCGGCTATATAAGGGCTTGCTAGAGCGATGGACCCTTAGACCAAAATCCTCCTTTTGATCCTTGAAATGGAGGCATCCTTTAGTCTTGACTTTGGTGATGATGCCGCGGAGAAGAAGAAGATCCTTTGGCGAGCTTTGGGTGAGTACGACCGAGGCGATGGTCGAGCTCGGGAGGAAGAAGTCTGCGGCTTGTGATGTAGTTCTTTGTCGGCGTCTTCGCTTGAGGTCGTTCCGAGGCTTAAGGTGGTAAGGAGGCCCTTCTTGAGGCGATGGTGCGAGGGCGGCCGTTGTCGTCGATCTTGGCGCGTCGATGTCGCTGAGCAGCAGCGGCATGCCATTCCGTGGCTATGTCGGCGGCCTCGTCGATCGGGCAAGGGCCTACCAGCAGGTCGTCTCCAACGACCTCAGGTCCGCCGACCCCAAGGTCTGTCCCGTCGACCAGGCAAGGGCCTGTCGAAAGTTTGATGCGGATATGTTCCTGCCGTAGTGTAGGATAGGTATCTTTTTTGAGCTCACCAGGTACCTCATGTAACGTTGTGTAAAGTTTGAGTCTGCTGGCATATAATGAAATCTTCTTTTATGAAATGTCTTCGCGATGAGTTTGCTTTGATTTTAATCGTCGTGGATAGACCGGCCTTGATCGGCAGGAACAACCGCGAGTGCTCGTTTAACGTCGTAGCTAGGCGGCGCCTTGGTCGGCAGGCGACCGGATGCCTCTGTGAGGTTATGGTGTCCGAGTGCCTTGGTGGCGGGACGGCCGGATGCCTCTGTGAGGTTCGGTGTCCGAGTGCCTTGGTCGGCGGGGACGACCGGATGCCTCTGTGAGGTTCGGTGTCCGAGTGCCTTGGTCGGCGGGACGATCGGATGCCTCTGTGAGGTTCGGTGTCCGACTGCCTTGGTCGGCGGGACGACCGGATGCCTCCGTGAGGTTACGGTGTCCGAGTGCCTTGGTCGGCGGGACGACCGGATGCCTCTGTGAGGTTCGGTGTCCGAAAGTGCCTTGGTGGCGGGGACGGCCGGATGCCTCTGTGAGGTTCGAGTGTCCGAGTGCTCGTTTAAAGTCGTAGCTAGACAGTGCCTTGGTCGGCAGGGACGACCCAATGCCTCTGTGAGGTTCGGGTGTCCGAGTGCTCGTTTAACGTCGTAGCTAGACAGTGCCTTGGTCGGCGCAGGGCGACCCAATGCCTCTGTGAGGTTCGGTGTCCGAGTGCTCGCTTAACGTCGTAGCTAGACAAGACCTTGGTGGCAGGACGACCGGATGCCTCTGTGAGGTTCGGTGTCCGAGTGCCTTGGTCGGCGGGACGACCGGATACCTCCGAGAGGTTCGGTGTCCGAGTGCCTTGGTCGGCGGGACGACCGGATGCCTCTGTGAGGTTCGGTGTCCGAGTGCTCGTTTAAAGTCGTAGCTAGACGGTGCCTTGGTGGCAGGGACGACCCAATGCCTCCGTGAGGTTCGGGTGTTCGAGTGCTCGCTTAACGTCGTAGCTAGACACGACCTTGGTGGCGCAGGACGACCGGATGCCTCTGTGAGGTTCGGTGTCCGAGTGCCTTGGTCGGCAGGACGACCGGATGCCTCTGAGAGGTTCGGGTGTCCGAGTGCTCGTTTAAAGTCGTAGCTAGATAGTGCCTTGGTCGGCAGGGACGACCCAATGCCTCTGTGAGGTTCGGGTGTCCGAGTGCTCGTTTAACGTCGTAGCTAGACGGTGCCTTGGTCGGCAGGACGACCCAATGCCTCTGTGAGGTTCGGTGTCCGAGTGCTCGCTTAACGTCGTAGCTAGACAAGGTACCTTGGTCGGCAGGACGCACCGGATGCCTCTCGTGAGGTTCGGTGTCCGAGTGCCTTGGTGGCGGGGACGGCCGGATGCCTCTCCGAGAGGTTCGGTGTCCGAGTGCTCGTTTAAAGTCGTAGCTAGACGATTGCCTTGGTCGGCAGGACGACGCAATGCCTCTGTGAGGTTCGGGTGTCCGAGTGCTCGCTTAACGTCGTAGCTAGACAAAGTGCCTTGGTGGCGCAGGACGACCCAATGCCTCTGTGAGATTCGGTGTCCGAGTGCTCGCTTAACGTCGTAGGCGGGCGTGAGTGCTCGTTCACCGTCGTAGCCGGACGTGAGTGCTCGTTACCGTCGAGCCGGATGTGGGGCATCCTTCCCGAGTCCTCGTCGGGCGAGGGTAGCTGCGAGAGGAATGGCCACCGTCTATCCACATGTATACCCCATCCGCAGTGTGGGACACGGAGGGGTGAGCGACGACGTTTACTGCGTTGGTTTGAACGCCGTGCTCGTGGAGCTAATAGCGGGTAGTCCGAGTGGGTCTGGGAGGTCCCGCCAAGGGGACCCTTCCGAGCGGACGGTCCTGCAGTAGGGTGTCTGTCCCTGCGTGGGGCGACCCATAAAAACCTTTCTTTACTCAATCCCGTATGGACCCGGGTCGTCCAGTCAACCCGAGCACACCGGCCGTCGCTCATTGATGAGCTCCGGGAGAGTGTGAAGTATGGTCTCGGACGCGAGTAGAGGTGATTAGGCCGCCACCGACCTAACCGAGGGCCCACCGTGGGGCTCACCTCATACCGCCCCTTGCTCAAGTTTTCTTTGGGCGGCCTTATACCCATCCGTGGGGTAGGCCTTTTGAACCCACAGCTTCTCGCTGGGCCCTTGGCGCAAGCCACAAAGCTTTTGCCGTCTTGGGGCGCAGCTGCCCGTGTGGGCTTTTCGCGCGCCGAGCAACCGTTAGGCCTAAAGGCGAGACCAAGAGGTTACGGACACGTTGTTGGGCGGCGTCTTTATGGCTCTTGCCACCGACATGACAGGATTAAAAGCGGAGTGGTATTGAAACCGGAGTTACGGTGGCGCAATAGGCGAGGGTGGACGCGACGCTTCGTTTGAGGGGGTGCCTGCTCGGTCGGCGTCTGCTTGTCCTCTATAAATACGCCGTTGGGTGCTCCGTAGTCACGCTTTCTTTCCTTCTTTGTCTCTGTCTCTGAAACAATAAAAGCACCAGAGAGCCAAGGAAAAGAAAACCCCAGCCTTTCTTTCTCACCTTCCAGTCGCCTCTTCTGTGAAGATGTCGTGGCCGGAGTGCTCCGCGCAAGACAGCCGTGCGCTCGACTTGGTGAAGAAGGGCTTTCATGCCGCAGACCTTCCGGTGGAGGGTGCCGACGGGGCCGTCACCCCGCGCCATGGCGCGACGAGTCGTGGTGCCCGCCTCGTTCTTCGAGCGGCTTTGGCTGCCACGCACCCGCTCGTCGAGGCTGCTCTTTGTCTCACTACAAGGTGGAGGTGCACCATCTCAACCCCAATGGGGTCCTCCACATCGCCATCTTCATCACGCTGCGGCGAGGCCTTCGGGATTGAGCGCGACCGGGCGTTGTGGAGGCACTTCTTCCGAGCAAGGCTCTAGAAAGACAGCCGTCGGACGCCGTGGCGCCACAGGTGGCTCGCCTCCGGCTCGCCCGGCCGAGCACGGAGTACTGGAGGTAAACCGCCTCGTCCAACAAGGGTGGCGTTCAATGGCTCTACGTTGAACGTCGGCATGCGCCCCTCGTTTCACCGGCGAGCTTCCCATGGCGGAGGAGCGGTGGAACTGGGGCGCCGAAAAGAGGGAGAAGAACAAGCTGGCCCTGATCGTGGAGCAGATTAGGGCTCAAAGGAGGCGGGGGCTCACCGGGGATGTTGTTGTGCACGCCTTGAGCTGCGCCTAGTCCAGGAGGCCATGGACATCAGGCGGTCGGAGGCGGTGGAGATCCGCCAGGGGCTTGAAGAGGCCACGAAGGCCCTTTATGATGAGCGCCTAGGAGCCAAGGTCTTGAGGGCGAAAGTGGTGGAACTGGAGTCCTCTCTGACGGAGGTCACCGAGGCCAAGGATGCCGCCGTTGCCGCGGAGGGGACCGCGCAGACGCAGGCAACCCGCCTGCGGACCGAGCGAAACCAGGCTCGGGGGGATGCCGACCGAGTTCGTTCCGAGCGGGCGACTGCTCAGAAGGACCTGGCTGAGCTGAGGACTTCATATGAGGCGCTCAAGAAGGAAGCTGGCAATCTGACCAACTCTGCGGCCGGTAAGTGTCTCAATTCTTCAATTAAGTCTGGGGGTGCGACCCACAGGGCGAACTTATCCGAAATCGCCGCAATCTGCAGAGGCGCAGAAGAATCTGAGCGTCGCCGTGGAGGCGCAGAGAACGGCAGCAGATGCTCGCGACGTGGCGATCGTGGCCCGGGACGAGGCCCAGGCGGCGTTGAAGGTTGCGGAGGACGGTCGGGCCGAGATGGGCGCCGAACTGGAGGCCCTTCGCAAGGCCGACGGAAGTCTCGCGATCGCATCCTTGAGCCGGCAGCCCGAGTGCCCTTGCCCCGCGGCCGCCCGAAAGCGACTTCGTAGAGGCGGTGATCATCGGGCTGCGCTTGAGCTTCGCGCTGGTCAACACCGCTCGCACTACGACGTCATCGACCTCGCGGTGGTGAGCAGCGGCGTGGCGGAACCGGACCGACGAGGAGATCGACAGTTTGAGCTCCGGTCGAGCAAAGACGCCGGAGATCGCCACCACATCCCGCCGCAGTTGCCCTCCGAAGCCGAGGCACCAACTCTCCGCCTCGCCATCTGGCCGCCCACCGTGAAGAATAAAAATAGTTAGCTTTATCCTTTTTAGATTGTAAAGGCGCTATGTAAACAATCTTGAATTTATCAAGTTCCAAAATCGCCTCTCGTCCTCTTTCGTATTTAGGGTGAGTATTTGATCGACCATAGCCATAAGGACCGCAGGGTCACTTATGCGTAGGTTGGGTCGTTTGGGAGGCGAGGTGGATTGGAGACTTGGCTATGCAATGTTAGGCGACTTGTGAGGATAGGAGTGTTCTAGACCCACCAAGGATCTTTCCACTTGAGCACTTCCTTCTTCCGCAAGTGCTACTTAGCAACCATAGCCGCCGGGCGAGGCCGTAACACTTGGGTTGAGAGGGTTACCGCTCGGGATGGACCTCATGACCGGTCGGGTCACGTACCCTCATAAGCGCGTGGGATAGCCGAGTTCGTGCGGGGAGGAGTGTTCCTGCCGACCCAAAGGTCACTCCACTGGTACTTCCTTCTTCCGCAAGTGTTAGCAACCATAGCGCCGGGCGAGGTCGAGCACTTGGGTCGAAGGGTTACCGCCGGGAAGGACCTTGTGTTCGGTTGGGTCATCAACCCGCATAGCAGGCCGACCGAGCGACTGAATGGGGCGCCAAAGGGCAGCCCGAGTCGTCGCATGGCGACCGTGATGCTCGGAAGGAAAAAGTAAAGAGCATGCTAGGAAGAGGAAAAGAGTTTAGGATAGAATCGCCTTAGCTTTTCTATATTCCATGCATTCGGAAGGATGCGGCCGTCGGCGTCCTTGAGTCGAAGGTGCGTGTCGGAGGATCTCCACGACGGTGAAGGGCCTTCCTGAGGGGGCGACAGCTTGTGCTTATCCTTGCTGGTTTGGACCCGGCGCAGGACCAGGTCGCCAGCATTGAACGACCGCCCTCGAACCTGACGGCTGTGATAACGTCGCAGAGCTTGTTGATACCTGGCCGATCGCAGGATGGCCACGTTATGCGCCTCGTCGAGCTGGTCGACGGCGTCTTGTTGTGCGGCGAGCCCCCGAGCCTCCTCGAAGGCTTGTAATCTTGGGGCGCCATACTCCAGGTCTGTCGGCAAGACGGCTTCAGCACCGTATACCATGAAGAACGGTGTGAACCCGGTCGCCCGGGTCGGCGTGGTTCGCAGACTCCAGAGGACGGAGGGTAGCTCGGTCACCCAGCGCCCCGCGAAGTGCTTGAGCCGACTGAAGATCCGCGGCTTGAGCCCTTGAAGGATCATGCCGTTTGCGCGCTCGACCTGGCCGTTGGTCCGCGGATGGGGCACGGCTGCCCAATCGACGCGGATATTGAAGTCATCGCAGAACTCGAGGAACTCCTTCCCCGTGAACTGCGTTCCGTTGTCGGTGATGATGGAGTTTGGGACTCCGAACCGAAAGACTATGTCGCGGAAGAAGATGGCCGCTTGTGCCGATGTGACGCTCACGACCGGCTTGGCCTCTATCCATTTGGTGAACTTGTCCACCGCGACGAGCAAATGGGTAAAGCCCCGGGCGCTTTCTTGAAAGGCCCGACCAGATGAGTCCCCAAACTGCAAAAGGCCACGTGATGGGGATCGTCTGCAAGGCCTGAGCTGGCAGATGTGTCTGCCTGGCAAAGAATTGGCATCCTTCGCAGGTGCGTACGATGTGCTCGGCGTCGGACATGGCGGTCGGCCAATAGAAACCTTGCCGAAAGGCCTTTCCCACAAGAGATCGGAGCGCAGCGTGGTGACCGCAAATTCCGCTGTGTATGTCGTCTAGCAATTGCTTCCCTTGGTCGGCCAGGATGCACTTTTGGAGGACCCCGGAGGGGCTCCTTTTGTAAAGGTCTGAGCCGACCAGGACGAAAGACTTTGCCCGCCGGGCGAGGCACCGGGCCTCGGTCGGGTCGGGGGGAAGTGACCCGTCCGTCAAACGATCTATGAAGGGCTTTCTCCAGTCGGACTCGGTCGCTAGCACGCTGCGGCTCGACCGCCAAGTCTACGCCGGCCGCGCGCGGCGGTCGGGCGACCGTGCTAGGTAGGTCGGGGACCGTTCGCCACCGTGCCCGGTGGATGGAAGGCGCAGGAGGTCGCAGACGAAGATCCCGGCGGGGACCGGCTCTGCCGGAGGCCGATTGGCTAGGTAGTCGGCGTCGCTATTGTAGCGTCGGTAGCTATGGTGAAGCTCGAAGCCCTTGAACCGCTCGAGCCCGCGCACTTCTCGACGAAGACGCGCCATACGGGCGTCTCGGGGCCGCGCCTTCATGACTTGGTCGACGACAAGCTTGGAGTCCCGTGGACGTGGAGTCGGCGAGCACCGAGGTCGGCAGCGATCCGGAGACCGTTGGCGAGCCTCGTGCTCGGCGACGTTGTTGGTGACGTCAGCGCACCGATGGCGCATCGAAGCCTATTTCGAGCGGGAGATGATGGCGACTCCGCGCCGCGCCATTCTTGTTGTAAGACCCATCGGTACATTGTCCGGTGCTCGGGGTCTTGATCACCGTGGTGCACGGTTTCGATCCACTCGGCGACGAAGTCGGCTAGGGCTGTGATTTGATCGCCGTCAGAGGACGTATGTGATGTCGTGGCGCCGAGCTCGAGCGCCACTTGGCTATCCTTCCCGAGGCGTCGCGGTTGCGGACGATCTCGCCGAGCGGGACGTGGTCACCACAGTGATGGTGTGCTGATCGAAGTAGTGGACGAGCTTTCTTCGCAATGAGCACCGTAGAGTAGCTTCTGCACCTGTGGGTACCGAGCCTTGGACTCGGAAAGGACCTCGCTAATGAAGTAAACTGGCCGTTGTACCTTGAGTTCGCGGCCTTCTTCCGCTCGCTCCACCACGAGGGCCGCGCTGACGACTTGGGTAGTGGCGGCGATGTAGAAAACACGGTTCACACAGTGCCGGCGATCAGGATCGAGGCGAGGACAGGAAGGCCTTCAGGCGGGTGAGGGCCTCCTGAGCCTCCGGGGTCCAGCTGAAGCGGTCGGATCTCTTGAGTAGCCTATAGAGTGGCATTCCGCGCTCGCCGAGGCGAGACACGAAACGGCTCAAAGCTGCCAGGCATCCGGTCAGCCTCTGGACCCCTTTGAGGTTGCTGATTGGGCCCATCCTTGCGATCGCCGATATCTTCTCCTGGTTGGCCTCGATGCCTCGCTCGGAGACAATGAAGCCAAGGAGCTTCCCTTTGGGGACCCCGAAGACGCATTTCTCGGGATTTAGCTTTATGCGGAACCGTCGAAGGTTCGCGAAGGTCTCTTCCAGGTCGGGGATAAGGTCGTCGGCCTTCTTGGTCTTTACGACGATATCGTCGACGTACACCTCAACGTTACGGCCGATCTGGTCATTGAAGCACGCTTGCATACATCGCCGTATGTAGCGCCCGCGTTCTTTAGGCCGAACGGCATTGTAACGTAGCAGAATGAGCCGAACGGAGTAATGAAGGAAGTCGCGAGCTGGTCGGACTCCTTTAGCGCAATCTGGTGGTAGCCCGAGTAGGCATCCAGAAAAGAGAGGGACTCGCACCCTGCGGTGGAGTCGATGACTTGGTCGATGCGGGGCAAAGGGAACGGATCCTTGGGACACGCTTTGTTGAGACTCGTATAGTCAACACACATCCTTCATTGCCCATTTTTCTTTTTTACAAGTACAGGGTTGGCTAGCCACTCGGGTGGCGCACCTCTTTTACGAACCCTGCAGCCAGAAGTTTGGCGATCTCCTCCCCTATGATCCTGCGCCTCTCCTCGTCGAAGCGGCGCAGGCGTTGGGCGACCGGCTTTGAGCCTGGTCGGATGCTCAAGGAGTGCTCGGCGACTTCCCTTGGGATTCCTGGCATGTCGGAGGACCTCCATGCGAAGACGTCTTTGTTGGTGCGGAGGGAGTCGACGAGCGCGCTTTCCTATTTGGCGGGGAGCGTGGCTCCGATCCGCACGGTCTTGGTCGGATCACAGGGATCGACCGCGACCTCCTTCGTGTCCTCGGCGGACTTGAAGGATCCCGCCCGACTTCTTTGGACTCGGGGTGGATTTGGAGGCTTCCTCTTGAGGTTGTCGAGCTCGGCAGACGCGATGATCGCCGAGGCAAGCTCAAGCTAACTGCGCAAGGCGATTGTAGGTAAGCTGGAAAGATGATGCCACGGTGATGACTCCTCGTGGCCTGCATCTTCGACTTGAGGTAGGCGTGGCCGGGACCGCCATGAACTTGGCGTAACACGGCCTTCCCAGTGATGGTATGGTAAGAATCGGAAATCCACGACCTCAAAGTGAGGGTCTCGGTGCGGAAGTTTCCGGCTCCCCAAAGGTACCCGGGCGGTCGATCCGCCCGAGTGGATGGGCTGGCGGCCAGAATGACACCATGGAAAGGCGCCTTGCTGGGTCGGAGGGTTGAGCGCGGGACCCCTATAGCGTCGAGCGTATCGACGTAGAGGATGTTGAGGCCGCTGCCTCCGTCCATCAGCACCTTTGAAAGGCGCTTCTTCCCACGACGGCCGACCACGGGGTATCTCCGGTGTGGAACGTGGTCGGGTGATCGGTCCGATCAAAGGTGATCGGAACTCGACCACCGGAGGTATTGGGGACGATGGCGCGACGGTGTGGACCTCGCGATAAGCGAGCTTGAGCCGACGCTTGCCGGTATAGCAGCCGGTCCTCCAAAGATCATGAGGCGGCCGTCGGGTTCGTGGAACTCGTCATCCGCCTTTTCTCTGCGGCGCGGCCGCAGCAGCTTCTTCCTTGCCCGCGGCTTTGTGGGGACGCCGAGAGGTAACGCGGAGACCTCGCGATCCGTGCTTGTGCTTGACGGAGAACCCGTGGTTTGGGCACGGCCGTCCATCAACTTCTCGGTGGTCGGGCGCGACGGTCGGTCGCACCGCCGCTGGCGAGGCGATCGGACGTGGCGACCACTTGGGTCTCGCGGATCGCTTCCCGCGCCGCCTCGCTTGTCGGAGCGGTCGAAGGGGACCCGATGTGGACGCCGGATTCTAGCCGGGCCTTTCCTCCTCAAAGATGGCCCCACGGCCTCCTCGCGGAGGCGTGGTTGGTGGCGATATCGAGGAGCTCCTTGATAGTTCGGGCTTGAGGCAACCTAGTTTGTGTACCAAGGCCTTGCGGGAGGTGTCAGATGAATGCTCCCACGACATCGGCGTCGGAGATGTCGGGAGCTCGTTGCACTTGGCGGGAAAACCGCGGATGTAGTCCCGAGGGTTTCTGGCTGCTGCTTGCGACCTTCAGTCAGGAGTTTCGTGGCGCTTGTAAGTGCCTCGAAGTTGCCGACGAAGAGGGCCTTCAAGTCGGTCCAATTCACGATGGTTTTGGCGGCGAGTACTCGAGCCAGGCTCGGCCGAGTCCGCGAGGTAGATGGGAAGGTCTTGGATGATGAAGAGGTCATCCGTTGCTCCTCCGCCCCGCATGCGAGCCGGTAATCTTCGAGCCGACACCGGGTTTGTGGCCGGTGTATTTGGCAATGTTGGTAGGCGCCGGACCGGGCGGGAAGTCCGCTGGCGGATCCCGGCGAACGCCGCGATCCAGACCGTCGGGGCTCGGCTGCGGTGGTGGTGTCCGCCGCCCGCAATTCATGAGTGGCGGCCTCCCGCCATCTTTCTTCGCGCCTCAAGGGTAGCGCGAATGTCGAGGCATCACCGAGGCGCCTGGCGCACCGGTGCGCGAGGCTCGTGTGGCTCATGATGCGGCGCCGCTTGTCGCCGGACCCAACCGGCTCCGTCGGCGCAGACGGCCCGGTGGCGAGATGGCTCGGAGCGATAGGAGCCGAGGCGTGCATGTCTTTGCAAGGCGCGCGCTCTACCGCCCGGAGGTTTTGATAAGTGGCCTTGGCCTCCGGGTCGGTCGGCTCCGGAAGCCTCGGCAAAGATTGCACCGCGCCACGTTTTGGCTTGCTAGGAAGAACCGAGGATCGTCGGACTCTTCCGCTTTCTTTGGGGTGTGCTCGACGCAGCAGCATGCTGCGCCGCCAGCACATGCGGGTCTCGAGCTCCTCTGCTCCAGTTGGCTCGAGCCGGTCGAGCTCGGCTCTTCGTTCCTCCAACTCTTTCTTGTTGTTGTTGGAGCTCGGCGCGGTGGGCTGGAAGCGTTCAAGACGCTGGCTGGTACTCCTCCTCCCGAGCCGAGTGCGCGGATAGGAGGTCCGTAGCATGCGGGGCCACGGTCAATCGGCCGTGTTCGCCATGTTGCACTCGCGAGTGCCGCTGCTGGCGTGGTACTCCGTGTCTGAGCTGGAGTCATGGTCGGAAGAGTCTTCCAAAGAGCTCGTGGATGGAGGCCGCATGTAGCCGACCATCGCCACAAGTTGCGAGCCTACGGGGTGACATGGTCACCGCCCGTGCCTACGGGAGTTTCGCGACGCGTGGCGAGCACTCCTCGGGTTTCGGCTTCGGGGCCTGCAGGAGCGCCCCAAGCCGGAGCTTAGCGAAGTCGCCGGAGAGGATGCCTAGGCTCTCAGCGGGCGCCTATCCTCCGGAGGCGGCGGGGACGAGCGTGAGCCCTCCTGCCGGGGTGACGGCGAAGTTGAGGGAGCCGAAGCGGATCCGGCTCCCCGGCGCAGTCATGCCGTCGCAGTGGGTGGATGCCATCAGGGAGACAAACGGAATCCGGAGATGGTGACGAAGACGCGCGAAGGCCCCCTACCTGGCGCGCCAACTGCCGGCGTTTTCGAGCGCCGGCAAGTAAATTTGTAAGTCTAAGGGGTCGCGCGTTCCACTCCCTGAATGGTTAGACTCGAGAGTCCAAGATGTATACTGGTTCGGGCTGAAAGTCCCTACTCCAGTTCGGATGGCGGTATTGTATTGCTTTGCACAACGTTTTACAGATGAGGGCGCTAAATTACTTAATCTCCTCGCGTTCTCATGTGTTCGTCCCCCTAGAATCGTTAGTCCTGCCTCCTTTTATACAGAAGGAAGGGGCAGGTTACATCGAGAGTCGGGGAAGAGCGAGGCGACCTATGCTAGGAGCTCGGTCCTTCGTCCCGTGGATCGTCGCCACACGCCTTGCCCATGCCGGGTCGGTAGCCTTGGTGGTCGGGAGGTTAGGTATTCCCGGAAATAGCGTGACTTGCCCTCTCGTGATCCTTACGAACGCCGACGTTGCGGTGTGTGACGTTGGCGCCGCCTCGAGGGAGCGTGCGTTAGATCTTGTCGCGATCGTTGATGAAATTTGGAAGCTTTGACTTCAAGATCACCAAACCTTCTAGGGAAGGAGCCACCTGCCCTTGTATAGTCACTCCGATTGACCTTGTTCA
This sequence comes from Otatea glauca, assembly GCA_036346275.1. Lineage (NCBI taxonomy): Eukaryota > Viridiplantae > Streptophyta > Magnoliopsida > Poales > Poaceae > Otatea > Otatea glauca. Next base: position 49,846,960 of record CM070712.1, on the reverse strand, counting down.
CGGGGTACGTGGTGGTAGGCTGATGAGGGCCCTGACACGCGGCCCTCGGCGTCTGTCACCTTGGTTCGGTCGGAGTCGGGAGATCCCGCCCCGCCAAGGGGGTCGGGAGCGCTGTCCGGTCGGATTCGCTTCCCCTGGCCGGTCGGGAGCGGATGTCTTATGTGGTCTCGCAGGCGATTCGGTCGGTGGCGGGCCTGGCGCGGCCTGTTGGGCTGGAGATATGCTTGAGACCGCTGACTCGTCGCTTCGGGTCGTTGGGGTACCCCTGTTATTAGTATTCGTCAATTAGTATGTGCACTTTCTGCGTACTAATCATGCAAAAAGAAATTCCTATTGCGCGTTAAAGCTTGGTATGTGAAAGCTTATGGCAGAGTGGAATGGAGCTTTCTTGAGGCAATTAATGATGCGTACGATGGGTCTTCAAAATGAGTGGATCGGATATTTGATGAAGTGTGTTACATCGGTATCCTATTCTATCTTTTCCAATGGAGAATGTGCTTGGATAATTTTGAGCCAACAAGGGGATTGAACAAGGTGACCCTATTTCACCTTATTTATTTTTATTATGTGCTGAAGCATTAACTTGTTGCATTATGAAAGAACAAGCAAATAGCATTCTGGAAGGAATTCAAATCACTGCTAATGCACCGGTGATTTCTCACTTGTTGCTTGCTGATGACAATCTCCTTCTTTTCAAGGCTACTGTGGATGGTGCAATTGCTATCAACAGAGCACTTTCAAACTATTGCGCAACCTCAGGACAAAAGGTTAATTTATCGAAATCCTCCATATATTTTAGTAAAGGATGCAAGCAGAAAACAAGGGAGGAAATAAAGAAAAAGGTGCTAATTACCAATGAAGTGATTGCTGAGATATTTGGGTCTATCAACTAATGTTGGTCGGACCAAAGAGGGGAAGTTTTGACACTTGAAGGACCTGATTTGGAAGAGAATACATGGGTGAGTGGAGCAAACGCTGTTGATTTAATCAATCGTGCAAGCCATACACATTTACTCGATGGGATGCTTTCGGCTGCCCATTGGATTGTGTAATCATATAAATTATCTGATGAGACAATTTTGGTGGGGGAGCAAGGAAGGAAAGAGAAGAACAAGCTTGTTTGCTTGGGAGAAAATGACTTTTCCAAAAATTTCTTGGAGGATTGGGATTTAGAGATATCTATTAGTTCAACCTTGCGCTACTGGTCCAAATGCTCTTGTGGCTCGGTTATTGAAAACGATATATTCCCCCCAATAAAGACTTTCGTCAAGCTGGTTTGGGGAGCAAACCATCACAAACGCTGCGAGCAATACAAGATGGAAGAGAGGTTCTTCAATATGGTCTCATTAGAAGAAATGGAGATGGCACAAACACTTGTATTTGGGATCATAACTGGCTGCCCAGAGACTGGATTTTAAAACCGGTCTATGCCAAGGAAATTATTATGAATATCCTCTAGAAAACACTAACCAATCACACTTTTCAGTTCGGTCAGCATAACGCATGTTGCAACAATAACAACAACTAAGTCTTTTATCCCAAACATGTTGAGGGTAGGCTAGAAAAAATAACCAATCAAAGGCAATAAAACCCCTAAACCTTCGATCTTGGATCATGGTTTCGGTATGTCGATCGCTAACTTTAATGCATTCCTATCCAACGCCAAATCTTTGAGACCGTTCCAATTCCGCAAGTCACTTTTAACTGCTTCTTCCCATTTCAGCCTCGGTCGACCTCTGTCTTTTCTTATGTTTTCACGATGACTTAAAATTAAATTGCAGAGGGAGGATTGGCTGGAGGGAAGAACAACGACATGAGATATGGTGAGTATAAATAAATCTTGGTGAGTTCTCTGGAATGTTAAACTCCCTTCTAAGGTAAAGATTTTCTGGGAGATTATCTCATAATTGAATTACAACAGACTTAGTACGCAAGAGCAGAAATATGAGCACTGTTGATCAGTGCAGAATTTGTGGTGCTGAGGCTGATACTTGGGATTATGCTGTCCTCCATTCCACTATGGCGATATGTGTACAGGCATTAGTGGATGACGAGCTTACTGATTTGCTTGCATCTTTTCCTATATCCAATCCAAGAGACTTTTTTTTAAAATGCGGGAAAACCTATCGTCTGGAAATTTTAGAAAGTTGTTGGTGCCGTCCTGGGCGATTTGGCATGCCCGAAGAAAAGCTTTGCATGAGGAAATATACCAAAGCGCTCTCTCTGTTGGGAAACCACGTGGCCTAATGAAAAGCCCACGATGGTCCCTTAGTCGAAACCGTAGGTGAGCGCTATATAAGGAGGAGGGGCCCCCCTATGTACAAGTATTTAGAAATCAATAAAGAATTCCGTCGTCGCTCTTCATATATCTATGTCTCTCTCTCTGTTCTCCAATTTAGATCTGTTCGGGAACCCCGGACTATTCGATAGCGAGGTTCCTTAACACGTTATCAGCACGAAGCTCTACTGAAGATCAGATTGAAAGGTGAGAAAAGGTGGGAATTAGCGATTGAATCTAATCGGTTTTTTTTCTATGCATGCATCTACCCTACGTGGCACGAAGCTACACGAAGAACGCTCAAAGCTACTCAGTACATCACAAAGCTACAGTACTATTCATCACAGAAAAAAAGGAGGAACATGGCAGCATGTGCCCGAAGCACTACGCTGCCGTCGTGGGCTTGAAGCGCCGCCGCCGTGCCGCGCGACGTCGCTCGATCCGGCTCAGGCTGCGCTTCACCCGGCCGCGCCGCCCACGCCGCCATGGCCCGGTTATCTGCGCGCGCCGACGCCGCCGTCGCCGCCGGTGATGCGCTCGAGCGCCGCACCGCCGCCTCGGCCGCCGTGCCGCAGGCGCATCTTCGCTCGCCCGGCCGCCTCGAACCCCACGCGACGCAGCGCGCGGCCGCTTAGGCCCTCGAGCACGTAGCGCCGCCGCTCGAGCCCTCGCAAGACGCAGCCCGACGCCTCGGCTCCCACGCACGCAGCCGCGCCACAGCGACGCAGCTGCCGCCCGCCCGGCTCGGCCTCCACCCAAGACCGCCGCCCGGCCCGGCTCGCAGCGATCCGCCGCCTCGGCCTCCACGTGCCGCCGCCGAAGAAGCTCCGCGACGGCCGCCGCCACAAGGAGCGGCCCATCCCAGCCGCGCCGCCGCCGCCGCCGGCGCTGCGTCGCCCGCCGGCTGGCCACCTCGCCGCGTCGTCTCGCGTCGTCGGATCACGTCGCCGCGCCGCGCGGCCCGTAGCCGCGCCGCCGGCCGGCCCAGACGCAGCCGTTCGCTCGCCCCGACCGCCGCCGCCTCGCCGTAGCGCCGCGACCAAGAAACCGCCGCCTTGGTTTCCTCGCGCCGATCGCATCGCCGCCTCGGCTTCCTCGCGCGTCGCCGCCGCTGCCGCGTCGCCGCCTCGGTCGCCGGCTCGGCGCGCGCCGCCTCGCCACGCCGCCCGATCCTCGTCCTCGGCTCGCTGGCCGCCCGCCGCGCCGCTCGGCCGACCGCCGTCGTTGCCTCGGCTACCATCGCCGCAAGAAGCACGGAGGGAGGAGGCGCGACACACGGAGAAGCGACGCAGGCGCGAGGGGCAGGCGGCGCAGGCGCGAAGGGGAGGCGAGCGAGCAAAGTGAGAGGAAGCGCGGCTAGGGTTGAAACCCCAGCCGCCGCCCATTTGAAGGCCCACGAAAAAAAAGGACGGGAAAAGGAAAAGAAAGAAGGAAAGAAAAAGAAAGAAAGAAAGGAAAAAAATTTGCAGAAAATTTGAAAAATTGCTAGAAAAATCCAGAAAAAATTATTTGGCTCTGTGTTAATTTTTGTAGCTTTATTCTCTGTGTTTATGAATATTCTTTATGAATTTTGAATTCATTGCTTTATTTTGTATACTGCAATGCATGGCTATTCATTTTCTGCACTTTATGTTTTGCAACCATTTTCTATTAGATTACACGCAGTAATCTAATGTCGGAATTTTGAAATCATGCATCATGAATCGGGAATCGTGAGTTTGAAGAACTGGCCCCGCACGGTCAGAACTACCTCACTTGGGCATCGGACTTGAAGATCGTTCTTGGGGGCAAGAAGCTCCGTGCCGCGATTGGTCTAGGGTCCTCGCAGGACGTGAAACCTACCGCCGAGCAGAACGATCAAGCCTTGCACTTTCTCAGGCACCACCTCTCAACCACTTTGAAGAACGAATATATGGCTGAGGAGAGTGCACTTTAGCTTTGGACTGCACTTCAGAAGCGGTTCGAGAAGCTCAAGTACACCATCTTGCCCCAAGCACAGCAAGATTGGGTACGTCTGAGGTTTGCAGACTTTAAAACAGTGGCCGAGTACAATTCTACCTTGCACAGAATTTGAACCAATCTCTCCCTATGTGGCAAGAAGATCACTGATGAGGAGAAGATTGAGAAAACTCTCTCCACCTTCCACCCAAATGCTATCCAGAGTGCACGTAGCTATCGTCAGGACGCATACAAAGAGTATAGCGAACTAATTGATATAATGCAAGTTGCGGAATCGCAAGACGATGTTCTACGCAAGAACTATGTCTCGCAGCCACCTGGACGAGGCACTGGCACAGAAGTCAATGCCAATAGCTACAAGGTGAGAAAGCCCATTAATAGAAAGAAGGGCAAGCAGGGTGGAAAAGAGAGGACTCAGGCAAAAGGAAAGGCCAAAGCCCCAGTGAAAAAGGATGACAAAGAAAAGGCACATGCCAAGCCGTATGGACAGCAGAACCAAACGTGCTTCAAGTGTGGCACTTGGGGACACTGGTCGAAGATATGTCGGGAATCCAAGGAAGTGATCAACGATATCAAAGCTAAGAGGAAGGCAAAGAAAACACCCCGCAGAGCGCGATTCGCCAATATCGGTGATGATGATGACATGGATGAAGATACCCCACTTGTCTCATCCTCACAGAATAGCCTGGACATCGATGCTGCAGCCAATATTATGGCAAATGAAGAGAAAACCTCTGTCGATGACATAGAAGCAAAAATTAATGCATATTTTACAGATTCTGTTTAATGCATTTTTTTAGATTATGGTTGTTAGCATTTTCTTTTGAATAATGAATTATAAGCTCTAGAAGAGCAGCATACTTCTCTCATGAATAAATATGAAATTTATTCTTTATTCCAGTATTCTTCAAATTTGCAAGCAATATTTGGATTATTTTGCCTCTATCTGATTAGAATTATATTTCTTTGATCTAGAAATCGTGTAGCGCCCAAATGGAAGAGATATGCATTGTTGATAGTGGCACAGCAAATACCATCTTAAGAGAGTCTAAATACTTCCAGTCGATCACGAAGAACGCTGGAAAGATTACTACGATCGCAGGAAGCGACTCATATGTAATCGGCTCAGGAAGAGCCACTATTATATTGCCTATGGGTACAACTTTGGTAATCGAAGAAGCCCTTTTGTACCCTGAATCAACGCGCACTCTCTTAAGCTTCAAAGACATCCGCGCCAATGGTTTTCAAGTAGAAACCAATGAAGAAAATGGCAAAGAATACTTGTGCATTGTGAAGCACGCAGATGTGGAAAAATGGTATTAGAAAAATGCCCTCATATGAATCAGGTTGTACTACACGAATATTAATGCACCAAGTGTATACTTCCTTGAAGACTGCTTTTAGAAGCTCGAGTTATTTTCTTTATGGCATGGTAGATTAGGTCATCTGGTCTTAGAATGATGAGAAATATAGTGAACAACTCACAAGGTCATGGCATTAATGTTAAAAATTTCCGAATCATGAAGATTTTGTGTGCCCTGCATGTGCCACGAGAAATTAATAACTAGACCCTCTTTCATGAAAGTGCAAAGTGAAATCCTCAGTATTCTCAAACGCATCCAGGGGATATTTGCGTTCGATTCACCCTTGTCGTACGTTTCGATACTTTATGGTGCTCATCGATGCTTCTTCGAAATGGTCGCATGTATGCTTATTGTCAACAAGAAACCATGCTTTTGCAAAGCTGATCTCGCAGATCATAAGAATTAAGAATGCTTTCCCTGATCATCGCGTGAAGTCCATTACAATGGACAATGCCGGAGAATTTACTTCAAAGGCATTTGATGATTATTGCATGGCAACAGGGATAGCATTTGAGCACTCCGTACCGCACGTCCATACGCAGAATGGGCTAGCTGAAGCACTAATAAAGAGGATTAAATTCATTGCCAGGCCGCTTTTGCAGAGTTGTAACTTGCCCAACACTTGTTGGGGACACGCAGTCCTGCACGCAGCAGCTCTTATCATTTTCAGACCGTCGGCCTACAACATCCATTCTCCTATGCAGCTTGTGCACGGGATCATCCCGAAGATCTCCCATCTCAGGAAATTTGGGTGTATGATATTTGTACCTATACCACACCGTCAGTGGGCTGCAATGGGCCCTCTCCGCAAGTCTGGGATATACGTTGGTTATGAGAGTGCATCCATAATCAGGTATCTGGAACCCATGACTGGAGACTTGCATACAACCCGATTCGTTGATTGCATCTTTGACGAGGATCGTTTCCCGTCATTAGGGGGAGGAAATCAACCTTTGGATGAAAAATACCAGGAAATCATATGGCATTCCAATGGGATCCTCGCACATGACCCCCGCACTAATGAAGCAAATCAAGAAGTCCAGAAGATAATTGATTTGCGTAATTTAGCAAATGAATCGTTCGATCATTTTGTGATCCAAGGGCGTGGTTAAGTCGCATGTACTCGCAAGAAATGCACCAGAGAGGGTGGAAATACCAAAGAAAATAGAAGGTATCCCTCATCCTGTTCAGAGGCCTCAAAGAAAAAGAACAGAAAATCTGACTCCTCAAACCCAAAGTACCCGGAGACGTCTGGAGAAAACTGGGCGAGAGGACTTACCACAACCAATCACAAAAATACCCTAAGGGAAGAAGGGAAGCCAGTTGAGACCTGGCACTGAAAAGAAGCCAACGAAAAAAGCAATTCCAGACTTGAATCTTCCACTGCAGGAAGCCGCCGAAAATAATGTGTGCGCACACATAGGCGATGAAAAGCTAAAGGAACTTGCTCCTGCGATAGGGAATAGCAGCGAAGAGCAAGTAGAAGTGCATGAAGCACCCCATGAAGAAATGGCCATAAACTTTGTAATAACAGGAGAATCCTTGAATAGAGCAACAGCCAACGTTGATGCATAAATAGAGCAACAGCCAACGTTGATGCATACTTCGCTTAGTAGATTGCCTCGATCATTGATCATGATCCCGAGCCTGCATCTCTTGCAGAGTGCAAGAAAAGGCTAGATTGGGAAGAATGAAAAAAGGCAATCATCTGCAGAGTTAGTCTCTCCGAACAAGAGAGAGGTGTTTGCTCGTATGCCGCACACCTCCCCATATAAACCACATGAGGTCACAAATGGGTCTTTGTTCGGAAGAGGAATGAAAACAACGGTTGTAAGGTACAAGGCAAGGCTCGTAGCTCAAGGTTTCACTCAACGTCCCGGAGTTGATTATGAAGAAACCTATTCTCCGGTCATGGGAGGAATTATCTTTAGATATTTGATCTCAATGGCGATCAACTTGAAGTTGAGAATGAAGCTAATGGATGTTGTCACAAAGATATTTGTATGGAAACTTGGATTCGAGATATACATGAAAGTACCTAAGGAATTCCTATCCCAACCAAGATGGAGCAAATAGAAACATACAAAGGTGAAATTGGAGAAATCACTGTATGGTCAAGCGATCAGAAGAATGTGGTACAATCGCTTGAGTGACTTTCTCTGCAAGAAAGGCTACACAAACAGCGAAGATTGTCCATGCGTGTTTATACAGCGATCCCCAAATGGATTCTCAGATAATCTCCGTCTATGTAGATGACTTGAACATCATTGGGACGGATGAAGAAATTGAAGAAGCATGCTCATACTTGAAGTCCGAGTTTGAAATGAAGGATTTGGGTAAAACCAAGTTTTGTTTAGGCTTGCAGCTTGAACATGTCCAAGGAGGAATCTTGGTACACCAATCAACCTATATGCAGAAAGTGTTGGAAATGTTTGGATTTGAAAAAGCGTATCCTCGCGAAGACTCCAATGGTCGGAAGGTCACTCCAAGCGCACCTAGACCCATGAGACCTAGAGAAGAGGGGAGGAAGTCCGGGAGCAAAATTCCCATATCCGAGTGCGCTTGGAGCGCCATGTACCTTGCGAATAGCACTAGGCGGACATTGCGTTCACAGTAAATTTGCTAGCCCAGACAAAGGCGTAACCCACCAAAAGGCATTGGAAAGGGATCAAGGACATCTTCCGCTACCTCCAAGGAAGCAAAGATCTTGGTTTGTTTTTCAGAAGAAACAATGAATTGAATTTGGTTGGCTACGCCGATGCTGGGTACTTATCGGACAGATATCGACAAGTCCCAAACTGGCTATGTTTTCCTATGTGGAGGAACAGCAATTTCTTGAAGTCGCCTAAAATGGACTCGCCTCGACGTCGACAAACCACTCGGAAATCATCGCTTTGTATGAAGCATCTCGTGAATGTGCATGGCTCCGAAGAATGGTTCACCACATCCAGAAGTCATGTGACTTGAACATTGAGCAAACTCCCACGATAATCTATGAAGATAATGCAGCTTGTGTTGCCCAAGCACAGATGGGTTTTGTGAAGAGCAATCTCACGAAGTATATCAACCCCAAGTTCTTTTATGCTCACGAATTGCATAAGATGAACGAGATCAAGATATTGCATACTAAGTCATGTGAAAATCTTGCAGATTTGTTCACTAAATCACTCCCAGCATCTACCTTTGAAAGGTGCGTAAAAGGAATTGGAATGATGAGACTTAGAGAAGTGCAGATTTCAGGGGGAGATATTTCACATACTCCCACATAAATCTTGAACATGAATTTTGAATACCCAACATGAATCTTGAAGATTAGTGATTGAAGTTTGGGTGAATTGTACTCTTTTTCCTTAGCAAGTTTTTCATGAAGTTTTCTTGCATAAGGTTTTAACGAGGCAATTCGTGCAACATAGTAAGCGTATGCTATGTACTCTTTCTCCGAGTATTTTTCCCACTGGGTTTTCCTGGAGTTTTAATGAGGCATATGCATCTCGCGGCAAAGGGCCCAAGGGGGAGTGTTGGGAAACCACGTGGCCCAATGAAAAGCCCACGATAGTCCCTTAGCCGAAACCCTAGGTGAGCGCTATATAAGGAGGAGGGGGGTCCCCCTATGTACAAGTATTCAGAAATCAATAAAGAATTCCATCGTCGCTCCCCTATACCTGTGTCTCTCTCTCTGTTCTCCAATTTAGATCTGTTCGAGAACCCCGGACTATTCGATAGCGAGGTTCCTTAACACTCTCAACTTATGGCTTCATTGTTTCATATCTTGATGCGAATGAGGTCATTAATTTCTCTTCAAGCTTGCAGAAGAAAAGGATACCAATGTGCATTTGTATATCAAATGGCACCCTCCACTAGAAGATTGTCTGAAGTTTAATGTAGATGCCGCTGTTTCCAGGATGGGTAAAAAGGGCACGGTGGGGGGGTCATTAATTTGCAGAGATAATTCTGGTATGTTTATTGCTACTAGTGCCTCTTTGTGGGAAGGATTAACTAACCTTGGAACGCTGGAAGCGCTTGAATGTCATGAAGCTCTTTTTCTAGCGGCTGATTGTAATGTTGACATGGTGTATGTACCTCAGATTGTCTAGAGGTGATTAAGAGTATCAGCGAGAAGCTGACATGTCGATTTCTTTCAGTCCTGAATGACATTGATGCTAGCAGGAGTCACTTCCAGAAGGTGGAGTTTCGTCATGAAGGTCGGAGTTCTAATGTTGATGCTCATAAACTTGCTAAGTTTGCATGTGGTCTAGATGTAGGGCGCCATTTATGGCTCATTGATCCTCTTGTATTGTACAAATGCATGTAAACTCTTCTGATGATGAATAAATTTTCCGACTTCTGCTGAAAAAAGGAATTGATTGATCGGAAGTTCGCAGTGATCTATCTAAAATTGCATTCACTTGTAATTGTTCTAACAAATTTATACATTTTCCTTGTAAAACTTTTACATTTTTTTTGAGAGAGTACAAGGCAGACGTAATTCTCAGGTTTATTTATTATTCAAATTTAGGTGGTTTCGAGTTTCTCCAAGATCATTCCAAATTCCCATAGTGGATTCGAATGTAGGACTACACCGCCAAATTGAAACGTTTCACAGCAAGAGTAATCACATTATTCCGCATATCATTTTCTTGCGGAACATTAGCGCATTACACAGATATACATCATGCAGCTAGATTCCATTACAAATACTACAAAGAGCATCATTAGGCAAACTCAGGATTGAAATGCCATGAATTCTTGAATCCCACGTGAAACAAAACCACACGAATTACTTAAAAATGTATTTGGATGCTTCACAGTAAAACTACAGGAATTTGGGGATTTGATATTACTTGGTTAGAGAGATAAAGAGAGAGGGTGCATTTGAAAGAGAGAAGATTATTAGTACTCCCTCCGTTGATAAATATAAGGCTTATAGTTTGAATGGTCTTGTTGAAAAATATAAGGGCATGTAGATTTAATAAGTCTTTCCACATATACCCTTATTTATTCTTTCTCAACCATATGCATTTATTCATTACCACCTACACAAAGTATTATCTCTCATATTCCAAGACAATTAAGAGGGATATGTAAGTCATTTACTCTTATGTTTTCCTCAATTTCATCACAACCTTAATCCTTGTGTCAAGTCAAAATATACCTTATATTTATCAACGGAGCAAGTACGAGGCAAATATTTGACGTGATTGAGACTGTGTAATGCACCGGGCGGAGTCCAATTAATCTTCCTCGAACTGTACGAATGGTTGTCGTACGACTCTAACTAGTACTCCGAGTTCTGTCGATCGTTACGCAATGCAAATAAATAGGGCCATCCATCATCATCTAGGACGCGCCGATCGACCGAGAGACAATTAGACAAAGAAGCAGCTCACTCAAGCAAACGCGCGACGCCAACTCATTGTATGTTAGTAGCGCTTGCGAAGTCTAACTAGTTTTTTTTTCCTCCTCCTCTTGTTCGACAACTTAAGCTAGCCTTTTACATCGCGGGAATACAATTAATTAATCCAGGAATTGCATCTTCGTGGATCATCTAATTTGCATATCCATCGATCAGCTGACGGTCTGTCGTCGACGGCAGATCTCCATGGAGGCAAGACGACGCAGCAGCAGCAGAAGCAGATTCAGGCGCAAGAAAAAAACGAGGAGGGGGGCATCCGGATCCGCAGGAAGAGTCTGTGCCTGTACGAGGTTCGCTACGGCGCCTACGGCTGTTCGGCCAAGCGAGTCGCCGACAGCACCTGGCGCCGTGGGTCACCCTACCGCAAGTTCCTGGTGTTCAAGGACACGGTGGCGACTGTCTCGAGGAGCGTGCGGCGCCTGGGACGCACTCGACGGCTAGGCCCAGAAATTGATCGGTTGCATGTTCGCATGATCCATCAAAATTGTATTCACCTGTAATTGTTCTAACATGTGTACATATTTTCCAGAAAAAATTTTAGTTGCATTTGGACTTTTGGATTCTCAGGTTTATTTATTATTCATATTTAGGTGGTTTTGAATTTCCCATGATGGATTCGAATGTAAAACTCCACCGTCAAATTGAATCGAAACCTTTCGGGTCAAAAGAAGTTGCATCACTCCGCGTATCATTTTCTTGCGGAACACTAGTGCTTTACACAGGTATATATCATGCAGTTAGATTAGATTGCAAATACTACAAATAGCATCATAAATAAGTTTGCTTGTTTTTTCATCATTGCAGTATATCGTGGTCCTGTCAGATGTTATCTGCATCATAGCTTCTCCGGGACTGGTAATCAAAATTGAGCGTTCACCGCCTTCGGAGTTGTCGTCTGCAGAAAATGAACATACGATTCCCTTTTCTTGCAATGCTGACAACAAGTAGCCTGGATCAACAGTTCCCCAGTGTAGCAAGTGCCGCTTTGATCGATCTGATTGATTCTTTGGAGCAGCCAGCATATACCGCCCATTGCTTAGATGGAGTTTTGCTCTCAATCTCGCCACAGCGGTGGTCTTATCCAACTGCCTAGGCTGCAACCCAAAGGCAACATCAGTTGCCAGCCGCACCTCAAATTCTTCCCGTAAATTTGGGACCTCGATGGTTTTGCCCTTGGTGTAATACATGAATGACCATGGCCTCTCCTCCTTTAGTGGACACTGCGACTTCAGATCTCCAGGAATCTGCACAGAAAAGTAGATTATAAGGAAAGGGCTGTTGGCTTAAAGAAAACTAGTTCCACTTGATGATGAAAGAAAATAAGTAATAGCATACCAGTACAAGCTTTGGTTTGAGCACTGCCAGTAGAGGATCAACTTTCCTGACCCTGTCAACGAAAAATTCAAGTTTTTATTCAACATATTTTGCTTTGCTAGCATAGTTGTCACGGCGGTCCGGCTAGGCGCGGCGAGCCCGGACCGCTTAGACGCCTAGGCGCCCGCCTAGGTGATGATTAGACGATGAAAAAAATAAATAATATCTCATATGACATGAAATTAAGTCGAATATGAAGCAAAAGATGTGTAATCTTCAATGTAGCTACCAACAAATTAACTGTTGCCTAGGGAAAGTTTGTGGCACTGAAGAAGGGTTACCTGAGTGGGCATCCAAGAAGATACTGGAGCAATTTCATTTCCCATTGCTGCAAAAATGTAAAGACAATCATCATGAGAAATGCCATCCAATTTTTTGTGATGATAAATATCATTTTGAAATTTTAGGACAGAGAGTAATCTTCAATACTTACCTCATAAAAATTAGGTGGAGGTGCAAAATATACCTCATATGAAAGGAAATTAGAGATGACAAGCAATCAATTAAGTAGTTCCAAATAGAAGGGCATACATAGTTCCAAATAGAACAACAGAAGATACAACTAGTTTCAAATAGCACAACAAAGTATCAAAGTTCATAAATCACAACAAAAGTAAAAGGCCACATCACAAAAAGTGAAATACTGAAATAGTAAGTAACAATTTTAGTCATCATCCAGCTCCAAACTATGCCTCTCCTCAATATTTTCTTTACCAATCTCTTGAGAAGGAATTTGCGGTGCTTGACCGAAGTCATCTTCAACATCCTCATCATCACACATAACATCCTCTTCTCCTTCGTCGGAGCCTAGCTCATGGGGGGTAGGTGTAGCAACTCCACACCTAGCATAAACTTGAACTTCATCTCCATGAGCTCTCCTAGGAAGGTTGCGACCCAGAAGAGAGGATGATGCACCGACAGCTTCATCAACATGATCCCATAAAAGATCATCCTCACCGGCGTGCACTTGTTTGGCATCCTTATTGGTCCATTCATTCTCCCATTGAAATGATTCTAGGATCAAAGGATTAGAACCACTTTTTTCACGAAGACTTTCAAACCTATATGTGATCTTTGAGTTGTATTGAATGTAGACCAAGTCATTCAACCTCTTGTGTTCCAACCGGTTTTTTTTTTTTTGTATGAATCTAAAGTAAGAAGAATGGTAAACTTTTAAGTTTGATATATATTGAAAATGGTAAAGCTATAGCCTATAGGATTTAAATACTTACAAACTAAAATGTAATCCAATTGCGCTCGCAACCAGAGGAGGAACAACAAAGACCAACTATTCGCTTTTCAATCTTTTGGAGAGGCAAAGCATGGCCACCATATGCTTTCCACCAATCAATTAAAGCCAAATATGAAAGTCTATGTTAGAAAGGTCAAATGTCATATTGATTATTGAATACACTTAGGATTTAGGACTTACGATGTTTCTTTATTTTTTGTTGCATGATCGCTAGCTCGTTGTTGAAGCTACCACGGGTCTGCTCATAGTCATCAACTAAGACATCAACATTGCTTAGCAAGTCCCTAGCACCATGACACATCTTTGCAATCACTAAATTAAATGTCATGCGTAGGTAAGCTGCATGATCTTCATCCTTCTCTAAGATGTCAAAGAACCTAGATGGATTCAAAAACAAAGCAGCCCCATATAGCTTTTGCTCCATTTGACACTCCCACCGATTGTCAACAATGGCTAACACTTTATTGAGCAATCTTCCCTTGCTTGCAGATGGGAAAGAATCTTTGATTTTGTTCTTAGCCATATCCATAGCTATGGATAGCTCCGGCATTGCGGGCTTTTCATCACCATCAACAAGCCTCAGGACAATTAGGAGGGGTTGCGACGCTCTTATGCAATCTTCCATTGAATTCCAAAATGGCATAGCAAGGACAATCATTGCTACATCCTTCCCAGTTTCTGTCCCAGACAATTTTGCTCTATTCCAATCGTCACTAACAAAGAGCTTCCTCAAAGCATCTTTATGCATGTACATGCTCTGCAAAGTGAGAAAAGAGGTGGCAAACCGAGTAGTCGCAGGTCTCACAAGATCCTTACCACCCGTTGCATCCCTCATTGCAGCAAGAAGTCTCACATGCCTATAAATGAAGGTTGTGACACGCTTTACTTGGGTAATGCACTTCCTAAACTCCTTCATTTTGCCAATATCCTCCAACATAAGATCCAAGCAATAGGCAACACATGGTGTCCAATATAGTCTGGGAAACCTCTCCATAAGAATCCTTCCCGCCGCCTAGTAGTTAGCCCCATTGTCCGTGACAACTTGCACAACTTTGTCCTCGCCGATCTCTTGAATTCTCTTCTCAAGTAAACCCGCTAGCAACACTGCATCATGCGACTCACTAGATGCATCCACACTCTCCAAGAAGAAAGTCCCCTCCGGTCAATTGACAAGGAAATTAATTAAATGACGACCCCTCTTGTCCGTCCGTCCATCTGACATCAATGAGCAACCAAAATTCTTCCAAGCCAACTCTTGCTTCTTTCTTATTTCACCAATTTGTATTTTTGTTTTCTCAAGATATGGCACCCTCAACTCATGGTAACTAGGAGGCTTATAGCCAGATCCATACTGTGCAATAGCCTCAACCATCTCCTCATAGCTTCTTGAGTTTGCAACATTGAATGGAATGTCATTATCATAGAAAAACTTGGCCACATACATGTTAGTCTTTTCCCTATCTTCCTTTGGTCTTATGCTTCGCTCGATGCTTATTTGAGAAACCCCCTTCTTGTGTCTTTCCCTCACAACTTCTTCTGGAGTCTTTAAGGACATTTGGGGGACTGTTTTAGCGATCTTTGTTGGTGGCTTGAAAAAGGTCGTAGAAGCCTTTCTTTTAGCAGCCGTCCCAGAGCTTGGAATTGAAGTTTCCCCGGAACTTACCGTTGGAGAAGGACTTGGACGGGAGGCCCAGATGAAGCTACCTCGACCTCAACTTCATCACCATTGCCACCAGCCCCAGCACCCTCTTCCTCATCATCTAAATTAATATGTGTCTTTCTTGAAGTCTTTCTCACCCACTCTTGCATTTCCCTCATAATGGCAGTTGTCGTTTTAGAGCACTTCTGCACATCCCCATAACCCCCTATGAGATGTTGCTTCAACCTCTTGATCCCCGAGTGCAGTTACTTGCCACAGACTACATTCCACCAAATCTTTGTCCTCAGTTGGCCAAAACCCGTATTTCCATCCAGGATCCTTAGACTTCACCTTCCTCTTCGGATCATTTCTTGGATTATATACATCGGTAGCATCGCCGCTCTCGGCGATGGCGACACTTGGTGCTTGATCCGCCATGTATGATGTATCTGTACAAAACAAATTCACACACATCAGCGGGCAATCATCCAGCCATGTATCAGTAAGCACGAAGGGTAAGCAACTAAGCATCAGCTATAGCATTCATCAGTGAGCACAAAGGGTAAGCGTCAGCAATAGCATTCATCAGTGACCACTATGCATTTCCATTGTACAATCAAAAAAAATTCATCGACCACTATGCACACCCAAGCATTGCTCACTGATGCAAACCACCTATACCACCATGCTCACTGGTCAGTCAAAATTTACAATCCTTGGGGAACCACCTATACCACCATGGTTAGTCCAAATCTTCCAAAGTAGAGGGAGGGGAGGGGAGGGGGTGATCGGGGAGGACCAAAGCAGAGGGAGGAGAGGTGATCAGGGAGGACCAAAGCAAAGGGCGGGGAGGTGATCGGGGAGCATCAGGAAGGGGAGGTGATCCGGGAGAACCAAAGCAGAGGGAGGAGGGAGGAGCAGAAGGGGAGGAGGGAGGAGCAGACGGAAGGGAAGAAGGGGGGTCGGGAGCTGAGGGGGATCGGGAAGGAGGGTTCTCACCGGAGGTCCTGAGTTGCGGCGCGGAGGCAGTCCGGTGGTGGAGACGGTCCGGTGGTGGAGGCTGTTCGGCGGTGGAGGCGGTTCGGCGGCGGTGGAGGCGGAGCTGTGGCGTCTTCTTTGGAGCTGCGGCGTCTTCTAGGGTTAGAGACGGCAGCACTCTCTCGCCTCTGGCTCAAGTCACGCAGACCGCACCTTATCTCCTCAGCTCAACGTCTCGACGCCCGTCCAGATCGGCGACTCATCGCCTGGACGCCTGGGCGGGCGCCTAACTCGCTCCAGTCGAGGCGGCTGGCCCAGGCGTCCAGCTCCCGCCGCCTGGACGACTAGGCGTCGACTATGACAACTATGTTTGCTAGTACGAAGTAGTAGAAACATAACCTTTTGAAGTTCTAACATACTTTATTCCAGAAAAGAAAGAACACTCAAGGACCTGGGTTGCCAAAGGCATGAAAGGCTTAAGAGTTAACTCAGCATCAACTCCTTGCTGCAAATTAAATATTTATGTACTTTAACATACATCAATCAAGATTAAATACATATTATGTTCATTAAAAAGATTGGACACTGGTTTACCTCCAAAGCAAGAAGGCATTGTTTATCTGCATGCCAACGGGCGAAGCAAATGGACAGCCGGGCCATGCCTACGGCTCCAGTGTGGACAAAATACAATGCAAGGCTCCTTCCATGCTGCCCTGACAGGATCCTAGTGTTGTTAAACAGCAGAACCAATGAAGGAAACAACAGACTAAAACAGTAACTGAAGTCCAAGTGAGTTCATATGCAAGGTTATTAAAACGATAAGGCGAGGCGAGGCGAATCACCCTTTTAACCGCCAAAGCGCTTAAGGTGAGGCGACACCATACAAATATGCCACTGAACCATTGTGCTATGCCACTAACCACTGAGCACAGTGAGACTGAGTTGATGACACTATATATATAATCAGGGGCTGATGATTGTGCTCAGATCGAGCACCCTCCTCTCCTCAATCCCATTACAATCAGCAGCCTCAGCGTCGTCTAGCCTTAGATCGATGGGGAGACGAGGGCAGGGAAGACGGCAGAGAGAATAATAGAGGAGGACAATGCGGGGATATGAGGGTGGGGAGGACGCCGGAGAGAAGAGAGGAGACCGACGGAGGACAGCGGAGGGGACTGGCTGAGAGCAGTACCGTACCTGGATGGCGATGGCGACGATGCGCAAAGGAGATCTTCAAGTTGCCAACCGACACCTCGGTGTCGCCTCAGCGATGTCATGGCCATGAGGCGGACACCATACTCTCCTCTGGCAAGGCGCAGCCTCCTGGACAACCTTAGCGATTAAACGACACTTTAATAACCATGCTCATATGAATACAAAACAGGACATGTTATATAAATAATGCTAAGTATAGCAACCAAATATTACACACAATCAAAACCAAAATAAGAAATAACCAGTATTGAGCTTTTATAAGGAGAGTAACAAACAAGAGAAATTATTAGTCAGTAATCCTAACGCTACCTGTTAAGAAGTAACTACTGTAAATCAAATTTTGATCAAGTTCTTACAGCAGGCCCTTTGAGTGTAAATGAGGAAACAAAAATAGTTTGCCTTCATTCAAAAGCTCCACATGGCCAAATAATGCCTCGCCAGAGAATAGCTGCAGGATAACCAACATCACAGCAAGACACCAAGACCATGTTATTATGTTAATTTCATATTTCAAAACTCTCATTAGTGGAAAGGGAATGACCTTCTCTTGGCGTGACTTGCATAGCCATTCTGGCAAGGCATTGGTAAAAGCAATTGTTTCTTCTACCAAACTCAAACAAACACAGATTGTCAGCCCAAAACAACAGATGCAAATCCTGTGAGAAAAAAATGGGTGATATAGAAAATATAGCAATTTGGCATAAGCTTCACATGTCAGTGTAGAACTAAAAGAAGGGCTACATGAGTATAGATATTTAGAATAACTTGTTAGTGAAGATACTTTGTACCACATGTGTCTTCAAACCCTCTTAAAAGCTAATCACCTTACAGGCAGTTCACTACAAATCAGGCATTGTCAATTTGACATTTACACATTAGCAAAGCCATCCATATCCTAAGTGAAAGTATATGCTGGTATTCACAAGATTACTACAAGAACCTCGAGACCTGAGGCCCACATGCACAAAATGAATTAAGCATTATACAAATATATTTTAACAAGGGGACCCACGATACGATTACAAGTACTACAATTACCTTCGTGTTGGAAGAATGTAGTGTTTCTGATATATGCTCCAAAAGCAAAAGAATGACACCAAGTCATCTTATTGGTATTAAAACAGAGCCTTCAGATTTTATTGCATCAATGATACAAGAGCATATGAAACCGATTCTCTCAATCTCCTCCGTAATATCATCATTGTTACACAGGTATTGGATGTTTCCATCCTCATCAACACCATCATCCCTGGAAGATTTTAACATTCATACAAAGAGGTATTGAAGGCTATAATTGACAATTTTTGAGTTATGCAAAATAGAAGTGCAGCACACTAGATACCTCAACGCTGAGTCATGACAAAGCAAAGTGTCTATTTCATCCATTGCATGCTCACCCAGATTGTCATTTTCCTCATTCATGGCACTCAAATATGAGAAATCGGCAAACAAAATCACATCATTTTCCTTCAGAAAGCTATAATCACAATCTAAGGCATGAGCTAACACAAATACTGAGCTTGGCAAGTAAGTAATACTTGCTCTTGAACCTTTTATTGTCCAGGCACAATTGCCAAGTTCCAGGCCAGAACTAGAGGCTTTCAGAATCAACATGCCATTGAAGCAAACGTCCTCGCCGTATTTAACAGGCTGGATTTTCTGCATGCAATCTTCTATGTTCGCTGGACTGCTAAGTAGATATAATCCAATTAAACCAAGAAAAACCATGATCATAGAGCAGTGCCATGAAGTACTGATGGCTTTATCAAATGTGAATCTTCTATGAAAGTCATATAATTGAATGTTTGCTTGCAAGAAGTAAAATCTAGTCAGCTACATATGTATGAAACTAAGATATTAGGCATATGGCAGCATGTGGATCTTAAATTTTTCTTGCTTGAGGGACGAAATCATCACCATTAACCAAAACCACTGCCCTAATACTGAGATTAACTAGGGGTGTAATCAGTCAACTAATGGTCCTATCATATTCGTCTTTGCATTTTCAAAGTCGAATCTGGATCGTATTCAAGTAAATCTTGAATTCAAAAAATGGATCAGATGCAGTGTTCCAAATAGCTAGCTATAGCTGCGCTATAGCTTTTTTGGACCCCCAAACGCAAAGCTACGGGCCAATGTTCCGCTATATTAGCTATACGCGCTATAGCTAGCAATAGCTTCGCTACTTGACGTAGCTTGTAGCTAGCTATCCTACATAGGTACCATGGGTCAATACATTGGACCTATTTTGAAATCAACATTACTAAAAGACCCAAATGCATCTCAAGCCTGAACTATGAGAAAACCTAGTAAAAGACCTCATCTCGCCTTTTTTCAATAATCCAACATCCATATTTCTTAGTGATTAAGTACTTATTGTTAAGAACATTATGATGTAGTTATCATTTATGGTCTTTTGGACATGTATTAGTATGTTTGTTGATTCCAGACTTGACTCATATTAGTACCTTCTAAAGTACCATATTTTAATGATTTGTTTGGAGGCGACTTATATTATATACTTATTTATTTTTTAAAATCTTTTAATACTGAAAACGCGATGAAGGATAACTTCCGCGATAGCTAGAGATAGCTGATGTAGCTTTTTTAGGACCTTACCACGAAGCCGTGAAAATCGTGATTTAAAACCTTCATCAGATGTTACCAACTTACCATATATAGGTGCGAATTGAATTCTGGTATCTATTAAATTTTCGAGTTTGCTACCTGCCTAGTAAAGGTTTAGCAGTTCCACATTCTAAACCAATAGGCAATATCAAATACAATTCTGGTAGAGTTAAGTATTGTCTTCTATTGTTTATTTATGGATTTTAATTACAATTTGGATAGACCATAGATTAAGACAAATATTTCTATAAAAGTTAAGTTTATTTTTGAATAATTATTTAGGACGGGTTCCATGTAATTTCACTATTTACTGATATTATTTCATTAAACTCGTTTCTGCTATGAATATTATGCAGCAAATATTGTTCAGCTGATTGGATGGTTGGACAGTATTCACTCATATTACACCAACCAATTTTAATTAACCAGTGTGAACAACATCTAAAGGTCACGGATAAATAAAGAACATAGGGGACATTTTAAGTTTCCAGATATATAAATTGCTCCACAGGAAAAAGAGTAATAGATCACGCGATTCGGCAGGCATATGGCATTTTAACGGACCTGTAGAGTGGCATCAAAGCAGATAAATACTTTTCCTCATCTTCAACCACTATCTTCTGCAAAACTGACAGGAGTTTATTGAGTTTCTCCCCTTCCATCCACTTGGGTGACCCATCCATATCTAGCCCATAGTACCTTACAAACTCACAGTGCATCTCCACCAGCTCCCCCATCATTAGCTTTCCAATCCTGGCTGCTACCTGTGTCACATAAACCTATCCATACAGAAAAATCAACAACCACCCCTATGGAGGCTATGTTCCCGTCTCATAGAATATTTTACATCCAACAATATATATTTCTATCCCTTTGTATTAGTACATGAGCAAACTTTGCCTATTCTTATTTTAAGGAGAGAGAAAAAGCCCAAATGTTCCACCCCCTATATTTCATTTAATAGCGTAGTGCCTACCTGTGGAGGTTAATTGTCTGCAGACAGGAGTAAAAGCCAATGAGCATACCCTTTGTATTCGTACAGGAGTGGACTTTTTTTTTCATTTTTTGTATACATCATAAGTCCAATTGTTCTCCCACCATTATTTCGTTGTAGCCTTAGTGCCAACCTATGGAGGTTAATTATCAGCAAACTGAAGTAATAACAATGAGCAAGTTCTGATGTCTTTCAGCTTGTTTGACTTTGCGTACAACTGGTTTCTTCTTCAGATGATCCGCATGGCTATGTATAATTGAATAAAGCTAAATCCTCTACTAACACTTTAAACAGGCAACATCCTAGGGGCACCGGGGAGAAGGCCGCGAGGGCAGAGAGGTCGATGGGGCAGTCAAGGAGGAGGCGGAGTCCCTCCAGCTCCAGGAAGTGGCTCGCCGGCGTGTAGTAGCTATCACTTCCGCCGCCTCCGGCGGCCAAGCAGGTCTGTGAGGAGACGCCAGTGTTAGCGCGAGATGCTTAGGGTTTGATGGGAGAGAGAACTTGGCGCTTACCAGTTTCATGGCGAATTGGAGCGGCGCATGAAGGAAGACGAAGCAAGGAGAGAGTAGGAAGGCAAGGCTCTCGACAAGAAACAGTAGATTAAGACCATGGGTTTAATTGACAAAGAGAAGGCCCATACCTTTGCTCTGTCTAGTGGGCCAAAATAGGTGTGCTGTACTGGGCCCAACAATTTCGGCCCGAGCTAGCTCTATGTTGCTCTCGATCAAACAAAAAGAAAAGAAAAGAAAAGAAAAACTACTTTACCCGTCCAAGCGTACAGCGCAATCGCAGTAGCACCACTGTCTATGTGTCTTCCCAGTCTTCGGGGCTTCAGACCATATATATATATATTATTATATTAAATCTTAAACCGAATGATGATAAGATATATACCTGTTTGGCTTTTAAAATGGTACATTCTGGTACTGATATCTTATCATCATTCGGTTTAAGATTTAATATAATAATATATTTATAATTATATACATGTTTAATTATATATACACTAAATTTTACTTATAATAGTACTCTAAATACATAGTAGTACAATTAAATATAACATATAATTCAATAGACCATATTATCAATTCTATAGGTATAACTGGTATTAATCAATATCGATGTTAGTATGATCGGTATTGATCGATATCGAGGTCGGCTCGGTACGTAGGCTATTTTGTATCGATTTAGAGGCCGAAATGGTAGATAATGGCCATATCGACCAGTAACGATATGCAAGGGCGTAGCCAGCGCAGAACGGGGGGCTCTGTTAGGCTGGAGGGGGCTCCAGCCATTGGACCTTAAGTACTCCTTTTAGCATTGGTGCTTAATTTTTGGCATAGCGACAACAAATGCACACGCACGCTCGAGAGTGACTTGAGGAAGAAAAAGCTTTTCTAAGTGGATGAGTTGCTTCATATACCACGTGGTTTGGTGGGCCGCTGCTTATTGGATGCTTAATTTGGCAATTAGTGAGTTCGCTTGCTGCTTGCACAATTAGACTCAAATCCTACATGCACACAAAGACCATAAAACAAGAGAGAGAGGGTGTGATTCAACGTCTCTATTTCACGAGGACATGGCAGCCTACCGTGTTAAGGGGGCCTGAAGCTCATCGTGGAGAGTGGATGCCGAGTAGCTAGCGAGGGGCGCGGGTGTATGACGACAGGAAACCCTCTGCAATGATGGCAAGCAGGTAGGGAAGGCAGTATAGCGTGAGTCAACGAATGCTTGATGGGCTAAGTGGGCTGACCAAAACAGCAAATAGGTAAAATATGAGTCTATCTTCTTATTTATGATTTCTTTTTGTCGATTGTAACCATGTAAATGGGTTAAATAGAAACAATAGCCAATTTGTTGATTGATTGGTGTTAGGTTGTTCATAGATTTACAAAAGTTCGATAATCAAACCCTGTACAAGTATTTCTTAAGTAATAATGTATTTTTAGCAACTCTCGAATCCATCAGAATATAACATAAGCTATTTAATATGTTTATCTTAATTTAATCTAATTTTTTAAGCTAACCCTCTATTTTTTTTCTCTGATTTTGCCACTGAAGGTATGGTATCGATAACTATTGTTCATACACCTATCCAAATCCAGCAGTGGCCACAAACGTACGTCGTTGTAACATTGACAGATTCAGAACATACACTGGTTGATCAAAATGAGAAAACACGCACACATTTGAGAGGCGTCATGGCAATTTACTCGTCAGAAACTCCAGAAGGATGGAACATCAAACGTGGACCTGACCTGCTGCGAATAGAAGTCTAGCTAGACAGCAGGAGATGTCCACGGCGATAAAACTTCGTATGCAATTGATCAGGGGATTTATGCAACTTGCGCACGTAATCCAGAGTCCGCACAACGTGTCGTCCGCGAAAAACTGCCTCGCGCTCGTTGCCCTCCTCCTACTTGCAGTGGCAAATTTCACAGAAGCCTTTTTCTCCCTGACGTGCACGCGACGAACCGATGCCGTCGTCTCTTCGGAGTACGTACTAGCCAGTTCTTGATAGACCGGCAGCAACGGGCACATACAAATATTCCTTCTATCGGTGGAATCCGAAAATTTTGAAAGACTAGATAACTCTTACTAGGACAGATAAATACGAATAAGTTCATATACACGTCACACAAACAACCAAAATTAAGAATAGTAATAATTTTTTAACTAAAAGTATAGTCCAATATGTTAGGGTTAGGAAAGAGCAAAGCACACGAGACACAAAGATTTTACGTGAAAACCTTTGCGGGAAAAATCAGGGATAAAGATTTCTAGATATATATATGGAATTTGAGGAATGCGAGATTAACTCCAACAAACCTTATCTTGACTCAAAACACAACATAAAAACTGTCTCTAGAAAACCCCAAAAGGTATTTAAGCATCATGAATGCCAATCAAGTCCACACAATACTTGAACTTGGTATATGAAAGTGCCTTTACGAGCATGTCAGCAGAATTATCATCAGTATGTATTTTTTTCCACAACAAATTGTCTTTGAGCAACAATATCTCTACTACTTCTAATTAGGAGTTGGTGGCAGTAGTCCGTTCTCATCTAGAGTATTCGATTCGTTGGATCTGACATAAACGGCTGAGATAGAAGAGGATTTAATCATATCTTAGACGGAAGGATTTTATCATATCTTCTTTAAATAGAAATATTATTTTAGCATATCTCTATTCACATATTCTTACTATAGAAGGATGTTATTCATATATCTTATAAATGGAAGGATTTCTGGATAGAATGATATACTCACCATATCTTATAATACGGGAATTCTATCTCATCATATCTGGAAATACATAGATTAAAAGGAAAAAATCATGCAACCAAATCACGGAGATGTCGGGGAGACCTGGCTTCCATCCGCCTGCGTATGCTGCCTTCTGCTTTCATCTACTCCCTATTAGAGGGCACCCACTCTCATCTCCAAGAGGATAGGTCAGTCGGTAGTGGAGACACACGTAGGAAGAGAAGAGAAGAGAAAGGCTATGTGCAAGAAGCAAGAAGATTTCCTGCAAAATTGTCTTCTTCTAATTAAGAGTTGGTGGCAGTGGTCCGTTCTCCTCTAGAGTATCCGATTCGTTGGATCTGATATGAACGGCTGAGATAGAAGAGGATTTAATCATATCTTAAATGGAAGGATTTTATCATATTTTTTTAATAGAAATGTTATTTTAGCATATCTCAATTCACATGTTCTTACTGTGGAAGGATGTTATTCATATATCTTATAAATGGAAGGATTTTCTTACCATGTCCTGCATGGATAGAATGATATACTCACCATATCCCATAATACGGGAATTCTATCTTATCATATCTGGAAATGCATAGATTAAAAGGAAAGAATCACGAAACCAAATCACGTACCAATCACGGAGATGTCAGGGAGACCTGGCTTCCATCCGTCTGCGTATGCTGCCTTCTGCTTTCATCTACTCCCTATTAGAGGGCACCCACTCTCATCTCTAGGAGGACAGATCGGTCGGTAGTAGAGACACACGCAGGAAGAGAAGAGAAGAGAAAGGCTGTGTGCAAGAAGCAAGAAGATTTCCTGCAAGAGGAAGGCAATAACTTTCTCCTCCTTCAATAGTAAGGATTGATATCTCTCTACTAATTCTATCCTTCAGAGTACTTGATTCGTTGGATCTAACATGAACGGTTGAGATGGAAGAGGATTTAACCCGATAGTCAAATCTCTTCGGAGGAATAAACTTTTTTTACTATTGAAACATAACTAAAGTTAGGGTTCTTTGCAAATAAATTATTTATCGCAAATTGAGTTTTCGTTGCAATGCACGGGCACATGATAGTCATGAATAAAGTGGTACTTAATATCAATGTGCTTGGTCTTGCATGACACATATCATTCTTGATTAAACAAATAGCACTCTGGCTATTACAATAAACAGAAATAGTATCATATGAAATATCAAGTTCAGAAACCAGTCCTTGCAACCAAATAGCTTCCTTAACACCTTCAGTAGCAGCAACATACTTAGCTTCAGTAGTAGAAAGAGCTCCAATACTGTAAAGATGCTTTCCAACTGACTGCAGAACCACATAAAAAGAAGATATATCCAGAAATTGATATTCATTTGTCAAGATCACCAGTATAATCAGAATCAACAAACCCAACAACATTATTAGTTTTCACTTTATTCTTATAAAAAATCAAGCCAAAATTAAAAGTCCCTTTCAAATAATGAAGAATCTACTTAACTGCATTTCAATGTTCTTTGTCAGGATTATGCATAAATCCGCTAACCACACTAACTGCATGAGCCAAATCTGATCTAGTGCAAATCATAGCATATATGAGATTACCAACTGCACTAGAATAAGGAACACGAGACATATAGTATTTGTCTTCTTCATTAATAGGACACTAAATTGAAGATAATTTAAAGTGAGATGCAAAATATGTAGAAACAGGTTTGCAATCACTGAGATTAAATTTATCAAGAATCTTCTCAATGTAGCTTTTCTGAGATAGAAATAAAGTGAGATAGAAATAAAGTACCAGCTTTGCGTTCATGCTGACTTTCCATCCCAAGAATTCTCTTAACTGGACCAAGATCTTTCGTATCAAATTCATGACTAAGTTGAGTCTTTAACTGTTTAATCAATAACTTGTCCTGAGAAGCAATAATCATATCATCAACATAGAGCAGCAAATAAACAAAAATTCCATTTGGAAACTGTTTGAAGTAAACACAGTTATCATAATTACTGCGAGAATATTGTTGTGCAATCATAAAGGAATCAAACATTTTAAACCACTGCCTAGGAGCTTATTTAAGGCCATAGAGATTTTTTTCAAATGCCAAACTAAATCCTATTTTCTAGGAGTAGCAAAACCTTCAGGTTATTTCTACTAAATCTCCATGTAAGAAGGCAGTTTTAACATCAAGTTGCTCTAATTTCAAATCAAATAAAGCAATAAAAGCAAACATAACCAGAATGGAAGAGTGGTGTACAACAGAGAAAAAACCTCATTGAAGTCAGTACCTTCTCTTTGGTCAAAACCATTTACCACTAAATGGGCTTTCCATCTTGCAGGTTCAACTCTAGAAATACCATACTTCTTCTTATATAACCATTTGCACTTTAAAGGTCTCTTACCTTTTGGAAGCTCAATCAAATCCCATGTGAAAAATTTATGAAGTCTCTCAATTTCTTCATTCACAGCTGTCAATCACTTAGAAGAATTTTCACATGAGATAGCTTCAGAATAAGAAGGTTCAAAAGTATCACAAATATCTTGTGCAGCAAGAAGAGCATAACATGCCATATTATCAGTGTCATGATATCTAGCAGGTAATTGAGTATTCTTCCTTGGTCTATCTCGAGCAATACAATGATCATTAGTGCTACGAGATACTGAAATTGGTTGTGAAGAAGATGCTGAAACTGGTTGTGAAGTTGAAAAAGTAGAAGAATCATTATTATTGGTACGTAAAACTACCTCAAATTTTGCATTTCTTGCAGTAGCTTCAGAAATTTCAGATTCACTTGTAGATGAATAACCATTATTTTCACTACCCGATAAGAGTAAAGCATCTTCATGAAAAATAACATCACGAATAATGATTAATTTACGAGAATTAGAACACCATAAACGATATCCTTTGACACCAGAACCATATCCAACAAATATGCATTTTCTTGCTCTAGGATCTAATTTTCCATCATTAATATGAGCATAAGCAGGACAACCAAAAAATTTCAGATTAGAATAATCAACTGATTTACTTGACCAAACCTCTTCTGGAAGCTAAAAATTAATAGCAGAATTTGGATAGCGATTAATCAAATAACAGGTTGTAGAAATAGTATCGGCTCACAATGCACGCTTATCCCATAAACCTGCATTTGAAAGAATGCAATGGGCTCTTTCCAGAAGAGTACGATTGACGAATACTCATAAAACAGGGGTGCACCAACGGCCCAATTGCAACAAGCAAAGCCCAGAGCAGCAAGCAGGCGGCCTCGAATACGGCCCCACCTAAGCAGGTCGCCCCTACCGCTACCCAAATGCCTCTGAGACCATTCAGGAGACCATTCCCCCGGACTCCGGTTCCCGACGCAGCAGGACGGATCCCCGACCGAGGTTCCCGACCCGCGGCGGGGGCGGATCCCCGACCGACAGGTTCCGACTTCGCAGCGGGGAGGATTCCCGAGGTTCCCGACCGCGGCGGGACGGGATCCCGCGACCGACTCAGCAGGTTCCCGACCCGCGCGGGCCCGGCCCGACCGAACCATGATAATCCCCGCCGAGGGCGCGTCGCGCGATCGGAGTCCGTGTCAACCTAAGGCCACGTGCCCCACGAACGGTCATTCAAGTGATCGAGCGAGGCGGTGGTCCTTCCCAAGACAGTTTGATAGCTGCTGAAGCCACGCCTCTCCGTCCCATCACCCGGCTACCCACGGTGCAAGGACACGCTCTCCCGAGGCAACTCTAACGCCACACGCGACTACGTCGGCACCCACATGGATCACAGAGAGCAGCCACGCCACTTCCGGAGGATTACCTAACCGCTCGACCGGCTAGACCACCGACCAAAGATAGGCTCGCAGCGGCGACGGTCGGCGAGCAAGCGACGATCGGCGAACGATTACGACGGCGGGCAAGACCAAGCCCTAGAAGTAGCTCGCTGGCACTTCGCCAATTCTCGATGTAACCTGCGCCTTCAGATCTTGAATAAAAGGCGGGAACCTCCTAACAGTGGCGAGTAAGAGCTACAAGAGAGCTTTTTCCTCTTCTTCCTCTTCTTTTTCTTCTCCTTCCGAGAGCTAAGTTTAGATCATTCTAGTGTTGAGGCTCCACCTCTCGCTTGTAAAAACTTCGGTGCGATCATCCGCACTTTTGATGAATACAACACCAACGCCTGAATCGGAGTAGGACCTTCGGCCCGAACCAATATACATCTTGGACTCGTGGTCTAACCATTCGTGGAGCGGGAACGCGCAGCCCTTAGACTTACAAATTTACTTGCCGCGCCAAACGCCGGCGGTTGGTAGCGCCGGTAGGGGCTTCGCGTCTTGGCAAAGATCTCCGATTCCCATTCGTCTCCTTGATGGCATTCTTCTCCAACGACGGCATGGCGTGTTCGGGAGCCGATCCGCCGGCTCCCTCGGCTTCACCGTCACCTCGGAGGAGAGCTCACGCTCATCCTCACGCCGCCGGGAGGGCGGCGCTCATGGGAGCTGGACACCATCTCCGGCAGACCGCCCCACTCCGGCTTGAGCGCCCGCGGCCCCAAAGCCGGAACCGAGGAGCGCTATACCTCCTTTGGCGAAGCCCTCCGAGCTGCAGAGATCCCGTCACCTCCCGCCGCCACGACTTGTAGCTATGGCGGCTACATGCCAACCTCCGTCCACGAGTTCTTTGGAAGACTCTTCCACCACGGCCCAGCTTCCGACACGGAGTATCCCGCCGCAGCGCGACTCGCGAGTGCAACGTGGGAGGCACACCGATTGGCCGTAGCCACCGCGGCTACGACGGTCCCCCGTCCCGCGACCGAGGCACGGGAGGGGAATACGGCAGCGAGGGCTGAACGCGCCAGCTCGCCACGCCGAGCTCCAACGGCAACGCGAGAGCCGGAGGAGCGAAGGTCGAAGCTCGACCGGCCGAGTCAACTCGAGCAGATTTGAGCCCGAGCCCGCGCAAGTCTTTGGCGGCGCGCGACGCGCGCGCGCCATGAGCACCACAAGTCGAGGGCGTAATCCGGCGCCCCGCTTTTTCCTCACGCAAGCCAAAACGTGGCTGCGGCCGCAATCTCGCTCGAGGCCTTCCGAGCCCGCAAACCCGGAGGCGAGCTACCTACGGAACCTTCGGTGGTGGGCCTTGTGGCCGTCGCAAAGACATGCAGCCTCCGCTCCTACCACACCGGCGCTACTTCCGCCATCGGGCCCATCTGCCTGCATGGAAGCCGGCAGGCGCGCCAAGACCGCACCCACCATGAACCACCCAGCCTCACGCGACCCGGTGCGCGGCGCCTCGGTAATGCCTACGACATCCGCGCCACCCGAGGCGCGAAGAAAGATGGCGAGGACGCCGCCACTCACGTGTTGCGGATGGTGGCGCCACTATCGCGCCCGAGCCCCGATGGTCCCGAACCACGGGCTTTTGCCAAGGATCCGCCAGCGGATTTCCCGCCGATTCCGGCGCCTACCAACATTGCCAAGTACACCGGCCACCAACCCGTGTGTCGGCTCAAGATTACCGGCTCGCGTCTCGGTGGGAGAGCGACGGATGATCTCTTCATCATCCAAGACCTCCCCATCTACTCGCGGACTCGGCTCGAGCTCGGCTCGAGTACCGCCTCAAAAGCGTCAGAAGGCTGGGCGACTTGAAGAATCTCTTCGTCGGTAACTTCGTGGCACTTATAAGCGCCTGGTAACTCCTGGGACTGAAGGTGCAAGCGGCGGCCGGGAGACTCTCGGGACTACATCCGGAGGTTTTCCGCCCAAGGTAACGAGCTCCCGACATCTCCGACGCCGATGTCGTGGGAGCCTTCATCTGGCACCTCCTGCAAGGCCTTGGTGCACAAGCCGGGCCGCCTCAAGCCCAGACCACCAAGGAGCTCCTCGACATCGCCACCAACCACGCCCGGCGAGGAGGCCGTAGGGGCTATTTTCGAAGGAGGAAAGGCCAGCAGAGCCCGGCGTCAAACCGGGTCTCCTTCCGACCGCTTCGACAAACAGGCGGACGGAAGCGATCCGTGAGACCCAGTGGTCGCCACGGCCGACCGCCTCGCCAAGCAGAAGCGCGGCGACCGCCGCGCGCCACCACTTCGAGAAATTGATGGGCGGCCCATGCCCGAACCATGGGTTCTCCGTCAAGCACAAAGCACCGGATGCGAAGTCCCGAGGCGCTATCTTTCTAGCGTCCCCACCACGCCGCGAAGCAAAGGAAAGAAGCTCGCCGCGCCCGCGAACAGCGGAGAAGAAGGCGACGACGAGTTCCCGAGCCCGACGGCCGCCTCATGATCTTCGAGGATCCGCTTGCTACGCCGACAAGCGTCGGCTCAAGCTCGCTATCGCGAGGTCCACACCGTCCGCACGGGCGTCCCCAATATCTTCGGTGGTCGGAGTTCCGATCACCTTTGATCGGACCGATCACCCGATCGCGCCCCACACCGGTAGGAGGTACCTACCGGTGGTCACCCGTCGTCGAACGGCGCCTCACGAAGGTGGCGGATGGGCGAAGCGGCGGCCTTAACATCCTCTACGTTGAGGCGTTCGACGCTATGGGGTCCCGCTCAAGCCTCCGGCCAAGCAAGGCACCTTTCCATGGCGTCATCCCGGGCCAGCAAGCCCATCCGCTCGGGCAGGTCGACCTGCCCGTCACCTTCGGGGAGCCGGGAAACTTCCGCACCGAGACCCTCACCTTCGAGGTCGTGGATTTCCGGCGCCTACCACGCCATCTGGGAGGCCATGCTACGCCAAGTTCATGGCGATCCCCGCCACGCCTACCTCAAGTCAAGATGCCCGACCGCATGGAGTCATTACCGCGGCATCGTCTTTCCGGCTGCCTTCAATCTGCGAGCGCGGCGGTGCGAGCTCGCCTCGCGGTCGCTGCCTCTGCGGAACTCAACAAGCTCAGGAGGGAAGCCGCCGAGTCCGTCCCTGAATCCAGCAAATCAGGGGCGGGATCCTTCAAATCCGCCGAGGACACGAAGGAGGTCACGGTCGATCCCTGTGATCCGACCAAGACCGTGCGGGTCGGAGCCACGCTCCCCGCCAAATAGGAAAGCGCTCGTCGACTTCCTCCGCACTAACAAAGATGTCTTCGCATGGAGGTCCTCCGACATGCCGGCATTCAAAGGAGGTCGCCGAGCACTCCTTGAGCGTCCGACTGGGCTCAAAGCCGGTCAGACAACGCGCGCGCGCCGACGAGGAAAGGCGCGGGGTTATAGGAGGAGATCGCCAAACTCTTGGCGGCAGGGTTCGTAAAAGAGGTGCGCCACCCTGAGTGGCTAGCCAACCCTGTACTTGTAAAAAAGAAGAACGGGCAATGGAGAATGTGTGTTGACTATACGAGTCTCAACAAAGCATGTCCCAAGGACCCATTCCCTTACCTCGCATCGACCAAGTCATCGACTCCACCTGGTGCGAGTATCTTTCCTTTCGGATGCCTACTCGGGCTACCACCAGATTGCGCTAAAGGAGTCCGACCATCTCGCGACTTCCTTCATCACTCCGTTCGGCTCGTTCTGCTATGTCACAATGCCCTTCGGCCTGAAGAACGCGGGCGCTACATACCAGCGATGTATGCAAACGTGCTTCAATGACCGGATCGGCCGCAGCGTTGAGGCGATGTCGGCGATATTGTCGTAAAGACCAGGAAGGCTGACGACCTTATCGCCGACCTAGAAGAGACTTTCGCGAACCTTCGACGGTTTCGCATAAAGCTCAACCCAGAGAAGTGCGTCTTCGGGGTCCCCAAAGGAAAGCTCTTAGGCTTCATCGTCTCTGAGCGAGGCATCGAGGCCAATCAGGAGAAGATCTCGGCGATCGCAAGGATGGGCCCGGTCAGCAACCTCAAAGGGGTCCAGAGGCTGACCGGTGCCTGGCGGCTTTGAGCCGTTTTGTGTCTCGCCTCGACGAACGCGGAATGCCGCTCAGCCGCTCAAGAAATCCGACCGCTTGCTTGGACACCGAGGCTCGGAGGCCCTCACCCGCTTGAAGGCCTTCTGTCCTCGCCTCACCCTGGTCGCCCGGCACTGTGAACCATCGCTCCTCTACATCGCCGCCACTACCCAAGTCGTCGTAGCGGCCCTCGTGGTGGAGCGAGCGAAGAAGGCCGTGAGCTCAAGGTACAACGGCGGTCTACTTCATCGATGAGGTACTTTCCGAGTCCAAGACTCGGTACCCACAGTGCGAAGTTACTCTCACGCGGTGCTCATCGCAAAGAGGAAACTCGTTCACTACTTCGATTAGCACGCCATCACCGTGGTGACCACGCCCCACTAGGCGAGATCATCCATAATCGCGATGCCTCGGGAAGGATAGCCAAATGGGCGCCGAGCTTAGCGGCCATGGCATAATATACGCCTCTGACGGCGATCGTCGCGAGCTCGCCGACCGTCGCCGAGTGGGACAAGCCGAGCACCACCGGTGGTCGAAGACCCAGTCTTGGACAATGTACTTCAACGGGTCTTACACCAAGAATGGCGCGGCGCGGAGTAAATCATCATCTCCCGCTCGAACGAGCTTCAATACGCCATTAGGTTGCTCTTCGACGCGACCAACAACATTGCCGAGTACGAGGCTCTCGTCAACGGTCTCCGGATCGCTGCCGACCTCGGTGCCCACCGGCTCTACGTCCACGGGGACTCCAAGCTTGTCGTCGACCAAGTCATGAAGGCTGCGGAGCCCCGAGACGCCCGCATGGCCGCGTACTGTCGAGAAGTACGCCGGCTCGAGGAGCGGTTCAAGGGTTTCGAGCTTCACCATAGCTACCGACGCTACAATGGCGAGGCCGATCACCTGGCCAATCTTGCCTCCAGCAGAGAGCCTGTCCCGCCCGGGATCTTCGTCTCCGACCTCCTGCGGCCCACTGTCCAGCTGGACTCGGCGGCTGGGCGGCCACCCGACCAATCCAAAGACGGTCACCCGACCGACGCGGTCGGGCGTGAGACTTGGCGGATTCGCCGCGGTGTGCTAGCACTTGAGTCCGACCGAGGAGGCCCTACATCGACCGCTTGTGGACGGGTCACTTCCCCGACCGACCGAGGCCGGCGCCCGCCCGCCGGCAAAATCTTTAAATCTGATCGGCCCGGACCTCTACAAAGGAGTCCTCCGGGTCCTCCAAAATGTATCTTGACCGACCAAGGAAAAGCAATTGCTGGGCGACATACACAATGAGTATGCGGTCACCACGCAGCACCCGATCTCTTGTGGGAAAGGCCTTTCGACAAGGTTTCTCTCGCCAACCGCGTGTCGACGCCGAGCATATCGTGACGCACTGCGAAGGATGCGATTCTTTGCTCGTGCAGACGATCTGCCCGGCCAAAGCTTTGAGGCGATCCCCATCACGTGGCCTTTTGCCGTCTGGGACTCGATTTGGTCGAACCTTCAGAAAGCGCCGGGGCTTCACCCACCGCTCGTCGCGGTAGATAAGTTCACCAAGTGGATAGAGGCCAAGCCGGTCGTGAGCGCCGCGTCGGTACAAGCGGCCATCTTCTTCCGCGACATCGTTTTTAGGTTTGGAGTCCCAAACTCCATCATCACCGAACAACGAACACGAGTTCACGGGAAGGAATTTCTCGCGTTCGTGGCGACTTCAACATCCGTGTGGATTGGGCGCAGATAGCCCATCCGCGGACTAACGGCCGGTCGAGCGCACTAACGGCATGATCCTTCAAGGACTCAAGCGCGGATCTTCGATCGGCTCAAGCATTTCGCGGTATTTGGGTAGCCGAGCGCCTCCGTCCTCTGAGTCTGCGGACCACGCCGACCCGGCGGCCGGGTTCACACCCTTCTTTATGGTGTTCGGTGCCGAAGCCATTTTGCCCATCGACACGAATCGGCTCCCGAGATTGCAAGCTTCGATGAGGCTCGGGGCTCGCCGCAACAAGACGCCATCGACCGGCTCGACGAGGCGCGCGGACGTGGCCGTCTGCGATCGGCGGATATCAACAAGCCCTGCGCCGCTACCACAGCCGCCAAGTTCGAGGACGATCCTTCAGCGCTGGCGACTTGGTTCTGCGTCGGGTCCAGACAACCAAAGATAAGCACAAGCTGACGCCCCCCTAGGAGGGTCCTTTCACCGTCGTGGAAGTTCTCCGACCGCACCTTCGACTCAAGGACGCGATGGTCGCATCCTCTCTAATGCCCGGAACATTGAAAAGTTAAGGCGATTCTATCCCTAAGCTCTTTTCTTTTTCCGGTATAAGTCTTTACCTTTCTCCCAACCGAGCACACGTCGCCGCGTGACGACTCGGGGCTGCCGTGGCGCCCGTTCGAGCCGCTCCGGATGGTGTCTGTGCTGGTCGGTGACCCAGCCGACCACGAGGTCTATCCCGAGCGGTAACCCTCTCGACCCGAGTGCTACGGCCTACGCCCAACCGGCTATGGTTGCCCAGTAGCACTCCGCGGAAGAAGGAAGCACCTGAGTGGGATGACCTTCTGGTCGATTGGGAACAATCTTCCCCCACACGAACTCGGCTAACTCACGTACTCATGTGGGTCGGTGACCCGACTAGTCACAGAGTCTATCCCGAGCGGTAACCCTCTCGACCCGAAGCGCTCTACTACGCCCGGCGGCTATGGTTGCTAAGTAGCACTTTGCGGAAGAATGAAGTGCCCGAGTGGAAAAATCCTTGGCCGATCGGGAACACTCCGAACCCCATGAGTGCGCGTAACTCATCCGCATAAACAAGACTCCTATCCTCTTGGCCCTCTCAAATTGACCCGACCCACGCATAAGCGACCCGTGGTCCTTGAGGCTATGGTCGGTCAAACCCAAACGCAAAGGAGAGCAAAGAGGCAAACCGAGCTTACAATTACTTACGATCGTTTACACAACAGTCTTTGCAAGAAAAAAAAAAAAGGGGGCTAACTTCTTTCTTCCTCTTCTTCACGGTGGCCGGCCAAGCACGGAGGAGGAGGACTCGCATCTTGGAAGGCGACCTCGGCGGGCGTGGTGGCGATCTCCGAGCATGCGGCTCGACACGGAGCTCGAACACGCCGACCTCGTCGTCGGTCCGGTTCGGCGATGCCGCTTACTCACCATCGCGAGGTCGATCATCGTCATAGTGCGAGACGGTGTTGACGGTCGCGGGACGGCTCTCGATCTTGCGCCCGCAATCACGGCCGCCTCCACAAGCCCGGCCTCGGGCGGTAGCGAGGCAAGTGCGCTCGGGCCTGCCCTCGTGCCCAAGACTTGGCGCAGACCTCTGGCGGCCCTCCGAGGGCTTCCGGTCGGCGCCCATCTCGGCCCTACCATCCTCGGAGACCCTCGGCCGCCAGAGCCTCGTCCCGGCGCGATCGCCACGTCGCGGTCTCGCCGCGATTCCGAGCCTCCATGGCGCGCTCAGTTTTTCTGCACCTCTGCGAGTTTTGGCGTCTCGGATGAGTCTCCCACAGGTTACCCCAACCAAAGAAATCAATGGAGGAGTTGAGATACTTACGATCGCAGAGTCGATCAGTGCCGACCTCCTCCGAGACTCGTAGGACGTCCTCAAGGAAGCCGGCTCCTCCGAGCAGTCTCCGCCGGACCGAGCTTGTTCGGCGTCCTCCGGGCCGATCCCGCTCCGGCCGCAGATGGGTCGCTTCGCTTGTGCCACCCCTCGCCGTGGTGGCGGCGTCCTTGGCCTCGGTGACCTCCGCCAGGAGGATTCAAGCTCCACCACCCTTGCCCTCAAGGCCTCGGCCCCAAGGCGCTCGTCGTAAAGGGCCTTTGAGGCCTCCTCCACCTAAGCGGAGTTTTTCGCCTCCGTCCGCCCAATGTTCAAAGCCTCTTGGGCAAGACGAAACTCAAGCCGCCGACCACTTTCTTCCATCGCGTCACTCACGAGCATCCGAAGCGAAGGAGCCCTACCGGGCGCTGAACGGGCCCGCAAATCGCACAACACGACATTTCACAACCGCGAAGCATATCGAGAGTTACAAAGCACGACTCCTTCGCTCACTTACCAAACTTACGGGTTGAATCCCCGACCATCACCTCCGCCTGCGGAAGACTCTAAGGCTAGGGTCGGACCCTTATGGATCACCCCTATCTCCTCCTCCGCCGTGGCGCCTGCCAAGGGCGCCCACTCGCTCCTCGGCCGGGTCCATGGATCCCGCCTGGGCCACATCCGGCAGCAGACCTTCGCCGCGCGCCGGAGGAGCGCGCCGACAGAGCGCCATGGCGTGGGCGATGAAGTCGGCCTCGGGAGCCCCTTGGGCAGGGGGTCTGACGCCTCGGCATCGGCGCCCGGCCGGCCTGTGGCGCCAGCGCTACTGGCCGACCCCTCCGGCAGAAGACTATCTCGGCCGCACCGCCGGTGGAGTCGGCGGATCGCTCCACCTCTTCCGCTGGCGCCCTTCGGTCGCGCAAAGGCGCCGGCGTCGCCGCCCCTCCTCTGGGAAGACCCTCGCGCCGGGGCGGCGTCGGGCAAGGCGTGAGCTCTTCGCCGCCTCGATCTCTCCTCCTCAAAGGAGGCGCGCCCACTGATCGCGTGCTCCATAGGCGCCGACCTGATCGGTACCACCGGAGCCGCCGTGACCGCCACTTGAGAAGTGGCTGCGGCACGCCCCACCGTCACGCCCGTGTAGGCGCTGCACGTCACGATATTTAAAAGTCGCCGAGCGGCTTTGCTACAAAAATGTTCCAGAGAAGGGAAGAAATACTTATCGAAGCGGAGCGAGTCGCGCGCACGCGCGCTCTCTTCGTCGCCCCCCAAGCGGGCGGTCTACCGCCGCTTCCGGCTACCACCCGGGGCGCGTCGACAAGCCGCGGCATGATGTCGCCCTTCGCTGAGGGATCGCGGCGCGGGCCTCTGCTGTCGGACCAACTCGAGCCACCACTCACCGGAGGGTCGGGAAGGAATGCGTTGTAGTCGGGAAGCTCCCCACTATCGAGAAGTCGCCCCACCGCGGTGGACTCCGATCGTCCTCGCCCGTGCGTGCCTTGCCGTAGCGCTCCTTTCGCTTCTTCTTCCTCCTCTCCTCCTTCTGCCTTTTGCGGGAATCGGCCTCGGCGGTCTTCGCCCGAGAGGCCGCCCTCGCTTCTTTCTCCCCCGGGAGCGGTGCCCGGGAGGACATGCCTGCGAGCCCCTAGAGGATACAAAAACGACCGATCAGGTCAGACGCTAAGAGCGAAGAAGAAAGAAGCAGAAAGAAAAATCCCACAAACTCACGGATTTGGGAATGAGCCGACGAGAAAGGCCGGGTGGCGCGCCGCGCCACCGTGGCGCTTCCTCCGATAACTGCCGCCACCCGGGCCTCCACCTCGGACGCGGCCAACTCGGCCACCTCCATCCTTGCCCGGTCGGATGGCCCCTCATACTGGAACATGGGGTGCGGCTCGAAGCGCGAGGGTGCAGACGCGCATCCTCATGAAGCGTGCATGACAACATCCCGGTCGGCCCCGTTTCCTCGAGCCCCGATCTCCTCCACGATCGGGGCCACCTTGTTCTTTTCCTCTTCTCGGCGCCCAGTCCATTGCTCCATCGCGACGAGGAGCTCGCCGAAAAGCTTTGGCGCTGTTTTCAACGTTCGGACATAGATCCATTCGGGCGCCATCCCTTGTTAGAGGACGGCGGCTTGATGTCCAGTACTCGAGCTCGGCCGTTCAAGCGGAGGGCGGCCGCCCATGGCGCCGTCGCGTCGAGACTACTGTCTTTCCAAAGCCTCGCCTGGAAGAAGTGCCGCCACAGCGCCCAATGCGGCTCAATCCCTAAGAAGGCCTCGCACAGGGTAATGAAAATGGCGATGTGAAGGACCCCGTTAGGGTTGAGGTGGTGCACCTCCACCTTGTAATGGAAAAGAAGCCCCTGGACGAAAGGGTGGAGCGGCAGGCCGAAGCCGCGCTCAAAAAATGAGGCGGGGACCACAACCTCGTCGCTCTGCGGCGCCGGGATAACGGCCCGGTCGGCACTCTCGGCCAGAGGTGCCTGCGCGGGAGGAAGCCCTTCTTCACTAGGCCAAGCGCGCGACTCTCTGTCGCGAGCACTCAGTCCACGACATCTTGGCGGGAAGCGGCGGAAAGGTGAGAAGAAGAGGGTGAGGTTTCCTTCTCGGCTCTCTGGCGTTTTTCTTGCTTTAGGGACGGAGGCGAAGAAGGCGAAAGCGTGGCTACCCGAGGCACCCCAACAACGTACTTATAGGAGGAAGTGACGCGATCGAACGCCTCCTCGAACGAATCGTCGCGTCGCCCTCGTGCATCACGCCGGCTGGTAACTCCCGATTTCCAATTCCACTCGCATTTAATCTGTCGCGTCAGTTGCGAGTCATAAAGACGCCGCCGAACAGCGTGTCCGTTACCTCTTGGTCTCCGCCTTTTGGCGGGACGGTTGTTCCGGCGCGCGAGAGGCCCATTGGGCAGCTGCGGTCCCAAGATGGCAAAAGCTTTGTGGCTTGCGCCAGGCCCACCAAAGTGTGGGTTCAAAAGGCCTAACCCACCGGATGGGCGTAGGGCCGCCCAATGAAACTTGAGCGAGGGGCAAGTACGAGTGAGCCCGGTGGCAAGTCCCGGTTGGGTCGGTGACGACCCACCACCTCTACTCGCGTCAGAGACCATACTTCACACTCTCCGGGAGCTCATCGATGAGCGATACCCGGTGTGCTCTGGGTGGTGGCGACCCGAGTCCATCTGGATTGAGTAAAGAAAGGTTTCTTATGGGTCGCCCCACAGGCAGGCCAGACACCCTACTCGGGACCGTCGCTCGTAAGGGTCCCCTTGGCGGGACCTCCCAGACCCACTCGGACTACCCGTTACTAGCTCCAAGAGCACGGCGTTCAAACCAACGCAGTAAACGCGTCGCTCACCCCTCCAGTCCCACACCGCGGATGGGGTAAACTTGTAGGATAGGCGGCGGCTACTCCTCTCGCAGCTTCCTCACGGACGGGGACTCGGGATGGATACCCGCGTCCGGCTAAACGAGCGGCGTTAAGCGAGCACTCGGACGCCGGAACCTCGCGGAGGCATCCGGTGCGTCCTTGCCGACCAAGGCACTCGGACATCGGAACCTCGCGAGGCATCCGGCCGCATCGGGACAAGGCACTCGGACATCGGAACCTCGCGGAGGCATCCGGTGCCGACTCGCCTAGCTAAGACGTTAAACGAGCACTCGGACACGGCGCGGGCATCCGGTCGCCCTGCCGACCAAGGCACTCGGACATCGGAACCTCAGAGGCATCCGCCGCCTTGCCGACTAAGCGTTAACGAGCACTCGGACACCGGAACCTCGCGGAGGCATCCGGTCGTCCTTGCCGACCAAGGCACTCGGACATCGAACCTCGCGAGGCATCCGGCCGCCCTGCCGACTAAGGCGTCTAGCTACGACGTTAACGAGCACTCGGGAACCTCGCGGAGGCATCCGGCCGCCCGGAACCTCACGGAACCTCGCGGAGGCATCCGGCCGTCCTTGCCGACTAAGGCGGCGTCTAGCTACGACGTTAAACGAGCACTCTGACACCGGCGGGGCATCCGGCCGCCCTGCCGACCAAGGTTCGGACATCGGAACCTCGAGGCATCCGGTCGCCCTTGCCGACCAAGGCACTCGGACACCTCGCGGAGGCATCCGTGCGTCCTTGCCACCAAGGCACTCGGGCACTAAAACTTCGAAGGCATCCGCTCATCCTTGCCGACCAAGGCACCGACTAGCTACGGTGGCCAAACAGCGCAAAGGAAGATTTCTTGAGGAACAAACCGCGAGTTCGCGACGTCCGACCACTTGAAACCGATCGCCGAACTTTCTAGTGCCGAAGTGATCAAAGCGAGAACAAGCAAAGCTAACTCCTTCATGAAGTCATTCATAGAGAGAAAAAAGGATTTCATTAAAAAGCCGTGAGCTCAAAAACTTTACACCACTTTACATGAGGCACACGCAAGACTCTCTATCTACACCTGGACTCCTAAAACTCCCTACGACAACACCGACGGTAGGCCCTTGCTCGCCGACGGGCGAACTTGGGGTCGGTGGACTGAGGTCGTTGGAGATGACTCTTTGGTAGGCCCTTGCCCGTCGTCAAAGTGAAGCCACCGCGGAATGGCATGCCGCCGCGCTGCTCGGCGACATCGACGCTGCGCCGCGCTTATCGCACCGCGCCGCGCCATTGCCTCTAGGAGGGCCCCTTGCCACTCCAAGCCTCGGATCGCTCAAGTAGCG
This sequence comes from Otatea glauca, assembly GCA_036346275.1. Taxonomy (NCBI): domain Eukaryota; kingdom Viridiplantae; phylum Streptophyta; class Magnoliopsida; order Poales; family Poaceae; genus Otatea; species Otatea glauca. The sequence continues at coordinate 49,806,519 of CM070712.1, read as the reverse complement.
CGTCAACGGCAGCAACGTCGCGAGCTACTTCTTCTCTCTTTGGGAGTTCGGCTATCGCCTGATCATACTCAACCCAAAGCTCGTTCAAAGGGTCTTCCTCTTCCACCACGATGTCATCACCGAAACTGAAGACTAAAGGGTGTCTTGAACACATTTCAAGAAGGAAAGGATTCTCGTCTAAGAGTCTGCCGCTCGAGCAACCCGTGGCGCCCTTATATACCCATTCGAAGGAAGATCAAACGACTCAGGAATAAATGCCTGTAGAGAAAACGGCGCCACCACCGGAACCCGGCGGTCAAGAAGACGAACGAGCAAAAACACACCTAGCCGCGCGCGCGCGCACAACGGCAATTAAGAGGCTCGGCGGTTCGCATACCTCGGGAACGTAATCCCGGCGGCGTCGGATGCGTTGAGGCACGCCCGGCAAAAAGGTAGGCCCCGTTGGCCCACCTAGTTGAACGGATCGATCAAGCTCAACCCCAACCGAGTCCGCCGAACTCGATTGGAGGTTCGAGGCTACTAACGAATACTCATAAAGCAGGTGCACCAACGGCCCAATTGCAACAAGCAAAGCCCGGAGCGAAGCGGCGACCTCGAATCGGCTGGCCTAAGCAGCCGTCCCTACCGCTACCCAAATGCCTACGAGACCATTCAGGAGACCATTCCGACCGGCCGGTCCAGGTTCCCGACTTCAGCGGGGTTCCCGACCGACCCAGGTTCCCGACGGGGCATGGACGGATCCCCGACTCCGACTTCAAAGAGGTTCCCGACCCCCTTGTGGGGACGGATCCCCGACCGACTCTCCGACTTCCGCGAGGTTCCAGGTTCTCCGCGCGCGGGCCGGCCCGACCGAACCATGATAATCCCGCCGAGGGTCGCGTGCCGCGCGATCGGAGTCCCGTGTCAACCTAAGGCCACGTGCCCCACGAACGGTCATTGAAGTGGTGAGCGAGGCGGTGGTCCTTCCCAAGACGGTTTGATAGGCTGCTGAAGCCACGTCTCGTCCCATCACCACCACCCACAATGCAAGGACACGCTCTCCCGAGGCAACTCCAACGTCACACGCGACTACGTCGGCACCCACATGGATCACGAGAGCGCCTCGCCACTTCCGGAGGATTACCTAACCGCTCGACCGGCTAGACCACCGACCCAAAGATAGGCTCAAGAAGCGGCGACGGTCAGCGAACAGCGACGATCGGTGAGCGATTAGCGACAATGGGCAAGATCAAGCCCTAGAAGTAGCTCGCCGGCACTTCGCCAATTCTCGATGTAACCTGCCTTCAGATCTTGAATAAAAGGAGGCAGAACCTCCTAACAGTAGCGGGCGAGTAAGAGCTACAAGAGAGCTTTTCCTCTTCTTCCTCTTCTTCTTTTCTTCTCCTTCTGAGAGCTAAGTTTAGATCATTCTAGTGTTGAGGCTCCACCTCTCGCTTGTAAAAAAACTCGGTGCAGTCATCCACACCCCAGTGAATACAACACCAACGCACGAACTGGAGTAGGGACCTTCGGCCCGAACCAGTATACATCTTGGACTCCAGGGTCTAACCATTCAGGGAGCGGGAACGCGCAGCCCCTTAGACTTACAAATTTACTTGCCGGCGCTCGAAACGCCGACAACGATTGATACGCTCTGTCACACCATTCTGTTGAGGTTTACCTGGTTCCAGTTAAATGTCTTGCAATACCACTATTAGCACAAAATTGATCAAACTCACCACTACAAAATTCAAATCTATTATCAGTTCTAAGTTTCTTGATTTTTCTGCCAGTTTGATTTTCAACCAAAACTTTCCACTTCTTGAAGACCGAAAAAGCTTCATACTTATATTTCAAGAAATAAACCCAAACTTTGCGAGAAAAATCATCAATAAAGGTAATCATATACTCAGAAACTCTAATAGAAGGAAAATGAGAACGACCCAAAAAATCAGAATGGATATAATCAAAAATTCCTTTAGTCTGATGAGTTGAAACAGAAAAACTGATTCTCTTTTGTTTGCCAAAAACACAATGCTCACATAAATCAAGTTTGCCAAAACACAATGCTCACAGAAATCAAGGTTGCCAATGTCATGTAAAAGTCCTTTCTTGCATAAAAGATACATATCTTTCTTACGCATGTGACCCAAGCGCATATACCAAAGCTTGGTGATATGAGACTTTGATGCAATTGTAGAAACAACTGTAAAACCTGTAGCTATAGACCCTTGCAAGTAATAAAGACTATTGATTCTATTGGCTTTCATAACAGCAAGGTTAACTTTTGAAATCTTAATGACACCATTTTCATCGGTAGTCTTATAACCCAGAGTTTCTATGGTGTCTAAAGAAATAAGATTTCTTTTCATTCTGGGGACATGGCAAACATTTGGAAGGGTCACAACAATGCCATCATGAGTTTTAATTTGAATAGAAATGATGCCAAAAATTTCAAGTGGAGACTCATCAACAGTCACAACTTCACCACTACCAACAGAATCATAAGATGATAACAGCTCTTTAAATGAATAGAAATGAAAAATGCAAGCCGAATCAATAATCCATACAGTTTGATTCTTCAAGTTAGAAGTAATGATTAGAGCCTCACCATCAGATTCATTTTCAAAAAGACTAGCCTCAGCAGGTTTTTCAGAATGTGTCTTTTTGTCTCTATCTGTCTTAACTTTCAACTTGAAACAATGAGAAATATCATGACTAGTTGTCTTGCAATAACGACAAAAATTGATGGATCTATATCCTCTTGACTTATATCTAGACTTTTATATGTGATAATTGCCTTTATGTAGAGATCTACCTCTAACAATTAACCCCTCAGCCTTAACTTCTGAACGAGAATCAATATCAAATTTCACTTTAGACAATAAATTTGATTTAATATTCTCAAAACTAAGGGTAGCAGGCAAAGAGATGATCAACAGAATAGCCTTATCTTCATCATCAATTTTCACCTCTAATTTCTTAAGATCAATGATGAGTGAATTGAACTCATTAAGATGAGATTGAATAGAGGTTCCTTATGCCATGCAAATTGTATACAACGTTCTTTGAGGCGCAATTTATTTGCGAGACTTTTCTTTATATACAAAGCTTCCAATTGCTTCCACACACTTGCAACAGTAGTCTCATTGATAACTTCACGCGGAATATCTGTAGACAAACGAAGTTGAATGGCAGAGAGAGCTTTTTGGTCAAACTCCTCCAATTGTTCATCTATCATGATCGTCGGTTTAGCTAGCAGTGCTTTTCTAGTGTCCACCTGTATGAGAACAACTTTTATTTGAACTTACCATACAGAATAACTGATCTTGCTATTGAACTTCTCAATATCAAATTTGGTGGATGACATGGTGAAGAATAAAGATCAAAAAATATGATAGGTATAATCTGAAAAAGAGGAAAAAAAAACACTTCTCGGTGCTTGACTGGATTTTTTTTTCACACGGCTGATTTTTTTTCAGTCGAATTTGATTCCTCTTTTTTTTTACCGTCAGCCGATTTTTTTTTCTTCTTCTGACGTGACAAGGTTTGATCCTTCACGTGACTTAGTGGCAGGCTTCACGGGCGCAATGTGGGTTGAAATCCAATCGTGAGGACTGCACTTGGTCTCGGTCTTCACGGGTGCAAGTCGATCACGGGCAAACGGAAGGGACCCGGACAGGTTCACAAAACCGGTGAAAATCGCTCGGAAATCGCAGTTTGATATTTAAAACTGTTCGGTAAACCGTTTTATTTTTTTTAAAATTCAAAAATTCAAAAAAAATAAAAAATTTATGCATTGAAAACCGCTCGAAAACCGTTTTTTAAGAACATTCAATCGGTTGTTGGTTTTTCGCGAAAAACCGAACGGTTTTTGATTTTTTTTATTTCTTAACCCTTCAGTTTCTGACGGTTTCCGAGCGATTTTTGTGGTTTTTTGAAATTCGGTTTTGTGAACCTTGGACCCGAGTGAACGTTCAAGGTTCATTAATTTGGTTTTGGTGTTAATGATAAATCTAATGTTAAGATTAATCCTTTAATAACAAATTTTTTTATGAGATTAACTCTTATTAGTCTCTTTTGGATGAAAAATAGAAATATCAAATGTATGCATTCAAGTTTATATTATCATATCTTGTTGCATTCCTTGTATATAATGATCATATTGATAAATCTAAATATGAGACTAACTCTTTTATTGAATATATTTTTGATTAGTCCCATCTCTTTGAAAAATAGAAATCCCAAATGTATTCATTAATTACAACTCTATTATTTTTGGGTACATTCCTTAGATTTAAGATAAAGGATGAACTCTACCGTAGTTTCAATCTTAAGATGTGCATTTTATTTAAAATTTCATATATACATGAATGCACATATTTAGGGGGAATTCATGCTTTATCTTGAAGTTTTAGTACTATCGATCCCTTTCATCTTATCACACATTTTAAGGATCTTTACATTGAAATAAATCATTAAGTATATAAAACTTGTGTAGTTGTAGTATACTCATGTTAATATAGGATAAACTCCAAAGAAATCTCGAATTGAACATGTGAATATTGGTTCAAGTTCAATTATATATATGCATACATTTAATAGAGTTTATTCTATATTTGATGGTCTTAATAGTGTTGATCTCTTTCTATCATTTCATATCGATTGAATCATTACTTTGAAACTCATCAAATTGAGTATATGAAGCTTGCGTAGTTGAAATATACTAATAACATTTAAATTCAATTTAAATTATGTTTAGTTGCCGTTCAATCATCAAAGAACTAGATTAATAAATCTAGGTTCTTCATCATATGTTGATAGCGTGCCTTGTTGATTAAGGATAATCGAAAGTACTTGAGTATATGAAGTTTTAGTAGCACTAATATACTCAAGACAAATATAAAAATTTATTCAATTGATTTGGGATGTGATCAATCATCAAAGGAGTAGATCAAAAGATCTTGGGGCATCCATTATGTGTTAATGGAGTGCATTGATGATTGGGATAACTATGCATGTTGGACTAATATTTTCAATGAATTGTGAAATAGTTTAAGTCCAAAAATAAAGATTTTGGATGATATCATGTGTTGATGATCATCAAGTCAAGATTTGGGAAGAAAGATGTCATCATATGTTGATGAACATCAAAGATGGATCCCGAAGAGTAGGGAGTCCATCATGTGTTGATGAACAAGACGAAAACCCGAACTTGGAGAGATGATGATAATCATCAAGCAAAAGCTTCAAGTGGTTGCGCGAGGCAAAGTTATAACTAGCACAGGGCTAATGATGTATTCCTAGTTTTTTACCGATCTCGATGTTCGGTTGGAAGACCGGGTTGTTAGTACAAGTTGTCATACTATTAAGAGGGGTCGAGTCTGATACCTTGAGTTTCATCATGTGTTGATGACTCAATCCCGATAGCACTAGCTCACCTCTTGATTTGATTTTTGCATAGAGAAAATATTTACGAATGTATTTTGCAAATAGATATAGCTCATGCTTGTAATTTTATTGACGTGTTATTTGTATGGAGCTTTGATTTGCAAATGTGTTTTACAAATGGGAGAAGCTCATATTTGATGTTGTTTTGCAAAATGTGTTGTGCAAAATATTGAAGTTCATGCAAGTGCTCATCTTAGCATGTGACTAGAATTTGCAAATGTGTTTTACAAATTGCTAGAGATCATGTGTTGATCATCACATGGCTATGTTTGAGTTCATGTGTGTTCTTTGTGCCTTTATTTTCATAAATTTGTTATTTGCAAATGTATTTTGCAAATAAGCTGATTTTTATGAATTTGGTTTTCGAGCATGAGACTAGGATTTACAAATGTATTTTGCAAATTATTTTGATTATGAATTGATCATGATATGGCTCAAGATTTAAACTTGTTGATTCTTGCTAGCTTGTAGTCATGATTTTGATCAAGTCTATGTGAGGGATTTCGAGAAAAATTAGATTTTAAACTTGAGTGGCTACTTTAGAATTATTGTGATATTTAGAAATATCTATGGCTTCTTAAATGTTGAAATTAGGTGAAATTTGTAGCCCTCTTGATAAACTTTTTCATAGAGTCCAAGATAACCTAAATTAGATCTCGAAGTAAAAAGTTATGATCTTTTTAGTTGTATCTTTAATTTGATTCTGAAATGCAAATATAAAGGAAAGAAAACACTAGTTTAACTACTAGCCTGCTACAAGTCGTATAGTTTCAAACTTTTTAAAAAGACAATTTGACTATCCCCTCGTTGAAGACTACTTCGTCTTCTATTTGTACCGTTGATTTCTATTGCTTATGTAATCAGTGATGCATGCATGTATAGGTTTCCTGACGTCAAATGAGCACATTTTTTTAACATAGTTGATCCATTTAATACGCGTTTGGATAGGGAGAGATTAGTCAAAACCAATTAGTATACTCTCTCTTCTCCTTCCTGGTACTCACTTTGTCCAAATTTATAAAAGTACACTATTTTTTTTGACACATAGACTAAGAAGATGTTGAAAATGACTAAATTATTCCTAATTATTATCACTAAGCACTCTATTGAATGCATATATGTAGAGAATATAAAGTAAAAATAGATAGTTATTAGAGTATAGAGGGAATATCGCATTAATTTTGCATTAGAATATAAAATACATTCTATATTTATTAACAAGACAATTAAAAAATGCGTCTTATAAACTTGATCCGGGAGTACTATAAATTTCTCCATCCACATGCCTGGTTAAAATACATTATGTATTTTGTAACTATGAAAGTATAATATATTTTAAATTAAAATACTAAGAGAGCATAGACAACTGTAGTTATAGCATACAGTACTAATATGAGGCGTGGCGCTTTGATACGGAATACCATTTTGTTGTCAACTCATGTGGATAAATTTGATGAATGGTTGGACATGAGTCCTAGTTTTCTAGTAGGTAATAACATTCGTGCAGATTGTATAAGAACTTGTCATAGTTAATGAAAGCAACCCGTTGGTTAACGATTAGGTTTGTGAACAGGAGAATGAAATTGCTAGGAATGTCCCTTTTGTGTGCAGTTGAACAAACTCTCCTAAAGATTTCAGCACGGAACTTGCACCAATAAATAACATCACAAACCAAATTTACAACACGCTGAATACTAAATGAGTACTTTTAAAGGATTAGATATGATATCACATCACAGGTAGGACAACCTAATACAAATAAATATGCTGTGTGAAAAATCATCATGAATTTTCATTTGCTTTTGTACAAACTTAACTCTTAGATTCTGCTTGGAACGCAACTAAAGTTAATAAAAATACTAAACATTCACACTGTTTTCTACCGGAGAAAATTAGCTTAGCACTATCGTAAAGATGTATAAATTAAAAAATACCATCACATATGAGATTGATAGGTAGGTCCTAGAACCACATATCAATAATGTATCAATGATATTTTTTAACTTGAATGATCTTTACGATGTTTGAGTACCATCCACCCCTTTCTACCAAATCCATTTACTCTATGCATGCTCTTCCTGAAAAGGGAATATTTGCTTCTTCTTCTTCTTCTTTTTCCCTCCAACACTTTTATTTTCAAATATGGCTTGTATCACAGCACCTCGTCGACCCCACGGTAGTCGAGCAGCCACAGCTTAGTAGCAAGTGCCGCGGATTGAGACCTCAACAAGTCCCTACCGAGCACATGTACCTCAGTAGGCTAGCACAATTGAGTGACTCATTAAGTGATTAATTGAATGATTTGATGGATGTGATGCTGGGCAAATGGAGTTCGGCAGGCCAATGGGCCCCACCCTACCGTATCACCAATGTCTTACAACGGTATGGAAGTGTAACAGATGATACATATCGCTTGCCGTTGCTTCCGCGATTGTATGAGTCTAGATTTTTTTTAAAAAAGTTGATCTGAGGAAGAAAAAAAACTAAGATTTCCTTAAAATGTTAGTCACAGGCGTGTGACAGAACACGCAGCTCTGTTCCCCCCAAAAGCTTCCGTGCTTTTGAGTTTGGAGATCCCATGGCTATTCCACGCAGGCATTAGGCAAGTCGCTGGGAATTTCCTGGGATGAGTTTCCCACACGTGAGGCGCGGTTTGGGGTGGTCCTGGCAAGCGGGCAGTTGGATACACTATATTCCATTCGATTAACCACGATCCACATCCAGCCTTTCTTTCCCACGTGATACCTCGTAAAAGTAATTGAAAGCGCACGCAACCACTACCAGCTAAGCTCAACAGCCTCGCCGAAGCGGACAAGACACCCGAGGCGACGACGGAAGGAGACCCGAAGCATCGCCTCGCCTCCAAAAATTTGCTTGGCGGCGCGGTTGCTTCCTCATCTGGTCGTCGCCGCCGCCGCCAGCACAGCCTTTACTCTCTCCCTGAAATACCCTTTTCCTCCATCGACTTCCTTCCTACGCGGAATCATCTCTCTGACCGACAGCCATGGGAGGGAGCCAGTCGAGGAGCAGCTCACAGGATGGGAGGCGGTACGGCCAATCCCATTCCTTCCAGCAGCCTCCTTTGCAGCAGTGGGGAGCGGGGGGTTACCCCTACGCCCAGGACCCGCAGGGGGGCTACTACGCTGCGCCGCAGCACGGAGGGTACGCCGCGCCGTACCCGACGTACCAGCCGCCGCCGCCGCCGCCGCCGGCCACGACGCAGCCGCCGACGCGGGCGGGAGGGGCCTCCAAGCCGCGCCTGGACAGGCGGTACTCGCGGATCGCCGACGACTACCACTCGGTGGATCAGGTATGCGTGCGATTGCTATTGGTGAATTCGAGCCGAGATGTGACTGTTTGTTGAAGCAACCGCTGCGATTTCGTGTGTTCGTTCTGATGTTAGATCTTATACTTGGAAGCATTGATCGGATCGATTCTAACTTTCAGTTGGATTAGGCTCCTTGTAGTATGCGGTATCTAAGTCCCTAGTTTTCCCATCTTAGGATTGCTAGGAAGTTGGGGGCATCACCGGTTTGTGCCTCGTAGTTGGTCAGCCTGTAGCCGTTTGAAGTTTCTAGGTGGTTCAGGATGCTCCATAGTTGGTCCATCGATTTGAGGCAATGCGAATTGCAAACTCACAAGGAGATCACGAGTTAAATTGGTGGTCAACCATCGATTAGTGTTGATGAAAGATTCACACACACGAAAATAAGAGAACTGATATACATACGACGTTCCTGTTTCCAAACTCGTACGACGTGGTCTAAATCGCCTGACCGCTCGCCGTAATCTAGATGCCTCCGGTCCGACCGCGCCACACGCCCACGCCTTCAAGGGCTATGCAATTCCAACCACGCGATGCGCAGCTGCGTGCCACCACCGCAGCGGCCGTGACGGTGACGAGGGAAGAGAATGGTGCAGCTGGGGAGCACCAAGAAGTGGTGCCGACGTCCACTGTATCGAGTCTGGCCATGTCTAGAGGTTCTGGACGGAAGAAGGTGCTACGGTGGTGCCGCAGCTGCCGCTACGGCATGCGGCGCCAAGGGACAAGACGGTCCAGATTGCTCGTGCACCTTAGCCTCACGACACACGCATGGGTCTTGTGTCAGATGGCGCCGTGGTTATCGCGGCCACCGCGTTGATGAGCCTCGCCACCGTGGTCACTGATGTCAACAAGTGCACAACCGGGCTGCTCCGTCGCGGTGCCGCTAACGACCACAACCCTCTCCGCGTTGCAGGACTCGCCAAACTGGTTGCTGCTGGTTCCACGCTCGCTGCCGAGGTACTCCGCTTTCTTGCCAAGCGACGCCAACGGCAACGGGCGCCATGGTCTGTTCGTCCTTAACTTAATTTGCTCCGAGAGCAATAAATTGTTACTGGAAGCACTAAAGCAAGCATGAGATTGCTAGAGAGCTCAGGTGAGATTAGTATCATCGTAGGAGCATGTTACGTCTACCATCGTACGTGATGCAATTTCCTGAAAATAAATGGCTTTGTGGTCACAGCTCATTGGAAAGATAAAAATGGGTTTTGTTGTAAGGTTGGCAAGCATTACGTTTGATTGCAGTTAGTATATATTGCTTGGTCCTCTCAAACAGCCTGTGAGTGAAATAATCTTTTAAGTTTTGGGGTGCTTCTCGCCAAAGTGGCCAAACTGTGCCGAGTTGATGCCTGTATATTGGGTCAAACTGGTGCAGTTTTTTATTGTTTCACTTTTCTGATTAAATGATTAACTTTTTACGTCAGACTTTCCTATCTTTTTTTTAAGTATAACTCATTAAGTTTCTTGCTACAACTGGTTGTTTATCAATGAAATGTTTATATTCACCACTTGTCTTTAGGTTTTTCTAGCATTCATTCTGTACTTCTGTACCATCAGTATGAGAGTCAGGCACATAAGCAAATGATCAAGTTTCAGTTGTATTACCCTTAACCTTATTCCCCTGAACAGGTTTGTTGAACATTGATAATTTGTTTGCAGGTTACTGATGCTCTCGCTCAAGCAGGACTTGAGTCTTCGAATCTCATTGTGGGCATTGATTTCACAAAGAGCAATGAATGGACAGGTTAGTGCTTATGAATCGTTCTTTCGATTTATTCGCTCAATATTCTGTTGAGTTGCGTTGCCTCCTGATGCTTATGATTTGTTTCCTTTATCAGGCAAATTCTCCTTCCATGGACGTAGTTTACATCACATTAGCAGTGCACCAAATCCTTATGAACAAGCAATCTCGATTATTGGACAAACACTGTCAAAATTTGATGAAGATAACTTGATTCCCTGCTTTGGATTTGGAGATGGTAGTGATTCTGTGTAATATTTGATCATTTCTCACACTATATTATAGTTTGCCTATATTATAATCCAACTGTGTGCTTTTTTTAGCATCAACACATGACCAAGATGTCTTCTGTTTTTATCCTGATGAGAGACCTTGCAATGGATTTTCAGAAGCTCTACAGCGATACAGGGAACTTGTTCCACATTTGCGCTTAGCTGGTAAGCTGATGTTAGCTGGCTATGTCTTTCAATTAGGTTTTGTATGTGTGTTAATTCTGAGTTATATATTGATTTTGAACAGGACCGACATCCTTTGCGCCAATTATTGAGATGGCTATGACCATCGTGGAACAAAGTGGCGGACAATATCATGTTCTGTTGATAATTGCTGATGGGCAGGTACTATGAACTACTCTAATGCTGAATTCACAATGTTTCATCCATGTACCTAGCGCAAGTTTTTTATTTGTATTTTCTGACTTTCTTTTATGGGCGCATATCTCGTGAAAATGGGCCAAATGTTGCAAATTCCGTGAAACTGGGGAGTGTCAACAAATTACCAAATATATGGAGGGCATTTCTATAGCCTTGCAAAATTTTTAGGTCAAAATCAATCCTCAATATTTTGTTATTTTTTGAGATGTTTTTGAAAACTTTCACACATTATTTTCACGCATTTGCAACATTTAGCCCATTTTCACAGTATATTTACCCTTCTTTTATTTGTCTGAAATTCAGTTCTCTAGTCCCAAAGGGACCCCCTTGATCAAACACTTCATATTTGTGGCTATCATATTTTTCGTGTTCTACCTGCAGTACAAACCTCAGAACTGGAGATTTCCTTTCTGTTCTCTTATTAACTGGTATATTAACTTAGGTTACTAGGAGTGTAGATACTGCATCTGGGCAGCTGAGTTCCCAAGAGCAAAAGACTGTTGAAGCCATAGTGAGGGCCAGGTTCGACCTTCATAAGTGTCCTTTGATACATTGCTTCCATATGCTCATACTGACATGCACTTTGGTTTTTACAGTGACTATTTGCTCTATTATATTTACAGAATTTATCTGCCCTCCTTTCTCATGGATGTTGCTTATTGCTTTGGTTTTTGTTTTTGTATGCAGTGAATTGCCTTTGTCTATTGTGTTAGTAGGAGTTGGTGATGGCCCCTGGGACATGATGAAGGAATTTGATGACAACATTCCTGCTCGAGCTTTTGACAATTTTCAAGTAAGTCACTGAGGAACGTAATGAAAGATATGAGATGATTCTGTAATTGTAACACTAAGAATATGTTACTTGTCTACTTTGTGAATTTTAGATGACAGTGTCTTTCTTCCTAACACTGATAATCTATTACTTGTCTAGTTTGTGAATTCTTCGGAGATAATGTCCAAAAACATGCCCCAATCAAGGAAAGAGGCCGCATTTGCTCTTTCAGCCTTGATGGAGATACCACAGCAGTACAAAGCAACTGTGGAATTAGGAATTTTAGGGTACGCTCTTTAATTTTCCATTCTAGTACATAAGTACATTAGATGCTTGCTCCATTAATTATTAATTCATTCTGAAGTATATACTGACTTTTATCAATGTGGCAAGCAGTCGTCGCTCTCTGAAGTCTCCAGAAAGGGTTCCTCTGCCTCCCCCTACTGGAAGCCATGATGCTTATTCCTATGGATCTAAAACTAAAAGCTTTAGTAAACAAAGTACCTACCCGCAGAGTAGTACATCGTCATCGTCATATCCTCCCTATGAAACTGCACATAATGCGACCTCTGCTGCACCTTCTTCTACTTATGACAATCAGGTATGCCTTCACGTGCAGTGACGATATATTTATTTGTCGCTTGATCATTTAGTTGCCTGTTCTTAAGCAAGCCTGTTTCTTAAGCAAGAAATTTTCAGTCTCTTGACTGTCTTACTAACAATATGGATATGCAGGTTTGCCCTATCTGCCTTGTGAACCCTAAAGACATGGCGTTTGGCTGTGGACACCAGGTGACACGCACACACACACACTTTCCTCGGTAGATTAGCACATTGTTGTTGCTTATTGGGGAATCATTTTCTCGTTTTACGTGTATGTTGAAACGTCAGCATCAACATCCTTTTCTAACAAAGCAATTTACTTTGCAGACCTGTTGTGATTGCGGACAGAGTCTCGAGTCATGCCCAATCTGTCGTAGTCCAATCACCACAAGAATAAAGCTATACTAGCAAGTGGTGGTTTAGATCATTGCAAATGGGTGGTATACTGGAGACCACCCTTTGTCACTGGATGATGGATTGCATTGCAAGCTCCAAGCGCAATCCATGCAATCCTTGACCGACTTGCAGAGAGGCCCCGCCAGGCATCGGTTTTTGCGACGAGGTTTGCAGGGTATGTCCTGAGTATTCATACCCACCAGGAATGATCCGAACTTCCACTGCAAGAAGTGGGTTCCATCAAAGGGATATTGCCATGTCTAAAGAACAAAAAGTAAAACGAGATGCTGTTGATGGATCGAACAGTAGTTTGCCTAGTCATGGTACTTGCAAGTTGTAACGTGTGTACATATGAATATTTGTTTTCGTCGGGATATCTGACATCAGGTCTAGAGGTTTCGCCCGAGATTTGTTTGTTTTTTGATGCGTTTGTAAAAATCCGCAGTCTTCATATAATTGAAAGTAGCACTTTTTTCCCTTCGTTTTTAGTGAAATGCTTCCTGCTTTTGTCTAATGCCAACATGCCCACAAAGCACCTGAAACCACTGCATTGAGTGCACTGTTTCACGCTTTCACCATTACATATATATTGGTTAATCCCTACCATGGAGGGTTTGATGGTAACATTCCGACACCGGCGAATTGGCATGAATAGTCGCAGATGTTTACCACTGTACAATGAGTTGTACTTTTTTATTTACCGGATGATCCATCTTTTACGGAATCAATTCCTTATTTGAATGTACAAAAATTTAAGGAGCTCAGCATGTTTAGAAGCACGGGAGAACGTTTTTTTTGCTGATATTATTGTTGAAAGTAGAGTAGAGATTGAACTCGAGAATGAGAGATCACTTTTCATTGTACATGTGATATATATTTATACAAGCTAATGGGTGAAAGTTGATGGTGTCTAAAAGACACCTATCCACAATAGACACCTATTCTAAGAGTTGGAAGTTAATTACCCTCTAAACTCCTTAACACTCTCCCTTGGGCGAATAACACATCCTTCATGTGCTTCGATAAACTCCTCCAAAAATCCGTGGAAAAATATGAGGAGAAATTTGTTCTCATAATTATATGCCATCTAAAACTCTTTTAAAACCTAATGGAAAAAATATAAGGAGAAACTTTATAGCGTAAGTTCACATTTAATATTGCCTCATTAAAAACCTTCTATGAGAAACCATTTATGTAAAACTCATAAAGGAAAAGAGTGCAACATGTTCTAGTTCAAGGGTTAACTCCCCCTGATCCTTGCAACGCACGAAGCTGTCTCATACCAATCCCCTGGACACATCTTTGAAATGAGGACGTCGGTAAAGACCTAGTGAATAAATCGGCTAGATTTTCACATGACTTCGTTTGCAAGACATTTATCTCACCACTCTTTTGAATTTCGTGAGGATAAAATAGATTGGGAGCAATATATTTTGTTATATTACTCTTTATATAGCTTGTTTGCATCTGAACAACACAGGCAACATTATCTTCATAGATAATGGTAGGAGATTTTAATGGATTAATACCACATGACCATTGTATGTGGTTAATTATTCTGCGAAGTCATACACATTCACATGATGCTTCATATAAAGCAATTATTTCAGAATGATTAGTGGAAATGGCTATTAAAGTCTGTTTACAAGACTTCCATGAAATAGTTGTACCGCCGTAAAGGAAAACAAATCCAGTCTGTGACTTGGTATTGTGGGGATCAGACAGATAATTAGCATCTGTGTATCCAATTAAAGTCATATCTTGATTTCTTTGAAACATCAAACCAAGATCTTTTGTACCATTAAGGTACCTGAGAACTTGTTTAACACCAGCCAAATGTATTTTTGTTAGTGATGTGCTATATTTAGCCAATAGATTGACTGCAAATGCAATATCAGGCCTGGTGTAATTTGCAAGATACATTAGTGTTCTGATGGCACTAAGATATGAAACTTCCGGTCCCAATATCTCTTCATCCTCTTCCCTAGGTCTAAATGGGTCTTTATCCACATCAAGGGATCTCACGACTATAGGTGTTTTTGTTGGATACAATCTATCTATATTGATTTTTTCTAATATCTTCTGGATATATACAGATTGGTGCACAAATGTTCCTTTAGAAACATATTCAAGTTGTAAACCTAAGTAAAATTTGATCTTACCTAAATTTTTCATCTCAAACTCCGTCATAAGATAGGCCGGGTGATGATACAGTGGTGACCACCGCATTGGTGGCTGGCGCGAAGTCGAGGAGGGCACAAGTTACGTTTGTCCAGCCGTACGTCGAGGCAAAGCTGCTCTCGCTGGCCACTCGCAAGTTGGCAATTGCGTCGTTTTGTATAATTCTCTTTCTTTTCTTGTTTAGATTAAAATCTACTGTTTAGAATTTGAATTTCACAGATTATGTTAAAACACTTGGCTTCAATGGAAGTTCAAGACGATGTCGGCAGCGCTTGTCCATTCATGATCAGGCTTCTAAGATTCAGATACGTTTCTGTTTTTTTGAACTTGAAATTCAGATACATTTCTACATTTGTAGTTGGCACTCTGAGCAGTAATTTCTGGTTCGCTGGTCTTTACATACAATATTTTTTTAAAAAAATCTAGTCTTTGATGTAACAACCCACATAATATTTCGTCCCCCCTTCCAAATACTCACTTACAGGCTGTACAGTCAGGTATGAGGAAAAAAAATCTCTACAGTACAATCGCACTTGCTACCTTCATTTTAACTGCCCAAAATTATTCATTTTATGAATCCCATATTCCCATTTAACTGGAGGTGAATTATTCCTCGAGTAACTTTTCTTCTATGCTTGAAGCTAAGTTTTTTTTAATTCAAGGGGGATGCCTAAAGCAAAGGTCGATACCATGATCTAAACATCGCAGATTCCCTATCAGAGCAATAGAATATGCTACAAAAGCCGCATCATTTCGATATCCTGTTACTCATTCATACCTTCCATTATCTTATTGCAAAGCATGTCACGTGCCTTCAAAAAAAAGGAGGAACAACACAATGATAACTTTAATGTTTCCTTTTGACACAATGGAGGAGGGGATTTGATTGATGCAACGTGTTAAGGAGTTAAGTGGGCAAATAATTTTCAACTCTTAGAATAGGTGTCTTTTGTGGATGAGTGTCTTTGAGACACCATCAACTTTCACCCATTAGCTTATATAAATATGTACCACATGTGCAATGAAAAGTGATCTCTCATTCTTGAGTTCAATCTCTACTCTACTTTCAACACGTTATCAGCACTGCTCTAATCCATGAGCACGGGCAAACAGAGACCGGCGGCAAACGGGAGGATCATCGGCCATATCCCAGACACGATAAGTCCAATGGCACAGAACAACGACGATGTCTCAAAAGTAATTACCTCCATCATGAACTTGAAAACGACGATCCCTCACATCCTGCCTCTACAACACCGTCGGCCGGAACGTCATCATTGGCGTGCACGATATGATCGACGCAGGCAAGGTCATGCTTGGCCTTATCGCAGCATGGTCGGCGGACCACCATTGGCCGCAACGACCGAGGAGGCCGTGGTGCCCCTCGATACAGCATAGGTCGTAGGAGCCGAGGTGCCCCACAGCGTGGCAGGCGCGATCGAGACCGCGGCTACAACTAACTTAGTTTGCGCGCAGGAGGCGCGTGGCGAGGCCAACGCGATGGCCGACGCGACAGCGGCGTGCGGGATAAGGCTAGGGAGGGCCTCCACCAAACGACGTTGGTCACCCGTCTACGGCCGTGCCCCCATGACCCCGCCTAGCGCAGTGGCGACGCCACCAAACGCGCCCAAGGCGGAGTGCGACGATGTGCCGGCGGCTCCAGACACCAAGGTGACGGAGGTGCCAGGCACACTCGAGGGAGTGGCGGTGCTCCCCGACGCGCCCCAAGCGGCCGAATCCGGCGACGCGATTGGAGCGCCCCTCAAGCGACGTCGAGGACTTTGGTTCCCGCGCGTAGAGGTAGATGGCGAGAGCGCGATGGCCAGCGAGCCTCTCACCGACGTTGGGGCGGCACCGGCCGACCCCAACAGCCCAAGGCAGCGGCGGCCATGGTGCTAGGGTTGGAAAGCCTAGCGCTGGATCTAAATGGGCCAAAATGGGTCGGTCGGCCTATTTAAGGGTCCCGTCAAATTTGCAAAAGGACCGCATGAGAAAATATAAAACTATGAATAAATGGGTATGTATATAAAGTTTTCAATTCAGCCCTCTGAACTTAGGAAAATCGTAAATTTTAGCCGTCGTAGTTAAGTAAAAAATTGCATTTTAGTCCCTGAATTTTTAGAAAAATGCAATTATTATACATTGACCCTAGTGTATTGATTTACAACAATTTCATGCCATAATTTTACTTTGAGAAAGTAAATTCATTACAATTGCATGAAAAACAAACTGTAGGACATGGCAGACATCTCCAAAAAGGAGTTTGCAGAGCTGGCCTTGGATGGCAGCAATTATCTGACTTGGGCGATAGATCTAAAGATAAATTTGATGGGTCGAGGTTTTGGTGCAACCATCACTGAACCTCAACAAAATGACCCGCAAATTTCACAAACCTCAAAATATGTAGCCCTACATTTTATTTGGCATCGCCTCCACTCAGACCTAAAAAGTGAGTACTTAATGGAGGAAGATCCACTTCAATTGTGGAACTCCTTAAAAGAGAGGTATGACCAACACAGGTCGATCATGTCACCAGAAGCTCAACGAGAATGGTTACTTATACGTTTATAGGACTTCAAGTCCGTGGCAGCGTATAATTCAGCAATACATAAAATAAATTCTAAGCTGAAATTTTGTGACCACAGAGTTGGTGATGCCTAACTAATAGAAAAAATATTGTGCACTTTCCATCCTTCTATGTGTATACTTCAACATCAATATCGCCGAAAGATGTATATAAATTATTCTGAGTTGATTTATACTCTACTTTAAGTAGAGAAATATGATGAAATTTTTATGAAAAATCATCATACTCACCCTAGGGGGGGGCAATGGCAGTGCCTGAAGCACATGCTAATACTTAGGGGGCTAGCAGTAGCCATGAGCGTACGAGGCGCCATAAGAAAAAGAGAAAGTGGCAATCCAATGATATGCAAAAATTCAAAGGCAAAGGATATGGCAAGGAAAAATTCAAGAAGAATTTTTCTAAGGAAAAATCAGGCCTTTGCCATAAATGTGGCTGCAAAGGATATTATACAAAAGAATGTCGCATTGCTCCACGTTTGATTGAGCTATATCAACAATATGTGGACAAAGGCAAGATGCCTAAAAGGGACAATGTTGAAGTTCACTTCACCAGCAGACAAAGATCTAGAAATGGGATCAGAGGATATTGCTCTGAATGTTGAGCACCATCAGATGGTCCAACTGAAGGAAGTCGACTTCATGAAAACAGGTGATACGTTGGTTGAATACTCTTCCCAAGATCGGTTTGGAGACACCGTGTAGTCTCCTAGTTATCTCCTTATATAAATAGTCAGTCATAATTGTTCTACATAATATTGTTGTATATTTTCAGTTAACTAAGTTCTATAGGAACATGTGTATTGTAATTGCATTGTATAAGCACATATTGTATTTGCATACAATATATATATATATATATATATATATATGCATATATATATTGATGTACTTGTTCTATATTTGAGTTAATAATCATGCTCTTTATTATAGAATTTGGTGACACAATCCAATGGAGGACGAAATCTATCTTATTGACAGTAGTACCGCAAATATAATATTAAGGGAAATAAAATATTTCCAGACTTTGACAAAGAAAAGTGAAAATATAATGACTATCGCTAGAAGCGATAATCTGATTGTTGGCACTGGAAGAGCTATCATAGTTCTCCCTATAGGTACACAATTAATGATTGAAGATGCTCTATTATATCCTCAATCAGATCGTACCCTACTAAGTTTTAAAGATATATGTCTTAATGGTTTCCATGTGAAAACTACTAGTGAGGGAGACGATGAATATATTCTCCTCACTAAAGTTGATGGATACGGAAAACAAGTGGTTGGAAAACTTCCTTCATATTCATCTGGATTGTACTACACGTACATCAAACCTGAACCACATGTTGCGTTCAAAACAATTTTTCAAAATCTTGAAAAATTCAAGATTTGGCATGATCGCCTAGATCATCCTGGTATGGGGATGATGAGAAAAATTGTAAACTGTTCTGTTGGCCATAATATTAAAACTTCAAATTTCTCGAAATCAGAGGATTTCATGTGCACTGCTTGTGTTAAAGGGAAATTGATTTTGAGGCCATCATACCTCAAAGTAAAAAATGAGTTGCTCAATTTTCTGGACAGAATTCAAGGTGACATCTGTAGACCTATTCAGCCCTTAAGTGGGCCATTTAGATACTTTATGGTTTTAATATATGCTTCTACAAGATGGTCCCACGTGTGTTTATTAAGCACAGGGAACCATGCCTTTGCTAGATTAATGGCCCAAATAATTAAATAAGAGCCAATTTTCCTGAAAACAGGATCAAATCTATTAGATTGGATAATGCTGCTGAGTCCTCAAGGGCATTTGATGACTATTGTATGGCTCTGGGCATTAATGTAGAATTTTTGATAAAGAGGGTCAAACTGATTGCTAGACCTCTTTTACAAAATTGTAGGTTGCCAACAAGTTGTTGGGGCCATGCAGTCTTGCACGCCGCAGAACTAATCCAAATAAGATTAACTGCATATCATACGGTCTCCCCGTTGCAATTAGTACGTGGAAATGAACCAAGTATTTTCCATCTGCAAAAATTGGTTGCGCAGTATACGTACCGATTTTACCACCACAACGTACATCAATGGGTCCTCACAGGAAGTTGGGGATCTATGTGGAGGTATAATTCTCTGTTAATAATAAAAATACCTTGAGCCATTAACAAGGGATCTATTTACAGCTCGGTACGTCGATTGTATTTTTGATGAGGACAATTTCCCAACATTAGGGGAGATAAGTACCACAAAGAATGCCAAGAAATAGATCGGAATGCCATTGGTATTTAGTTCTTAGATCCACGTACAAAAGAATCTGAACCAGAGGTTCAGACAATAATAAATTTGCAACCAATTGCAAATAATCTGCTAGATGCATTTACTGATTACAAGGGTGTTACAAAATCATATATACCTGCAGTAAATGTACCAGAAAGAGTGGATGTACCTTCGAAAGCTACTCTTGCCCCCTAATGAGAAGAGGGGGAGAATTCCGGATAAAAAGGACTTAGTTCTGCGGAAACGTCCGCAAAAATGGAATTCTTCTAAAGTAAAGGTACAGTATTTGAATCAGTAAAAGAAACTCAACATGAGGTTGAGAACAATCGAATGAATGGTAAACCCGGCATCAAAATACGCATAAATTTAGATGTTGGGACATCGGAACCCCTAGACTCCGTTGTTATAAAAATCACAAGGAGTTAGCGGATGTAAATGAAGAAATTTTCACGAATTATGCCAATTCAAGAGAATTATATAAATGAGATACTACAATTGTCGACATATATTTTGCCTCAAAGATTGCTGAGAGCCTTCAACTGAATCTAGAACCAAAGACCATAGCAAAGTGCATGAAGCGCTCAGATTGAGTCAAATGAAAGGAAGCAATTGAAGCTGAATTGCTCTCGCTTAATAAAAGGGAGGTATTTGGTTCAGTAACACCAACTCCTCCCAAAGTGTTTCCTGTGGAAAATAAATGAGTTTTCGTTCGGAAAAGAAATGAAAACAATGAAGTGGTGAGATACAAAGCGAGGCTTGTAGCCCAAGGGTTCACGCAGAGACCCAGCATTAATTACAATGAGACATACTCTCCTGTTATGAGTGGAATAACATACCGATATCTAATATCTCTGGCAGTTAATAAGAAAATATCAATGCGGTTAATGGATGTGGTGACCGCATATTTGTATGAGTCATTAGCTTCGCAGAATGAGTAACCACATACAAATGTCATGTGGTATTAATCCATTGGAATCTCCTACCATTATCTATGAAGATAATGTTGCTTGTATTGCTCAGATACAAACATGCTATATAAAAAGTAATATAACAAAACATAGTGCTCCTAAGCTATTTTATCCTCACAAATTTTAAAAGAGGGGTGAGATAAATGTCTTGCAAACGAAGTCATGTGAAAATCTAGCCGAATTATTTACTAAGTCTTTACCGACGTCCTCGTTTCACAGATATGTCCATAGGATCGGTATGAGACAGCTTCGTGAGTTACAAGGTTTAGGGAGAGTTAATCCTTGAACTAGATTATGTTATACTCTTTTCCTTTATGAGTTTTACATAAATAGTTTCTCATAGAAGGTTTTTAATGAGGCAACATTAAATGTGAACTTACACCATAAAGTTTCTCCTTATATTTTTCACATTAGGTTTTAAAGGAGTTTTAGATAGCATAGAATTATGAGAACGAATTCCTACTCATATTTTTCCACAGGGTTTTTAGAAGAGTTTATCGAAGCACATGAAGGCTGTGTTATTCGCCTAAGGGGGAGTGTTAAGGAGTTAAGTAGGCAAATAACTTCCAACTCTTAGAATGAGCGTCTTTTGTGGATAGGTGTCCTTTAGACACCATCAACTTTCACCCATTAGCAATATATATCACATGTACAATGAAAAATAATATCTTATTTTTAAATTCAATCTCTACTCTACTTTCAAGTCATCGCAGCACTCAACCATTGACCACTAACGATGTGGTGCAAGTAACGCAAGAATGCAAAGTCGCTAGAGGGAAACCTTTGCCCAAAGCCCGTAGGATTCCCAGCCAGCCCTTGCGCCACGTCACTGGTTTCACGGAAGGCCCTTCGGAACTTTTAAAATTATGTTTTGAGTTCTCTATGGATATTTTGCAAAAAGACTCTTCAAAAATTCTGAAATTGCGTTTAGATCACTTTAGAAATTCCAAAAAAATACATTCAAACCCATTGGCTCGGCTCTTTCGCAAAAAACCCTCTTCAAAATTCCAAAAATACATTTAAATCCTCCCACTGCCTATTTTGATTAAAAAAATTGTAGTTCCGAAAAATCACCCTTGCGCGGCGTCGCACGCTTATAAGGCAAAAGCGCACTACGCATCTACTGTTACACGGTTACAACCTGAGTTAATCCAAAAACATAAGAGAGTCGATACAAAATATCTTTCGCAGGTGAGGTGGCCACGAAGATCTCCAATGCTGAAACTTCTGTTACGAGGCGTAGAGCATTCATCAAGAGGCAATAAGCAGAAATGAGAAGTCAGATTGCATTACAGTAGAATGTCTGAAGGAGCTAACTAAGATTAGTATGCAGAGTGGCATGCAAAAACAGCTGCCACCACTGCTCTGGTGGTCAGTGTACTAATAAGTCTAGATGCCATTCATGATACCATTTCTGGTGCTACTCTACATCTCTAATTGTCATCACCTATCTCCCGGCCGGTTCAGGGGAGCTATAGCTTTTCTAAAAAGCTGTTTTATAAGAGATCGTTTGATAAATAGCTAATTTCTCTCAGCAATAAACTGCAAAAATAAGTCCAGCTCAGTTTTTAGTTTTTACTAGTTATATATAGCTTCTAACTTGTTCAAAAAGCCGCTTAAAAGCTGAACTATTTAAGAGACTTACTGGTTTTTTAGAAGCTAAAACTAGCTTAAAACCCCTCAAACAGGGCCAGGTACATACAGAGATGCTATCTCCATACATACAAACTCTACATCTATCAGCACTTATGCCGTTTCTGTCGCTACGCCATAATAGTGTTTTGACGGCAAGCCGAGGTTGATAGTGTTTCTCCGAGCACCAGGGCCTATACTGTGATTTCTGCTAAAACTCCATGCAGTAAAAGCTGGATAGGAACATTGAGGGGTCAGATCTTGTTTCCTCTTAGCCCGTTTTCCACATGGTAGTACAGCCTCCATAAAGTCGCGTCATCCTAACAAAATGAAAATAAGTAAGGTCGAGCAGAATATGGTGATGTGATAAAGTAAATTGAATGGAGGTTCATACAAGGCTTGGAGTTTTCAGATTTTCAGAACATGGTGATGTGATAAAGTAATTTGAATGGAGGTTCATACAAGGTTTTCTATTTTTTGTGAATAGGTAAATGTAATTGCAAAGTTAATGCAAACCAGGCCCGTTGTTTGAAGTTCTTGCATCCAACATAACCTCTAGTACTTACCCATTTTCTATACAAAAGACTTGCAATACATAGGAGAAACAAAACCATACGTATGTATATATGGCAACATTATGATTGCCATAGCAATCCCAAAGCGCATGCATGGTTTGCATGACTTTGAAAACACACATTCCTATTTGCCAAAATTTCAAGCCACATGCATCTCTAATATCATTCACTTAAAATAATAAACATGTGGAGCATACCAGTTCTCCCAAGTTGATGGATACTTTGTCAGAACTCCGACTTTCTGGTCCCCTCATCTTAACAATCTCCACCATGCGATCGAGTGCCTTCTCTGGGAGTTTGCGGATGCACTTACCGAGTTCAAGCTTCTCAGCAGTGGTCATAGGTCTGCCAGTATGCAACAATTCAACAAATTGAAATAACAACTAGGAACACTATGTTTCAACACACTTTTTTTCAGATGCTAGACACAAATACTCATTAATTTGTCAGGGGAGTAAAAGGATGTGGGACCCAATCAAATGCAATTGTGCTATGAGAATCTATAGAATATATACAATCTTGACAGCCAACATAGATCAGCATGCAACTCATTTGAGTCAACTACATAAGCTACCTGCACTTGGATGCCACTGTGTCCAGCAAGTCATCAACACATTGTGCCATTTTACCAAGCTGGAAAAAAAAACATGTGTTTCACCTGAGTCCTTTGTACTGTTGTAAGCTATTTTAAGATATTAGTGGTAGAAAGAAACTCTATTCAACCATCATCCCATATTATGTCAGTATACCTTTCCCAACAACCCAGTTGAAAACTTTTTCACAGCATCTTGACGTGTTTCACCACTTTCTTCTATTGCCAGGATATCTCTAGTGACCTGACAAGCAAAATTCTGTCAATGCCTTGTCAAGAAATTTTCTGAAAATTTCTTATAGTGGCAGCATGGATTTGCTATAGTGGTATAGCCTAACTTCATAAATTGTGTTCTCACATAATACGACACAAGTATTCAAAAACCGGAAACAGGAAAAATATCGAACCCCCTCCGGTACCGGTTACCAGTTTTAACCCTACCAAATTTCATCAAATAAAATTTAAACTCAAATTTTGAATTGGCCGGTTTTCGGCCGGTTACCACCCATTTGACCAGTTACTGCCCGGAATTACTGTTCAATTTAAATTCAAAATTCAAATTATAGATTTAGAACTTTTTCGGATTGATATTTTTTTACCGGTCTGGGCCAATACAGCCGGTTTACCACCTGTTTTTGTATCCTTGATTTGGCATGGCAGGCTGCCAAATGCCTACCATATTTATGCAGGATTGTGGTTGGCTGTTGGATGTGTGGACATCATAAAGGCAACAAAGTTCACTGCATTCTTTGCATTGTCACAATAAGACATCTGATTTCTGAAAAATTAACAAGAGTGAAAATATTCTCATAATCTTACCTTCGTTTCAAGTTTTTCAGTTGGATAGGCTGAACAAAATTGTTACATATCAAAGGAGGAGGAGGAGGAGGGGGAAGCTATTTCACCTGATCAAACATGTCAGAACTAAGATGGCCATGTTCTTTTTCATAAGCATCTTGTAAAGGAACCATAACAGGTTTCTGCCTTTTAGCACACGGTAGTGCAATCCCGTCCTCATATGATCCACTTGCGTGGCTTGGTAGCGACTTCTCTGACACAAATTTTGATATTGCTAAAATATGACCACGCATCTGCAGTCAAAGACAGCTCTTAGATAAAAAGCTAATCTCAGCAGTTTGATCTGAGTAATATCGAACTTAGAGCTTTAATAAAATTAATAATCATCAAACTGTGAACTTTAGAACTTGTGTAGGCCGCTAGATCGAGCACTTTTAAGAGGATATAAAAAAAAGGAGGTTTTATAGAGTTGTAAGGTAGCTACTTTATAATCACTTTTTTTTGTAGCAAAAGCACATAAAAGAACTACATTGGTTGCTACAATCAGCTGATGTGATTGCTATTGTAATGATATATTATCTTTGTGGCAACTACATCATTGGATTGTGACTAGCAGTCTAGCACCAAAAAAGTTGATATATATTTGCTATGTTGTACATAAGCATACACTAGCACCACCAAACAAATAGAATGAGAAGTTTGTTTGGTTTCAAACTTCAATACCAACAAGAGCACCCCTGCTGATGTTCCTTGAATTAACAAGTATCCACAATTTCAAGTCAGGTGTTGATAAGCACACAGAACTATCCATGTGGTTGAGTGCCCTTACATGACACAACGATGCAATTATTAAGGATGTGATCTACCACTAAACTAATAGCTCGTCGTGCAAACTTCCCAAGGGAGGCAGAGCTACACCAAGAGCGAGGAAAACTCGGTCCCTTTCCTTTTGATATCCCTATGCCGTAGTTCTACACGAGTTGACCATGAGATATAAAAAGGACGATGATAACACTATCTAGTAACTTGTTGCAGCCTAGGATAATAACCTCATTAGCTTGGATTTTATTCACCCTAAATGAAATTAAGTGGCTAAGAGCACTCACATCCTAGGACTAACAATGAAATCTGCATTAAGCTAATAGCATAGTGCAGGTCCCTAAAGGGCCAAAGGAAGGCTTGCTACAACAAAATTGAGAAAAACTCCATCCTTTTCTTTGGATGTCCCCATAAGAAAGAACTGGGCATTAGTTCATCAAGACTTCTGAATGAATATAGATAAAGGAAAGGAAAAAAGACACTTCTGTAGTGCATTCCAAAATTTTATCCTTTACTTCTTCCCATAATTCTTCGAAAGGATCAATTAAAATCCTCTAATTATATATTGAACCAAAGAACCAACATATGTTCACGCATAATCGCCAACAACTTTTGCCACAACGTGGTTATTACTAGGGATGAAAGTGGGTCGTGTCGGGCCAACCCAACCCGACTCAATGACACATCCTAGTTCATTTGCTTTATTCCTTATGCAAGATTCATTTATACGAAAATGAACCACCAATTATTTGGAATGGGTCGGCCCACTTGCATATCTAGTTATTATAAGAAGCCACATTGCACTACTTCACTGCATAGCTCTTCTGATTCAAATTTGAACATGTTAGAAATAATTGCAATGTACCACATATTTAGTCCAATTCAAATTCATGTTTGAATAATTACTGTACCTGAAATAACCTAACCCATTATTAACTTGCCCTTCAACTCAATAACCCAATATTTATGGAACAAATACTTTAGCACATTGTTCATTTTAATTTATAAGAGTATATTGTTCTTTACCCAGTTGGCTTGGCCCAAGTTTTAAAAAAACCCAGGTTTAAGCAGTGGTTTCAGTTAACACCATATTAAAGAAAATTTTGTAGTATAAACTCCGCATTCATTACTTCAAACTAAAAACTACATAGTGGGTCCTACAAAATTAGTGAGATCAACTTTACCCCGATGGGCCCCAAATGTCAATCTAACAATTACCATCAGGTAAAGCAGACATTCTCACTTATTGTGGGACCCACCATGGACCATGGAGTTCCCCGTCAAAAGATATGGGTTTTTTGAATCTACGGTTAAGTGAAACTATTGCTAGGACCTTTGGTTTTTTTCTTCTAAAGCTCTGGATGCAATTTGCACTAATTATGATATTAAGTTTTATTAAAGAGTTTTCCCATCAAGTCCATAGTATGTTGAGTTAGGTCAATTAAGAACCACTTCAATTTCATGTTTTAGCGTGCATCGTTTTGTATATAAACCCAAGCAAAGTCAAGTCTATCTGAAATATATGGATGAGAATATGGTCTAACCACCATTTGATTCAACAAATTTATGGCCATAAACATACCTCCACAACAATCCAACCCTTAGCTATGGTGGGCTAGTGACACTATATCACTAGGAAGAATTTGACCGATCATCACATGCAAACCACCCACCCGCCCTAACCCACCATGACCTGCCCTGCCCGACAAAAGATAGTTGAATGCAGGTCAAAGGCCATATCAGCACGATCATATTTCATCCATTCATAAATATATGACATTTTAGAAAGCGTGCTATCAACTTTGTGATTAGTAAAATAAAAAAAACTATTTAGATTGATCATGTGAAAAAGGTATCATTAGATTAGTCATGAAAAGCATTTCCATAATATAATAATTTTAGATTTTTATGAACATATTCATATAGAAATTAATGGTAAAAGTTGCATGTTGGGGACCGTGTCAATGTCCAAAACGTTATATAGAATATAACATTATTAAATTTCTCTATGCATTGGTTGATTGTATAAGCTATAATTGAGAACTTCAATTGTTTGCCTTGTTGAGCACAGTTATTGATATGTTAGTTTGTGTGTAAATATTTATGTTTCATGACACTAACTCCATCAAACTTAAGTTGATAAAATATTTTATAGATATGAAAACTCAAAACCCGTCCCAACCCAGTGAAGCACCGGTAACTAGTCAGCCCTGCCTGTCCAAAACTGATTAGAGCCAGGGTAAGGCCACAGGTCAAGCAAAAGCCCGACATTTAGGCAACCATTCTACCTCTAGGATTTTACATCGTTTCAAACAAAGAACTAAACTCTTCGTACAACCAACCGAACAACTTCACATTTATATCCTAGGTACGATAAATTCACCATAGTAAAATGTAACTAGTCATTAATACATGATGGATAGAAATGTAAAATGTTAAATTTGTACCTCATCAACATTACCATTGAGGACTGTAACAACCTCATGAAGAGCATGCTTTAATCTCTCCCTGTCGGACTTAGAAAGGCCACTAATTACTTCTGCAAAAAATGGAAAAGAGTCTTTGCAACCTTGACCCCCTTTGTGATTATTTTGGGCACCTTGATCGCCCTTCATAACTCCAGTAGAGAAAGAGCCTTCTTTTCTGAGGAGCAACTCTGAGATAATATGTTTGTAGTGCTCAATAAGATCATCTTCGAACTCATTCTGCTTTAAGGAGTTCCTTGACATTTTCCAAGATTTAGTTACTGCACATTGTACAACACAAAAGATTAAAAAGGGTTTACCGATTTTGCAATTTCACCGAAAGCAAAAGCTATTTAAAAGATGGGTACATATTTAGTGCAAACACATGAGTACAATTATGAAACCCCTCATTGAGATTACGAAACCCCTCTCCACTATTCCTCTAGTGGGCCGCCTAGCTCGCCTAGGCAGCGATTAGGCGCTAGGCACCATACTATTGCCTGACCAGCGCCTAGCGCCTAGGGGAACACTGCCTCTAACATGTCGACAAATAATTTACAATGGCTACACAAAACACACTAAATATACTCCATCAATGATCAATCTTTCAGCCAATGGTCCATGTGCATATTTGCATGAATGCACTCGAATATGAGTTTTGATTAGATGTCCCCTAAGATGATATAACGGCTTTCACAGAAATGTTATCATGAAAATGTAGGCACGTCATATTAACTTAATACCAAGTTATGATATGGTAGCTTCAAGAAAGCATTATATCCAAAAAACCAAAATACTATAGTATTCTTTAAGTTTTTTAAAAGGAGCATATTGAACTTACCATAGGTATTACATCATAAGTCTCATAAAACCTTTGGTTTAACAAAAAGTCTCACAACCACAAATTAGCAAAGAAATTATGCATACAACCCCAACACCGTAACTAGGCTTCTATATCGTGCACTAACATGAGTGGCTTTGTTGCAACTCTCTCTCTCTCTCTCGCCCCTTGATTCCTATAGTTTTCCTCAACTTTTGTGACAAAGAAAAACACCAAACCAACCAATTTATCTCAACTTAAACGCACCATCGCCGATTAGCCTTGCACTCATGTGTCTCACTGCCATCGCTGTGTTCTCTTGGCCATGCACGGTGTTACTGTTATTACTGCATTGACCTTGCCTACGAATGCCACGACTGACACCAACCATAAGCACGTCCACCACAGCCACAACTAATCCATTTATGGCCATTGTCACCGAACCTACGCATAGCCACTATTACCACCTATGCATGCCCTATGCACTGTAGATATTGAGACATTTTTTTATCACATGTCAGGCTGTCGAATACCATGCTTCCAAGTGTAGCCATGTTCATATTGAATTGAAACCAAGATGTTGCTAGTCCTAGAAAACTATAGTTGCCTGTTGCCCCTGCCTTTGCACACTAGTTGGTATGTGGTACTTCAAGCTTGAAACGATCTTCTTCCAATTAAGTTGACGAGATGATAACATGGTTGATGTTCGTAGACATAATGGGTGCTTGATATTTTAAATTTATTAAACAAATTTGTATATGTCAACTACAGAGTTGGTACAAAGGTTCACATATGTGAGTACAATACACTTTTGCACCACAACCAAAAGAAAATCCACGTGCCTAGTTCATATAGCAACTAGTTTAATTGAGGGTTTATCAATGGCAAATTGGTTCATCATCCACTTTATCGAATATACGTTGTACTAAATACTAAAATACCCAAACACACTATATTTTTCTAAAAAATACAAAAGACAATATATGAAAACTTTGATGTTGCAAGGTGATATTTGGAAGGTATGGTTTTTACTAAAACTGTAGTTTTAAATACTAGAACATCCAACAAGGCTCCAAATGATTTTACTGCTCACCTCTGGTGATGTATCATCTTCCCTAACTATTAGAGTCAAGATCAATGTTATCACAGCGTCGCCTAGGCGTCCCGACGGCCGAAGGGGCACGCCATGGGCCGGCGCCTCGCCTAGAGGAGGCCAGGAGGCCGCCTGGACTTCCAGGCATCACGGCGGCACGGCTAGGCATCCGGGCAAAGCGTTGGGGTGGACCGTCAGGCACTGGTAATCCAGTACCACGTCGTCGTCGACCTCAGGCCCCGGACGCGATGCGGCTCCTCTCGGTCGGTCGTCGCCATCTCCTCCTGCTGTCGTCACTGCCGGATCCAGCGTTCCCGCCTCAGTCGAGACCAGATCCGGAGATTGTGGCATCGAGGACTACCGGATTCGACATCTCCAAATCCGATCAGCTCCGGATCCGCCGTCCCAGATCTGGCCGCCTTGTCCCAGATCTGCAGCGGCCGTAGGTGAGGGCAGAGGAGAGGGGAGAGGAGTCAGCGGCCATATGGGGAGGGGAGCAGAGAGGTCACCGATGCCAGAGAGAGGAGAGGAGTTGGCGGCGACTGGGATGGAGAGAGGGTGGCGGATGGGTTGGAGAGCGCACGTGTGAATGGAGTGGGAGGAGGGGGAGCTAGGAGGGTTAGGTTTGAGGGGGAGGTCGGCGCCCAGTAATGGGCCGGGCTAGGATTCCAGAAAGACTAGTGTTGATGTTGTGCTGCTGCTGCTACTTTGAACATTTTTTTGGTCACCTAATCCTCGCCTAGGCACCCGCCTAGGCACCTAGGCGTCCAGGCGTTTGGCTGGCGCCTCGCCTCGCCTTGTCGCCATGATAACCATGGTCAAGATATTGTGCCATTGTTGCCCAACCATACGATGGTCGTGTGCCGCTCTCCCCATATTCCTTAGGTCTACCCGTCTTGGGTCTAGACCCTACTACTGTTGGTCGGATTGTATTACTACCACCCGTCTCCGCTCTCAGCCACAATAGCAGTAGTCCTTATCATCGTCGATCAATGAAGATGATATGGTGCCCCATCGCCCAAAGTATCAGCGCCTAGCCATGAGTGGTGGACCACGTGAATCTTTACAGGGATGCCATCCTCATACACATAAGTGCTACACATAGCGATGTCCTCTCGACCTTGATGATGTTTGTGCTCACACTGCTTGTTGCCAAATTTAACAAGAGCATAGCCCCTATCTCCCACATGCAACCATTAAGGCAAGCAACGATGATGTTTTTGGCATGGTCATTGAAGACGACGACGATTGGTGAGAAAATCGTCCGAAGTGGTCTCACGGCTTGGTTTTGAATGAATCTCCATGGTATCTTGGTAAACATGAAAATCAAAGTTATATTAAGCAACATAGTAATGAGTCATAGAGGCAGTGGAGGTAACGCTTTGCATATTAGCGTTGGAGCCCCCACGATGATGCTTCGATGCAGTGAGCCAGTGAGTCGCTGCCACTTGCCTTTGCTTCCACTGAAGCCATTGACGGCGATCTTCACCTTTGTCTCAACCACTCGCCTTCGTTTATGCCATCATTGCACACCCATCTCCCTAGCCATTATTAGTGGCCTATGCCCTCGTCCAACAGAGAAGGGCAAATTTAAAGCATGTTGAGCATGTGTGCAATAATTAGGTTGGCCTCAACTTCACTTGTGACCTCGCAATCTTGATGCAGATGACCACAACCTTCAAATGCGATGAAGAGAGAACGCAAGGGGCAACAGAGAAAAGCTAAAAGGTAGATAGCAGATAAATTATGTCTATGATACAAAGGACCCACGATGCAAATAAACCATCTCACAATCATGTGGGTCCAGCGTTTAGCAAGAATTTTTCTTAAATCCAGCAGTGAGTCAAAACTATGACTTAAACTTGAAGATTTTTAAACTCAAGACAAAAAAAAAAGATGCAATTTGCAATAAAATACAATGGTAGAGATAACTTTCAACAAAGAACATCAATTATAGGGATAACTTTCAACAAAGAACATCAATTATAGGGGAAAATCCACTTTTGGTCCCTCAACTCTCCCCAGAATTTAATTTTCATGCTAAACTCCAAAATCTTTTACCTTGTCCCCCAAATGTCAAAACAGTGTAAATCACAGCTTAAGAGTAGTTTCATCGGCTGTTTTGGTTGACGTGGATGCCACATCATCATTTTTGTTAGGTTGTTTGCCACATCATCACATCAACTTGCATGTGGCATCATGTTGATGATGGCAACCATGTCACATAGAACTACCCATGAAACAACCTTGAGATGTGATATGTGTTGGTTTTGAATTCTGTGATACCAAAGTAAAGGCTTGTTTAGAGGAGCTATAGCTTTTCTAAAAAGTTGTTTTTTGACTTTATAGACTGAAAAACGGCTGTAGCTTTTATAAAAGACCGTTTGATAAATAGCTAATTTTCCTTAACAATAAGCTGCAAAAATAGGTCCAGCCTAGCTTTTAGCTTTTACTAGTTATATATGGCTTCTAGCTTATGCCAAAAGCCGCTTCAAAGCTTAGCTGTTTGGGGAGGCTTACTAGCTTTTCATAAGTGTGGTGGCTTACCCCCACGGGCACGCAGAGGCCTAAATGATTTTACAAAGGAGAGTGAACATGGTTTAGGGAAAGGTTCAGGGATCAAAAGTGACATTTTCCAAGAACACAAAGCTGACTGCAGACCATGAGGAAGAGGTTCACTTGCTTCCCGGCCTCCACTACAATGGCATCATTGGCAACCTCACATATTGACGCACCAAAGTTGCTCAAGAGGAGAAAAATGTTAAGAACTGGAAGAGAAATAGATGTCCAGAGGGCAATTGCTAACCATGAAATCACCTGCAAGAGAGCTGCAACCACAGCAATAACAATGTAGGTTGGCATCATAGTCTAATGCATAAGGCAGAAACAGTAGCATTGTAGCACACAATAAGCATTTCTGAAAACAATAGTTATGGAGTTTTATACAGTGGTTATCATGAGTAAATTACACTAAATTTCCTTACACATGTGATTGTAGCAATTATGCCTGTAAACTTCCAACTTTTGGCCTGTCAAGTCCCCAAAATCACATGGTTGGGCCGTTATGCCCATCTATTCATGAAGTGATTGAAAAAGACATGACAGCATAATTCCTAAATCGCTAAGTATGCCGCTTAGGTCCTTGAATTTGCTTAATTGTGCCTCTTGGGTAACTCTCATGCTATATTTTTCTGTTACTTAACCCACAGGGTTGACTGATGGAGGTAACTTCTAAAGTTTGCAAACTCAAATTGAAAATTAAGGAACCAACTGATGTTAGTCAATTAAAATTTGAATAGTATTAAAGAGCCAACTGATGTTAGTCAATTACAACATACACACAAATGAATCTCCCAACAGATTTAAGAAACCTAAGAATTTCCTTTATGTTGTCCCTATTTTTCAGACTTGGATGGTGATATATATGCTCTGAAGAACATGCGCAGCAAATAATATCTGCAGGTTTAAGATCCACGGTAGCTATCGATGGAAAATCATGACCGGCAGAAAATAACCCCACGGCTGTCAATATGACAATCTCGTTCATTAGTTCTTGCTCCAAAGGAAGATGTATGATTCAGTGCGACACAAACTTGAGCTAAAACATCGTAACACTAACATAAGAATAGGTACTGCCTGTTCTAAGACTAATTATGAGCTCACTTTCATATTTCTGTCATTCAAACGAACCTCATGTGTATATTCATCTCTTGAACATGCAAACAGAAATTGCAGAAGATTAAATGTTAATCCCCTTCGTGGAATTGGGCGAAGAATAACACATGCGTCTCAAAAGAGATGGAAAATTATCCGGACCTTATGATGGTTAAACCGGCGATGATGATGATGGCGTTAATGTGGACGTGCGCGGCTTCCATGGAGACGACCACCAACTAGGAGTCCCCTTCGTGGCGGAACCATTTGCCGAAATATGGAGCCAACCGTCGACCCTTGGCCACCTCGGGAGGCCGGTCCAGATCAACGGCCCTTGGCGCCGTTAGCCACTGGAGCTGGGCGGGCGCGGGGAATCGGGCGCGCGGGGAGGCGGCAAGGGCGAACCGCAGAAGGCAGGGGGCGGCAAGGGCGCGGGGAGGCGGAGGAACTGCACGGGTGAGGGAGGCGGAGGGGCGGCGCGGATGTCGGGTGTCGGGGGAGGTGGAGAGAGTTCGGGAGTTGGAGAAGGTGCGAGAGCCGAGAGGTGGGAAGAGTTTCGTGAAGTGCACGTGCGACGGAGGTGCATGAGCCCGTGATGGCCTGGCCGGGCCGAGGCTGGGTACTGTAGATACGGTCCGAGGCTTGGATGGCGACCATAGAGGTGGCCAAACGGGCCGGGCCAAATGGGCCGGCACGCGGCACGCGACTGTGGGCCTGGCCCGGGCACGGCACGGCCTAAAGCTAAACGGGTCGTGCCGGCACGGCCCAACCGAGCGTGCCGTGTTTGGGCCGGAGGTGCGGCACAGCCCGTTTAGTCCATTTATAGTCGTTACAAACTTAAAAAATTCAAAAAAAGTTTGAAAAAATTCAAAAAAATCCCAATTTTTTTCCTATAAATAGGTGGCTGCCCCCTCCCCATTTCTACACCAGCAATCTTGCATTCTCTTCTAATCATTCTCTTGTGGAAATTCTTTTGCTCTTAGTGGTAATTTGGCAAAATTAAAAATAGTTTTGTCAAAAATCCAAAAAATCCGAAATTCGGCTTTCGGCTTCTGTCAAGAAATCAAGGTGATAATTGTGATTTATTTTTTCATTTTTTCAGTATTTTAAATCATATTTTAGTATTAATAGCGTCATTATTTCTTGTAGTTTGTTTTATGGAGCTCGGGGATTTTCCGTCGTTCCTAGCTTCTGATTTTGGTATTTCGCCCGAGGAGCTTCTTGCATCATATGCCGAAGAAGCTGCAGGAGCTGTGCCATCTTCAGGCTCTACAAGTGCTACTGCGTCGGCAAGCATCGGGGCGAAAAGAACAAGACGCTACATCGGGAGTCTGGAAAGATTTCGATCAGATTTTTGAGACATCAAACGACGTCCAAATCAGGTATGCTGTTTGTAAATATTGCAAGCATAAATTAACTGCGAAATCTTCAGGTGGAACGGGGCACTTGAAGAGGCATCTTGATATTTGTAGAAAAACGGGAATGGCTTCGAGGCGCGACGCATCTGCGAGACAACCCCGATGCAGTGCATGTAAGCGGGACTACAATCTGAGGTAGCTCGTGAATCTCTTTGTCGTTTAATCGCTTCTCAAGATCTTCCTTTAAACTTTCTTTGAGTCATTGCGTTTGAAAGCTTTATTAGGACCGCTCATAATCCTAGGTTTTTTGCAGTTTCTAGACAGACAACAACTAGAGATTTGATTAAATATTATAATAATTGTTGCAATAACCTAAAATAAAATTTTAGTACCTTTACTTTTTCTATGTATTTGACATCTGATATATGGAGTGGTAGAGCTAAAGAGGATTACCTTAGTGTAGTTGCCCATTATGTAAACGATGATTGGCAACTAGAAAAGAGAATTATAGGATTCAAATTAATTGATGTAGCACATACTGGTGAAAATATTGTTGATTGTATTGTAAAAGTTGTGGAAGATTTTTGCCTTAGTGATAAGATTTTTGCAATAACATTAGATAATGCTTCCGCAAATACTTCTGCCATGAACATACTTACTCCGCTTTTCAATTCATATGTTGAATCGTTCTTTTTACATTAGCGTTGTGCTTGCCATATTATTAATCTTATAGTTAAATCTGGTTTAAAGAGGTTAAATCAGTATATTGAACCTTTTCGCACTGCAATATCTTTCTTAACTCATTCTAATCAACGAGTAGCAGCATATAAAACTTATTGTATTGCAATGAATGTACGTCCGCGTAAGTTTGGTTTGGATATGCCTGTTAGATGGAACTCTACTTACTTGATGCTTAAGAATGTCATACCATATGAGAACACATTTTACATTTTTATTAACACGCCTTTATGCATACCAGGATGGTCAACCGGTACTCACAGAGCAACATTGGTATGTTGCTAAATACTTGCTTTCATTTTTAGAACTCTTTTTTGATTCCACTGTTGCTTTATCTGCAGTTTATTATTCAACCTCTCCTTTAATTGTGCATCATATTTTAGAAATTGCTACCCACTTAAAGAGCCACGAAAATGATAATATATTGCGGGAAGCTATTTATGCTATGAAAACTAAATTTTTGAAATATTGGCGAGAAATTCCTATGTTATATGCATTTGCATTTATTTTAGATCCTAGAGCTAAAGTTCGAGGATTCTCTAATGTTCTCTCACTTTTAAGTGATGCGGTAGGTACTGATTATTCCAGTTATTTTTCAAATGTCCGTGCTAACTTATCTGAAGTTTATGATAAGTACGATCGGAAGTTTGCTGGAGTTCGCATGCAGCGACCTCCACCAGCACCCACAACAAGTAAGAAGAAAACTGCGTGGGGAAAGATATGGGGTACAGGTGGCTCTTCCTCGAGGAGTTCAACTACATCAACGACAAGTGCGGACACATCAAGTGGTGGGGAGCTAGCTGCCTATCTCAACAGTGACACTGTCAACTACCAAAAGAAGCAAGAGGAGGACTTCAGCATTTTGCAGTGGTGGCACGAGCACAAGATAACATATCCGGTGCTTTCCATACTAGCACGGATGTGTTATCAGTTCTGTCTCCACGGTTTCTTGAACACGCTTTGATCTATCGGAAGAATCATCGAGAGAGAAGAACAAATCGACTAGTGAGATGGTGGAAATACTTCTCCTTTGTGAAAGATTGGGAACAAGTCGATCAACGAGCTCAACATACTACGAAAATCTTGAAATTTGGTGGAGACGTTGAAAATCTTTATCTAGATAATGAGGAAGAATAATTGTAATCTTCACTTTTTATTGTATCACCGAGCTATAGGTAGTACTCTTTTTCTTTGCCAAGGTTTTCGTGTTGAGTTTTTACTTGGCAAAGTTTTTAACGAATGACCAAACATCAATAAAGCTCATTATTTAATTCAAATTAGTTGTCTCATTTTAGAATTTATCTCGTATTTTAGTTTTTCTTAATTTATATATATATTTTTTAAAATTTGTTCATCCTTCGAGTTTTTCAAATTATTCTAAGTTTTCCCATTTTTCTGATTTTTTTTTCATTTTTTTTTGCATTTTTTTACCATACTTTATCTATTTTTCTAATTTTTTCATATTTTTCAAATTTTCGACGCTAAGCAGACTCTGGGCCGACCCGCCCGTTTGGCCCACGAAGGACGGCCAAGACGCAGACGGCTCGAGAGGCTAACGGCCGTGCTGGCGCCACCCTACCAGGTGGTAGACGCAAGACACAACCGTTCTGGCCGGGCCTAAACGTCTTGTGCCCATTTTAAGCGGTCGTCTTGCGTGCGGCGGCCGTTTGGCCACCTCTAGGCGACCGTAAAAGCGTCATGTTAGTTCGGTTGTGCTTGGGCCGGCACCTCGGTACGGTAGAGAATGTACACTGTCGGGTCGGTATGGGGCTCTCCCTCATTTCCACACCAGTAAATTTGCAATCTTTTCTCTCTATTCTCTTGTGAAAATTCTCTTGCTTTTGGTGATCATTTGGCAAAATTTAAAATAATTTTGCCAAAAATCCGAAATTCGGCTTTCAACTTCTGTCAAGAAATCGAAATAAGAATAGTGATTTAATTTTTAATTATTCTTATTATTTTTAATGAGATTAAATTAATAATAGCGTAATTATTTTTACAGTTTTATTCATGGAGCATTAGGATTTTGCGTCCTTCCCAACTTATGATTTCGAGATTTCACTCAATGAGCTTCTTGCATCCTATTAAGTTGAAGAAGCTACATTATCTGTAACATCCTCAGGCTCTACAAGTGCTAATGTGCCAGCAAACACCAGGGCAAAAAGATCAAGAAGCAGTACATCGGGAGTTTGGGAAGATTTCGAGCAGATTTTCGAGACATCAGACAGCGTTTAGAGCAGGTATGCTATTTGTAAATATTGTAAGCATAAATTAACTATAAAATCTTTAGGTGGAACGAGGAACTTGAAGAGACATGTTGAGAGCTGTAGAAAAAAAGCTGGAGTGGCTATAATATAAACGCAACCGCAATACAACCCCGACGATACGGTCAGTCACTGGGACTACAATCCAGAGGTAGCTCGTGAATCTCTTTATCGTTTAATCGCTTCTCAAGATCTACCTTTAAATTTTGGTGAGTCACTAGCATTTGAAAACTATATTAGGACGGCTTATAATCCTAGATTTTCTGCAGTTCCTAGAAAGACAATAACTAAATATCTGATTAAATACTATAATAATTGTCTAGCAAGCTAAAAAAGCTCTTTAATACTTGTACTTTTTCTATGTCTTTGACATCAGACATATAGAGTGGTAGGGCTGAAGAGGATCACCTTAGTATAGTTGCTCATTACGTGAACAATGGTTGGTAACTAGAGAAGAGAATTATAGAATTCAAATTAATTGACGTAGCATACACTGGTGAGAATATTGCTGATTGTATTGTAAAATTTATGGAAGATTTTGGTCTTACAGATAATTTTTGCAATAACATTAGATAATAGCGTAGCAAATACTTCTGCAATGAACATTCTTACTTTGCTTTTTAATTCATACGTTGAATCTTTCTTTTTACATCACCGTTGTGTTTGCCATATTATTAATCTTATAGTTAAATCCAGTTTAAAGAGGTTAGACCCATATGTTGAACATTTTCGCACTGTAATATCTTTCTTAAATAATTATAATCAATAAGTAGCAGCATATAAGACCTATTGTATTGCAATGGAGATACATCCATGTAAGTTTGGTTTAGATATGCCTGTTAGATGGAACTCTACTTACTTGATGCTTAAGTCACTCCTACCATATAAGAGCATATTTTTTGTTTTTATTAACACGCATTATCATAACCAGGACGGTCAATTGTTACTCACACAACAACATTGGTATGTTGCTGAATACTTGCTGTCATTTTTAGAACTTTTTTATGATTTCACTGTTTCTTTATCTGGAGTTTATTACTCAACCTCTCCTTTAATTGTGCATCATTCTGGAAATTGCTACACACTTAAGGAACCACGAAAATGATAATATTTTATGTTAATCTATTTATGCTATGAAAACTAAATTTTTGAAATATTGAAATAAATTCCTATGTTATATGCATTTTCATTTATTTTAGATCCTAGAGCTAAAATTCAAGGATTTGCTAATGTTCTCTCACTTCTAAGTGATGCAGTGGGCACTGATTATTCTAGTTATTTTTCAAATGTTCGTGCTAACTTATCCCAAATTTATGCTAAGTACGATCAAAAGTTTGCTGGAGTTAATTCGTCTGCAGCGACCTCCACTAGCTCCCACAACAGGTAAGAAGAAAATTGCGTGGGGAAGATATGGGGTGTAGGTGGCTCTACCTCAAGGAGTTCGAGTACAACAACGTCAAGTGTGAACACAACAACAAGTGATGGATAGCTAACTATCTATCTCAACAATGACACTATCAACTGTCAAGAGCGGCAAGAGGAGGACTTCAACATTTTTGTAATGGTGGCATGCGCACAAGATAACATATCTGGTGCTTTCCATATTAGCACATGGTGTGTTAACAGTTCCTGTCTCCACGGTTTCTTCGGAGTCTGCTTTCAATTTATCTGGAAGAATAATCGATGAGAGAAGAAAAAATTTGACAAGTGAGATGGTGGAAATACTTCTCACTATGAAAGATTGGGAACAAGCTGATTAATGAGCTCAACACACTACAAAAAATATTGAGATGGCGACGATGTTTGAAAATCTTTATCTACATAGTCAGGAAGAATAATTGTAATCTTCACTTTTTTCCTGTATCACTGAGCTATAGGATGTACTCCTTTTTCTTTGCCAAGGTTTTCTCATGTAGAGTTTTACTTGGCAAACTTTATAGCGAGGCAGCTAAACATTAATAAAGCTTATTATTTAATTCCAATTATTTATCTCCTTTTAAAATTTTATTTCATATTTTTTGCTTTTCCTAATTTACATAGATTTTTAAAAAGTTTTTCTAATTATTCTAGATTTTTCCTATTTTCTGTAATTTTTTCAAATTTTTACAATTTTTCTAACTTTTTTAAAAAAAAAAATTCAATTTTTGGCGCCAAAACGGGCCAGCCTCGGCTCGGCACAGCCCGTCGCCTTGTTTGGACCCATGCCGACACGGCACAGCCTGGGAGCCACCTGGGTCGTGCTTGGGCCACAGCCTCAACACGTGGGCCAGCACTACACGACCCGTTTTCTAGCCAAGCAGAAATAGGCTGTGCCTAAACGGGCCGTGCAGCTTTTTAAACAGGTCGTGCTATGCCGAGTGGCCCGTTTGGACACCACTAGATGAATGGTTTGGTTTTTTAGGATTATTTGAGATCCAATTTTTTTTAATATGAGCTAGTTTTTTTAAGGTGTCAGGTGATCATATGCTTGTGGAAGGG
This sequence comes from Otatea glauca, assembly GCA_036346275.1. Taxonomy (NCBI): domain Eukaryota; kingdom Viridiplantae; phylum Streptophyta; class Magnoliopsida; order Poales; family Poaceae; genus Otatea; species Otatea glauca. The sequence goes on along the minus strand of CM070712.1, from coordinate 49,766,310 downwards.
GGGGACGATAGATAACTCCCTTTTTATATAAACTAGTAAGGTGTCTGTGCCTTGCAACGGACTCTTAAAAGAGGGTGACACATATAATCTAACATGACCTAAATCATACAATGGACATTAAAATGCTCATACACAAATATCAATCAAAGTACATCAACGTTACAAGTCCCTAATTGCAGTAGAGAGAATTATAATGTATCACTCCTTGCAAGAAGTCTACAACCCCTTTCCTCTTAGGGCATTTGAAGCCTTTGGCTTGAAAGAACTCAAGGACATTTTCTCAAGGCCGTGGTACACAATTTGGCCCTCAGATAGAAAGACAATATCATCAAAGAGCTCACGTCTCAGGTGCAGACATAAGCAATGTGATGAATGCGATGCCACCAAGGATATGGATAGATTGCCTGATGAAGTTGATGATCTGGTTTGTTGTAGAGCTATCGAGACCAGTGGAGATTTCATCCATGAAAAATGTCTTAGTTGGCCCGACCATTGTGTGTGCATCGATTTGACAGGTAATATGATGAATGTGGTGCCACCAAGGATATAGATAGATCGTATTACCTGTCACCTTTGGAGATGCCAATAATTTCAAAACAGAATTGATCTCATTTGAAATTGTTGCTTTTGAATCAGCATATAATGCCATTTTGGGTAGACTTTTACTGACAAAATTTATGACAGTTACTCATCACGCTTACCAGAGTATTAAAATTCCTGGTCCTAAAGGTGTGATTAATATGCAAGGTAATCAAGTTACTGCACTTAATTACGATAGCAAATTCCTGGTCCTAAAGGTGTGACTAATATGCAAGGTAATCAAGTTACTGCACTTAATTACGATAGCAAATTACTTGAAATTGTCGATCAGTTACCGTTAAGTGTTGCTAATGATGCAAGAAAACCTTGTAAGGCTAAAGAGCTTATTTAACAAGATGGAAAAGCTGAAGACAACTCCTCAGCACAATAAACAGATTAAACAAGTTCCCATTGATCTCACCGACCAGTCAAAAACTGTTCGGATAGGATTATGTATGGATGCTAAATAGGAAGACATGCTCATTGCTTTCCTTCGGACTAACGCAGATGTGTTTACGTGGAAACCATCCGACATGCCTGGGGTCTCAAGGGAAGTAATAGAGCACAGTTTAGCCATACGGACTGACGTACGACTAGTAAAGCAGAAGCTGCGGTGGTTCACTTCTGATCAGCAAGAAGCCATCCGACAAGAGTTAGACAAACTCTTAGAAGGTGGTTTCATTCGCGAAGTTGGTCATTCTGATTGGCTTACGAATCTGGTCATGGTTAAGAAAGCAAACGGTAAATGATGTATGTGCATCGATTTTATCAGTTTAAATACCGCTTGTCCAAAAGATGATTTTTCTTTACCCCAAAATGACCAACTGATCAATGCGGGTTGTGAACTGATGAGTTTCCTGGATGCATACTCAGGTTATTATCAAATAAGCATGGCAAGAGAAGATGAAAAGAAAACTTCCTTCATAACCCCGTTTGGTATCTACTACTACAAGAAGATGCTATTTAGGCTGAAAAATGCTGGAGCCATGTATCAACACCTTATGCAGAATACTTTTATTAGTCAAATAGGTTAAAATTTAGAAGCTTATATTGATGATCTCATTATAAAGAGCAACAAAAGCTCTAACCATTTGTCAGACCTGGCTGAAACCTTCAATAATTTGAATAAACATGAGATTAAGTTGAATAAAAAAAACGTGTATTCGGAGTTTCTTCTGGAAAGTTGCTTGGTTTCCTTGTTTGTTCTAGAGGTATTGAAGTAAATCATGAGAAGATTCAGTCCATTAAAGCTTTGAAACCACCTTCTACAGTGAAGGAGCTTCAAAGTTTAACTGATTAGATGGTTACTCTCAGTTGCTTTATGTTAAGATAAGGAGAACGTGGTTTACCTTTATTTAAGCTAATAAGAAAACATGATAAATTCCACTGGTCGGATGAAGCGGATAAAGCATTCAAAGACATCAAAACTTATTTGCAAAGCCCACCCACATTGGTTTCACCCACCCTTTGAGGGCCTTTGTTAGTATACTTAGCGGCTACAAATAATGTGGTTAGTGTTGTACTGGTCGTCAAACGAGATAAGGTTCAAAAACCAACCTATTACAAAAGTGAAGTTTTACATGGACCTAAGAAGAGATATCCTCATGTTCAAAAATTGCTTTACGCCCTATTAATGGCTTCTAGGCAATTAATGCATTATTTCCAATGTCATCAAATTATAGTACCCTCATCCTTTGCCTTGGGTAACATATTACATAACCAAGATGCAACTAGTCACATTGCTAAGTGGGCGGTAGAACTCAGATTCTTCGACATCCATTTCGTTGACTAAACAGCAATCAAGTCACAAGTTCTAGCAGAACTCATCGTAGAATGGACTAACAGTGAACCCTCTGAACCAGAGGAAACTACTGATTTCGACCACTGGAAATTATACTTTGATGGCTCCGGTATATACTGGTCACACCTCAGGGCGAACAATTACAATATGTTATCCAGATTCAGTTCCTGCTACTAATAATGTAGAAGAATATAAAAGTCTTTTAATCGGGCTCTGAGCAGCAAAATCCATCGAAGTATGTCGTCTTGTTGCAATGGGCAAATTGCAATTAGTCGTAAACCAGGTTAGCAAGGAATACATGACGTCCGATGAGGTAATGGCTCACTACCTAGATGAAGTGAGAAAATTTGAAAAATATTTCAGTCATTTCAAAGTCAAATAATACATACCGTGAAAATATAACATCTTAGCAGACTAGTTGTCAAAACTAGGATACTCATGATCACACGTTCTAGCAGGTGTTTTTCTTGGATATTTGTCTAAAACTTCAATAGATACATCTATGGAAGATTTCCTGACTAGCGCAGAGGTCGGAGTCCTTGAGCAGAATTCAAATTAAGCTAAACCATTTAAATCCTATCGAGAAAATGGGACCTTGCCTAAGGATATTCATAAAAAGGACATATTAATTCAAAAGGCGTGAATGTACAAGCTTCTCGACAATACTCTCTATAGAAAAGGAACACATTGTGTTTTAATGCGATTTATATCCCAGAATAGGGAAAAATATTGCTTAATGACATACATGGAGGCTTGTGTGGAGCACATGCTTTATATAGAAAACTGGTCGGAAAAGCCTTCCGACAAGATTTTTATTGGCCCACTGCTGTAAGTTCAAGCTCCATTAGTTTTGGTGATTGGTTTAATATTAATGTTTAATCATTGTTTAATGACAAATCTAATCATTATGAGACTAACATATTTTATTAAGCTATATTCTTATTAGTCTCATATTTGGATGGAAAATGAAAAACCTAAGGTATGCACTTGTATTCACTTTATTATCTTAATGCATACTTAGGATTCAAGTTAAAATATGAACTCTTCCATTGCTTTAGTCCAAATATGTGCATTATGTTCCTCATTCATATATTACATGAATGCACACATCTAGGGGGAGTTTATAATTTAACTTGTTGTTTCAATAGTATTGATCCATGTCTTATTGCTAAATAACATATAAAGGATCAAAACTTTGAAACAATCATTTGAGTATATATAACTTGTGCAGTTGTAGTATACTCATGCAAATATAGAATAAACTCATATGCAATCTAAGATTGATTATGTGTATATTGATTCTATGATCAATTTGCTATATGCACATACTTAATGAAGTTTATTCTATAGTTGATGATCTAAATATATTGATCCCATTTCTATCACTCAAACATATATGGATCATTACTAACCATCACATTGAGTATATGAAACTTGGGTAGTTATATATACTCATGTCAATTTAAATGAGTTTAAATTGAGTTCGACTGTCTTTCAATCAATCAAAGGACATTTCATCATGTGTTGATGGTGTTCCTTGTTGATTAAAGACAAGCAAAAAGTTCTTGAGTATAATGAAGCATTAGTCGCATCAAAGTACTCAAGACAACAATTAATCATTCAAATTGATTTGGGTTGTGCTCAATCGATCTTGGAGGCATCCATTATGTGTTAATGGAGTGCGGTGATGATTGAGACAACCGTATTTATTGGACTAACAATCTTCTATGAGTTGTGAAGTAGGTTGAGTTCAAGATAATGAAGAATCGGGAACGAGAAGTCATCATATGTTGATGAGCTTCAAGAGATAATCCCGAAGTGAAGAGAAGAGCTAGAAGGTTCATCATGTGTTGATGAACAAGATGAAGAAAATGTGATCCTGGAGAGAAGATGATTGGAAATCATAAAAGCTCCAAGTGGATCGCTAGATGCAAAGGTATAACTAGTTAGGGCTAAGGATGTGTTCCTAGTCTTTTATCGGTCTCGGTGTTTGGATAGGAGACCATGTTGCTAGTTAGGTTGCCGTACTATTAAGAGGGGTTGAGTTTTTTAGCTTGAGCTTCATCATGTGTTGATAAACTCGATCCGGTTCACTCTAGCTCACTCTCTTGGTTTGGTTTTTGCATGGAGCTAACCATTTGGCATGTGTTGCAAATGGGTGAAGCTCGTACGTTGGATTTTGCATGAGCTAAGTATTTGCATGTGTTTCAAATAAGGGAGCTCATGCTTGCTTCTAAATTGAATCTTATTTGATTTGGTTTTTGCATGAAGCTATGGATCTGCATGTGTTGCAAAATGGGAGATAGTTTATGCAATATTGTTTATGTGGTTATTGCTTGGAGCTAAGTTTTGCATGTGTTGCAAAAGGAGAGAGCTCAAGCAATTTGGTTTAAAGTAGTTACATGGAGCTAGAGATTTGCATGTGTTGCAAATAGAGAGCTCATGCACTTAAGTTTGGATTGTGGTTTGCATGGAGCTATAGATTTGCATGTGTTGCAAATAGAGAGCTCATGCTTTGGTGTTTTAGCTTATGATGGGATCATGTGTTGATCATCACAAGGCTAAGCTTGGTTTGTGTTTTGAGTTTGCAAAATGTGTTTTTGCAAAATGATTGAATGGATTTGTTATTTGCAAATGTGTTTTGCAAATAAGCTTAAAGTTATGACTTTCGATCCTAGAGCATGTGTTGGCATTTGCAAATGTGTTTTGCAAAGTGCCGGGATCATGTGTTGATCCTTACATGGCTTAAAGGATTGATCTTATGGGTTCGTGGTTTATTTGCGAATGTGTTTTGCAAATAAGTTGGAGTTGTTATTTGCGAATGTGTTTTGCAAATGAACTTGAGATTATGGGTTTCAATCCTAGAGCATGTGAATAGGGTTTGCAAATGTGTTTTGCAAATTGACTTGATCATGTGTTGATCATCACATAGCTAAGAGGATTGATCTCATAAGTTCTTGGTTTATTTGCAAATGTGTTTTGCAAATAAATTGGAGTTTAAAATGATTCTTTGGAATATGTGATTAACATGTGCAAATGTGTTTTGCATAGGGTTGTGATCATGTGTTGATCATCACATGGGTCAAAGAATCAATCTTCGAAAGTTTGGAGAAAAGTTTTTGTGAAAAATTTGGTTCTTCTCCTCTGGCCGGCACTACCGACCATGTAGGTGTGGTACTGCCGTATGGGCGACAGTACCGGCCCAGATAGTCGGTAGTTATATTCCAGAGAGGTGAGTTTTCTGGGTATTGCACGGCCGCGAGATTGGCTCGATTAGGCGAGATTGCTGGCTCGGCGATAAGTACCGGTCCCGGTTAAGCGATCTGCTGGGCCACTATAGCCAATGGCTAATTTTGGCAGGCTTTCGACCATTGAGGTCGAGGCCGGCACTACCGGCCCCAGTTGGGCGGTAGTGCCGGCCGTGCTGGTTTTTGCCCTTTTTGCCCCAAACGGCTAGTTTTCGTGTGGGGGGCTATAAAAGGATGCCAAGGGCTCGCATTTGGTTGTGACTGGTTCTATTGAGGTTTTGGGTGAGGTGTTGCATGTGTTGCACACTCACATTTGGTTTTTGAGCTAAGAGTGAGCTCTAATTGCATGTGTTGCAATTAGGAAGTGGATTGAGGTCCTCTTGTGCATGTGTTGCACTTGAGGAGGATCCTAGTGCATGTGTTGCACTTAGGAGATCACCATTATGCATGTGTTGCACTCGGTGAGGTTCAAGCGAAAGGCTTGACTTGTTACTCTTGAAGGTTGCCGCCTCCTAGACGGTGTAGAGCGTCGTGCGCGGTGAGCTTCTCAAAGGAGGTTGTGAGAAGCCCCGGCGAAGTTTGGAGCTCGCCTACCCGGGAGGGAAAAGGAGCTACCACTAGTGGATTCGAGGTGGGTGCTCAATTCGTGGAGCTGGTCCAATGTGTTTGGGCTAACCTCAACGTGGACTAGGGGAGACCGGCAAATCTCCGAACACCACGGTAAAAAGTATCGTGTCTCTTGTGCTTGCATTGTGTTTGTTATTTATGTTCAAGCAATTTATATTCATAGAATTAAATTGATTGATTGCTTGTCTTTAGAATTGCATATTCATGTTAGAGATATAATTAGTTAGTGCACATAGTGAGCCTAGTTGATTTAGGCTTTAATTATCAAAACCTTAGTTTATCGCTTCCACATTAATATTTGTTAAGGTTTTGGTATTAGGATAATTAGGGGTGAATTGCTTTGTAGAAATTAGCGAGAGAAATTTAAAAGCTGCCTATTCACCCCCCTCTAGTCGGCATCCTCGACCTTACAACTGCTTTACAAGATGCAATACAACTTGTAAAAACTTATAAGCAATGTCAATTTTATGCTCGAAAAGTACATTTACCCGCTAATCAATTGCAAACCAAACCACTGTCATGGAATTTTTTACATGGGGAATTGATATAGTAGGTCCTTTACCTAAAGCAACGAATGGATTTAAATTCCTATTTGTTGCAATTGATACATTCACAAAATGGATTGAGGCTGAGCCTGTAGTTTCAATTACAGCTCAATCAGCAAAAAAAATTATTCATGAAAAATATAGTCACTAGATTTGGTGTTCCTAGTCGACTAATTACTGGTAATAAATTATAATTTATTAGTGATCTGTTTCAAGATTATTGTGATGAAATAGGCACAATATATGTTACATTTCAGTCGCTCATCCTCAAAGCAACAAAGCAGTTGAATGTTCTAATGGCCAAATCATACAAGGTATGGAAAAATGAGTGTTTGATCATCTTACAAAAAGCTCGGGGGCTTGGGTAGAATATCTCTATTCAGTGCTATGGGCCATACGCACAACGACCAGTAGAGCAACAAGAGAAACAATTTTTCAACTGGTCTACGGAGCGGAAGCCATGTTGTTTAATGAGATTCACTTAGATTCTACACGAACTACACTCTCTAAACGGGTCAATCAAGACGACCAACGTGAAGATGATATCAATCTACTAGAAGAAAAGCGGGATCGAGCACTTATCAGGTCGACGACCTATTTGCAAGGCTTAAGACGATACTACAATAAACGAGTTCAACTAGGAACACTTAATGTGGGAGATTTGCTTTTCAGGCATATCCAGAATTAGTCCAACTTAAATAAGTTATCTTCAAAATAGGAAGGACCCTTTACTGTAGTATCAGCTACCCAACCAGGTTCTGTTCGGCTTGCTATGGATATGGACAGATCGTATTACCTATCACCTTTGGAGATGCCAATAATTTCATAACAGAATTGATCTCATTTGAAATTGTTGATTTTGAATCAGCATATAATGACATTTTGGGTAGACCTTCACTGACAAAATTTATGGTAGTTACACATCACGCTTACCAAAGTATTAAAATTCCTAGTCCTAAAGGTGTGATTAACGTGCAAGGTAATCAAGTTACTGCACTTAATTGCGATCTCAAATTACTTGAAATTGTCGATCAGTTTCCATTAAGTGATGCTAATTATGCGGGAACCTTGTAAGGCTAAAAAGCCTAATTAACAAGATAGAAAAGCTGAAGACAACTCCTTAGCCCAACGAATAGATTAAACAAGTTCCCATTGATCCTGTCGACCAGTCAAAAATTGTTCAAATAGGATCAGGTATGGATGCTAAATAGGAAGACACGCTCATTGCTTTTCTCCAGCGAACGCAGATATGTTTTGTGGAAACCATTAGACATGCCTAGGTCCCAAGGGAAGTAATAGAGCACAGGTTAGCCTCTATTATGTTTTTTAATTCTGCAAAATTTAAAACAAGATTTAATTATCACTTTCTTCTTTCAAAATGAAACATAAAGTAGGTCAAAATATAGTTCTTACCTGCTATTTCAGATTCCTTTGATTGAAGAGCAACGTTGTGTTCTTCAGAGAGCCTTTGAACTTAATCTTCATTTCTTTTGAAGGCCTCATGAAGTTTAGCAGTATTATCTTTATGAAATCTGATCTTGTTAGTAGCCTCGACAAGATCAAATTCATAACCATTGGCAGTGTTTTGAGCCACCAAGAGTTGCATTTCAAGCTTTGTTATTTGCTTTTCCAATATGCTCCCGAACAAGATTTGTTAGAATAAAAATATTTGAACAAACAAAAAGAAGAAGTCATTTCTCAAACATACCTTTTTATTTTTTCTACTTCAGCTTTAGCCAAAAATTTTGTTTTCTGATCTAACAAGTCAAGTAATTCTTGCGAATGTTGTAAAAAGCAAATAGAAAATGATATATTTCCTTAAAAAATTCTTTACAAAAAGAATATGAGATGTTTAACTTTGCTTGCAAGTTATCAAAAACTTGCTTGAAATCCCCATGTTCGGGATGACCAGAGGAAGATACTAGTGGCAGGCCAACTAGGATAAGGACATCGGTGGTCAAAGCCTTTGTAGGTTGTTGTCTTCAGTCTCCTCTACTGTGGCAACCTCTTCGGGAATGGTGGTCGTCCCGACCACCTCCGTCGCTACCATGGGAGGACCACAGATCTTCTCTGTGGTTGGTGGAGCTCCTTTGACCTATGGGTCCTCAACTGCAGTCGAGGAACTTTCACCCTCAACAATGGGTGAAACTACTTGCCCACTGGTCATGGCATCTTGAGCAATAGCCTCAGTTAGTGCTAAAGCCTGTTCCACACTGGTATTGCCAGTGTGATCAGCGGGTTGGCCTCAACACCAATCTGGGCAACCACATTGTGATCCACAGAAGAATCAGGAGTAGTTACCTGGGGACTAAAGACAACAACAAAAACTCTCTTAGATTCTGAAGCCAAGAACTCAGAAATAAAGATATGCATAAAAAAGGTATATACCTGCAATGAAGCCCTGAGTCTATTTCCCATGATACTAGGGGAACTAATGATGTCCCAACATCCAGGTCAGGAATCTTCTTATTCCTTCTTACAATAAGAGGAGCATTATCCTGTGAATCCTCACTCTCACCCTAAATAGAGGAAAATGTGCGAAGATGCCTATATGCTCATTCCCAATTGCGGTTGAACCATTTCTTTTTTACGCACCTGTAACATCCCAAAAATTTGGCTTATAATTTCGCTCATATGCTTTTTGGTGATTTTCTGAATTTATTGGATTTTTTTTCCAGAAATTAATTGAATTGAATTTAATTAAGTATATTGAACCTTTTGTGAAAACTAAATATATATAGATAAAGTTAATATAAAGTTTTACCAAAAATATTTTATTTGTGCTCGAATGTCTCAAAGTATTTATGAGAATTTTAGGATTTTCCGATATTTTAATTGCTTAAAGTAGATTAATCTAATTTCGGAATTATTTTAAATCAAAAGCTTTTGAAAATCGAGTGAGCGATCTTGGGCGAAGCCCGATCTTGTCGCGTGTCAGCGCCCATCGGCGTGCGGCCCGATCGAACACCCGTCACGCCGCCCGCGGCGTCGTTGGATGAAGATCGGACGGTTGTCTCCTTTCGCGAAACCCTAGCGCCGGTAGTTGGATTGAGATCGGCGGTCGGGATCGTTTCGCGTTGTTTTGGTAAGTTTAGATCTCGCCGTTGATTTTGGAAAGAGCGGATCGGATCGTATCACCGGATCTAATCTCGGCCGCTCGTTACCGTCGGACGGTGTCGCCTATCGTCTCCGATTCGGTTATCCGAATCCGTCGCCGCTGCCGCCGCCGCGTGATTTAGGGTTGCCGTTTTAGCGCACATGCCGAGGCTATAAAAGCCGCAGCCCGCACACCGAGGTTCCTCATCCCGCAGCGCATCCGCGATGCTAGCCTTCGCCGTTGAGTCACCGCCGTTTAGCCCCGAGCTCGCCGTAGTTTTCTAGCGCCGCGCTTCGTTTTTCGCCGTTCCATCGTCGTCAAGCCGCCGTTCGGCGTGTGGGTTCGAGCGGGTTCGCCACGTCGAGCCGCACCGAGCAACTACCTCTTCGTCGCCGGCAGAGCGAGCGCCGTCTGGTCGTCGTCGTCCTCGTCTCCGGAACTCAGCGCCGCCGCCGCGACATCGCCGTGCTTGAACCGCGACGGCCGTCGGATCTCGGCGGACCATCCAGATCGAGCCACGTCGCCGTCTGCGATAAAGCGGCTCGGGTAAGCGTGACCGTTGGATCGGGGTTGTTCGGGTGAGATCGCGCGCGTGTCGCGATGAGCGTTAGCCGTCGGATCGTCAGCGATCGCGCGCCGCGTGTCGAGCATCGGCGCGGGCGGCGTCGCGACTAATCGATCGCGCGCGCGTGTCGAGCGTAGCGTGGTCGCGCGCGTGGGCGCATCCACGGTGGACGAGGCGTTCCGTGGACCGAGTCCATGGACGAGCGACGTGTCGGCGCTGATTGGTCCGAGTCGTCGGTGACGTCGCGTTGCGCAATAAAATCTTTTCCAATAGAAAAATAATTCGGAAAAATCGAAATTCTATTTTACGTATTTTGATGTTATTCAAACTTCAAAAGGATATATCTTTTGCATTTTAACTCGGATTTGAGTGTTTCAAATTTCTAAAAATTTGTAAAATCAAGATCTATTTATTGGTGAATTTTATTTTATTTTTGGAGTTTGGTTGCTCTCTGGTTTGGTGTTTATTTGCTATTTTGGCATCGTTTAGCGTAGGCGTTGAACCGCTTTCGGTGATCCGGAAGAAGATTCGTCGCTCCAAGACCCAAGCTCAGATCAAGACCAGCACCTACTCCAAAGCAAGTTGTGCTTTGATCATGTTGCACCTAATTTTCACCAAATTACTATTTTGTCTTTTAAACTTTATGCATGATATTTTATGTGTATAAATGATTTCAATTAATCTGGGAATTAGATAATATGCCTATTTGAATTAAACCATACCTTGTCAATTATATGCCATGATCTATTTGTCACCCTAGGATGTGGAATTATAGTTGATAATCAACATGGGCTAGTTAGATCGTCATAGATTGCTTAGCCATGCCACGTCATCACATGTGTCCGAATGTCGATACTTAATCTTGACTAATGGAATATGGAACAATGTTTATGAATTGGTGTGTCATGTGTTGTCACACAATGATATCAAGTTGTCGTGGCGAGGAGGTCACACATCGGGATTGAAATGTTGATGGCATGTGGTGCTTGGTAATCAACCGGGTGGTAATGATTTTAGATTGAGGCAAGTGGCAAGGCGGTGTGCCAAGGTGGGCGAGTTTGGCGGGGTATGTGGAAGTCTTGCCTTAATCACCTTAAGGACTTAACCTTGCAAGCCTTTGACTGAGTCTCTCTTGCAACCACATGTGCGGAATGGATGACCTTAGTGAATAATTTGTGAAACCTAGATTTGATGATGTCGTGGTGAATAGTGAGTCCCGGTTACGGTTTAACTCACATGGCGCAAGAGGGGGCCTGTTGTGGTGGTTTAACCCTTGATGTTGAAACCTTAGCGAGCGATCTTGGGTCTAGGTGTAGCATTGTAAAGGCTTTGTTATGATCACTCGCCTTGGTGGTGTTTGGTTGTATCGTGTGGGTAAAGTGCATAACCTCTGCAGAGTGTACAATCTATTCGAATAGCCGTGCTCACGGTATTGGGCAATGCTCGGAATTACAGTTAAGGGTTAGACTTTTGTTAAACAAAAACTTGTTGGGATGGCAAGGTGCCATGGAAAGTGGAAAATTAATTTAGGATTGGAAACTTGGTGTATTTGAAATCTTGAATTTATTAATTCTTGTATTTGTTTCTTGCTCTCCAATCTATTTATTGTATTCTTGTTAAATGTTGCTTTATTGCAAAAATACCCTTACTAGCCATTCCTTTGGATTAAGCCAAACATATAGAATATTAGACTTGCATTATTTTGCACAACTTGTTGAGTGCTTTATGTACTCACCCCATCAACAACAACTTGAAGAGGAAGAATCTACGCCGATCATGGATGAGGATTATTTGGATCACGAATGCTTAGGTCCGAGCCTCGTCGGTTACTGTGGCGAATGGAGCGCCACTGCGTTTATTCTATTTCATTGCTTTTCATTGATACTTTTTATTTAAGCCTGTGAGGCATTATTCATGTAAGACAACGATTATTATTAATCATTGAAGTTTATGCTATATTTCACTGTGTGTGACTATGATAGCATCTATGTTGAGCCTGTGTGCACTAGCGTGATCCTGGACTAGTGCGGTATACACAGAGGGTCCGGATTTGCAAATTCGGGTCCCGACAGCACCTGAGATGAGGTCCTCGTCTGCATCCCTGCAGCAAACGCCACCGGTATCAAGGCCTGACTAGTGCTGGTCGGATTAGCACTAATCTGTGTGGTGGTTGGATCCACTGTCTTCGAAGCACCTCTAGTAGAGGTCATCGACTTCTTGGTCGGTAGGGCTAAGGTTTCAACCTCAAGTTGTTCGACAGCCCACTTGCGACCATGCATCTAAAAACAAATCTAATTGTCAAATATAAAAATAATTAATGGATAAATACGACTGATGGTATTCCTTGGTATTTACCATAATGCGTTCATTAATGAACTTATTAGCCTATCTGATCAAACTGGATGGCTGCTTGTCCAAAGCAGTCTGGTCGGACCTGTTAGGGGAAATGCATAGCATAACGCGATCCTTGACCAAGCCTCCTCGATGGTTAGAACTGACAAAAAAAATACCAAAAGCGTCAAAAAATTCTCTTAATAGAAAGAAAAGGTCGGTAATATGAGATTTTCTCACTTCCAGATTCATCTTTAGTAGGATTCTAGTCGCGTTCCATACTCCAAACGAATATGAACCATCTCTTAAGGGGCTCACCTCTGGTGCAGAAAATCATAAACGATCTTCTGCCCCGACAACCCGCCTTTCACCAACTTGGCGATGACCCTAACGATGTCACTCTCCTTATCGGTGAGGACCAGCGAATCCTTCTTCCTCTTCGCCTCAGTCCTTGTCCACACCGAGGCAACTTTCCTAATGAACTTGAGACGTCTGCCCCCAAGAATTTCATAATAGATCCACTCTTGGTGATACTTGCACCACGTATCTTTGGTCAGGAGATGTGGATATTGAGAAGCCATTTTATCTTGTAGCTTAAAATAAATGCTCCCAATGATATCCTGGCTTTTGGTGTTTTTTATGTATTGGTAAAAATTGCAAAAAAGGTGAAGAGGTGGGAGAATGCCGAGGAATGCCTTGCAAAGATGCGAGAAAACACTCATAATAAGGATAGAATTAGGAGGAAGGTGGTGAAGCTCAATCTCATAGTGATCGAGCACATCGGTTAGGAACTCGCTCTCAGAAAGATAACATCCTAACCTGAAAAAGTGGTAAATAAGACGAGGCGTCCTTCTTGGGGCAGCGGTTTTGTGTCCTCCCCGTAAGGATCCTATCTTAACATTTCACGTGAGGGGATCAAACCATCTTCCTTAAGACCTCGAATCATCTTTTTCGGTAATAATAGACCTGTCCATGGTGATGAGTCACAAAGAAGGAGAAAGCGAGGAAGTGAAAAGGAATGAAAGGTTCTAAGTCAAAAGGGCTCAAGAAGAACTGCTTTGCGCTCAAAACAACCAAGGTGTAAGGTGTATAAGGGAAGTCTTCCCCTCTTATTTATACACTTTTACTGTGTTGGTTCGGATCAAAAATCGTATCAGTTTCCAGGGAGGCACTTAAAAACCGCCTTTTTATGGATATTTAACCGCTACAAAAGGACAGAAAATTCTGTCTTCAAACTTCTTCTTATATTTTAAAACTTTTCATCTCCTTTTCTTGATCATACTCTCCATCACACTTGCTGGGAGAAGAAAGAAGGATGGAAGATGAAAAGCTTCAAGAACTAAGAGAAAGCTTGAAAGCAAGAGTTCAAAGAATTTTTTCCTTGCACAAGAGTTTGAAAGTATGAAGCATACAAAGGAAGCCTTACTCCCCTTTATATGCATTATTCATTAAAGATGGTTAGCATCAGTTCGGTTACCAAGATAATTGTAAACATCTCCTCAGTTATTAGCATTTAAACAGCCATATTATTAGCGCATAACCCCATAAGGTCACAGAAGATGAAAAGCCTTGAGTAATATACATATTTACTCAAGTCTTGGGGACTAGCTGACGAGGATTAAAAGCCTCTTTTTTGGACCCTCAACGATTAAAAATGTACTCTATTAATGGGCCTATAATCCATAAAGCCTATAATATAGAATAAGGCCCATGCTTAACTAGACGGTTATGTCTCCGACTAGTATAGTTAAAATGGCCTAACACATTGCTTCATACTGGTCATCCTCGACCAGTGACACTGGTCGGGACAAGCGGTTTTTTCTACATATGTCTCCGTGCGGATAGTTATCTGACAGACACACACAACTACCCGGAAGTTATCGCTGAAAAAAGCACCCTTTGGAGAGAAGACACCTCTAGGTTACACGACGCCTCTTCGGAGAACAACTACCGCCTCTTCATCCAATATAAATAGGGAGCCCCTTTGCACTATCAAAGCATTTGAAGAACAGATTCTCAATCGCTATTTGTAATCAAGTTTTTATCTCTTAGATAGAAACTCTGTAATCTATGTAATCTATTAAGCCGCTTGCCTAATAAAGAAGCAATCCTCATATTCATTTCCATTATCTTGTTTACTAGGAGCCCACAATCATCTTTTCATAAACTCGATTAAGAAACCATAGGTCTTGAACATCGACACATACCAATCACAAACTATAGACGTAACACATGTACTCCACACAAACATTGTGCTAGTAAAAGTCAAACTTTAAAACTTATGATAACTAATATGAAAAAAATACTAGTATAACCACACAAACATAGTGTTAGTAAAGTAAAAGTCTCGTAGAAATACTTATGTAATAATACCATTCTACATTTTTTTATTAACATATTGTTCGTGCAAAAAACATGAAGAGGGGTCTATTGGCTACAACACATGTGACGAATGCCGAGTTCTATGATTCGAGGCGTGCCAATCGATTTGATCCTGCAATCGGTAAGATGAATAGAAGATATGCTTAAAGCTGATATGAAATTAAAATCGGCAAAAAATCTAAACAACCGAGAAGCCGATAAGATCTAAGGTAATGATAGGTAACGATAAGTCTAATTAGCTGATTAGGGCTAATCAGATGATAAGAGGTAGATCTTCCTGAAAAAGGCGATGCGCAACAAGATCGAAGAAAAACCAAACCTAATTGGCGTAATCGACAAAGATCAAAATAATCTTTGATGCGCAACTTTATTGATCAGAATCAGATTACAAAAGGATCTAATTTACAAGGCTACTCCTAATTGATGGAAAAATAAAAGTAATGCGAGTTGATTGATTTGATTGTGTTGTTCTCCTCGCTCGCCCGTGACCATCTTTTATAACACATCGGCCGACCGTGTCCACCTCCGACACGTTGTCCACCACGACCCGAATCGGCCTCTATTCGAACATATCCTATGTTTAGAATCAATATCGGTTATAATACATCTTCCAACTATCCTTTCCTTATCTGATATCGGCCAAAATATCTCCTGATTCTTAGCTTGATAATTTGACCATATCTTACCAAATTTTGGTGCAAACACATATATAAGTACAACACAAAATTTACATCCAAGACCGTTTTATTCGAAGTAGTGGGACATGTCGTATGCACATGCAAAGCTGTGTTCGAAATGAATTTGATTACTAACATTTTTCGACGAGACACTCGACCTCTCATCCTTTCACACGAACACCCGCATCTTCTCGCGAATTGTTAATGTATTTGGCTCTCTTCTTTTGTTTTTTTTCCATATTTAGCTCTCCTGCTGCTGTATTTTAAAAAATAGCCCCTGGGACCACTGTTCCACGTCGTGGCAGCGCAGAAACCAGGGTTACCGCACCATGTCTATGTGAAAAGAATTGGCCACCATTGAAGGTCGAGGAGCACGAGGTGCCAACGTGTGCGCAGGAGGTGGCGGCCTGTTGTGGCAGGGAACCGCGGGAACTTCCCTGCCGCGGTAGGGAAGAATGGAAGGGCAATAGTTGTCGCGACTTCAAGATGTGGAATTTTTTTTGGAATTTAGTTTTTTTTTGAAACCATTGAATGACATGAAAAATTTTCAGGCAAAAATGCGAACCGTAAGAAACATTTAACAAAATGATGGCATTGGCGGACAACGTGTGTAAAGTAAATGGTAAAATACATTTTCGCCTTTTTGAATTGTGGGCACTTATGGGAGGGGGTTCTGGTGGTGCGCCCACTTTTTATATTTTATTCGGCATAATTCTTGATATTTTTGCAATAGCATTTTAAAAAAAAATACTGAAATAATATATGTTTGAACACAATTTTACAGAAATACCCTCATGTCGCCACAATGGCATGGATTGTTTTAGTAGAAAATAGAAAATAATAAGGCAAAGAGGAAATAATAAGGAAAAAATCTTAGAAGTGACGTTTAATGTTGGTACAAACAGAATGAATGCAGGAAGTATAGAACATGGCTCATACGAAAGAAAATGACATCGTGGACATAGAAATATTAGGGTACATAACATGATATAGAAATATTATGGTACATAGCATGATATCGTGGACATAGAAAATGACATAACATGTCGTAGAAAATGACAAAAGAGATATGGCGCGACGACACGGACCAACCATGAATGGAAAACTGCAACTAAGGTATATGCACGTCTTTTGGAAATAGAAAAAATTCATGCTTATTATCGTAGACCCTATATGGAAAGATCCATCGGTGCCTTCCCCTTTGATTGCATGAGGCTCAAGACCTTGGCTTTCATCCAGTTACTCCCATAGATATTCACCCAATAATAGTCCTCAGGCGCGATCTTAGGCTCGTCCCACCTGCGTGCTTACGCCGCTTCGGCTTTCTCCTCCATCTTCTTGCGATGTGCTTGAAGCTTCTCCTGTGAATCCCAGAAGTGCGCTTCATCAGGGCAGGACACGGTGGCTTTGGTTTGTCTTCCGTGGTCTGAGGCTCAGGCTTCCAACATTTGTATCGCTCAAGCACTTCTGGGTAGTGCAGGTAGTGAATTTGTTCATAGAACGCCCTATCGTACTTGTCTGGTCTATCGATCCACTAGAAGAAGTAGCATGTGGTCTCTTGCTTGGATTATGCGTGGATAACGTTAGAACTCAGGGGAACACAACATGCATTACGAAATGTACATGCTTGTCGCTAACTTACGAAGAGCTGGCTGCACATGTAGAAAGCGCGATCGATGGTGTCTACATGGGTGGACTGCTTGATCCATGCCAGAAGACGCACAATATGGCCGGGGAAACACGGGGGTGCACAGGTGCGTCCTTGCAGGAACTATCAGGGTAGGATGCTACCTTCTCAAGATTTCGCTTCCACTTTCGAACAAGTTCCGCATAGCTGGACATCGGCAACCCCAACGGTGTAGGAGAGTATTGGGTGTGTCGCTAGCACAAATGGAGTGTCCGCGATGAAGGTTGGGCTAGTGAAGAAGTGCAGCCTGTGTGGCTAGTGTGTTTATAGGCAATTGTAATCGATGTAGAGCTGATAGAGTGGGGGCTAGTGTGTCCTCGCTTTAGTCTGACAAAGCTAGCGACAACGTATTGTCAATTCGATCTGAGAAAGCGAGGAGCAGTGTATTGTCAAATCAGACTGACAAAGCAGTAGGCAGTGTGTTGTCACCTTGCTCTGAGAAAGTGGGGCAGCGTGTTGTCAAATTGAGCTGACAAAGCAGTAGCCAGTGTGTTGTCACTTCGCTCTAAGAAAGCGGGGGCAACGTTTTGTCACTTAATTCTGAGAAGGCGGATTTGGGCAGCGTATTGTTAAATCGGGCTGATAATGCAATGGCCAGTATGTTATCACTTCGCTCCGAGAAAGCGGAGGGAGTGTGTTGTCTTATCGGTCCGACAAAGTGAGTTCAGACGGAACCAATAAATTTGTCACTTTATAGAATTTGTACACTAATCATACTAAATTAAACTAATTATTCACCATTACGTACTCCTTATATCGTCATTTTACATACTGCTAATGTCACTAGTGCAGCCATATTTTGTACTACTTAATTATACTAATATTTTACTAATTATAGTATTATTATACTAATTACACCGATACTGTCGGGGACTGATTACCCCGCACAGGCAATGACCCATTAGGCCCAAGCTCGCTCGACCAAGGACCAAGCTCGCTATTGAGGGCAAGCTCGGAAGACTCGGTTGGATTGCGGAAGTCGGCAGTTACTGAGTCAAGGAGAGGCCTTAAAAGGTTGAGTTAAGACGATCGTGGGCAACGGTTCCTAGCGCCATTATTGCCATGCTTCATTGCGCATCATGTTCGGATCTGGCGCCACTCCCCGGTAAATCTCGCCTGGTCGTTTTCTGTAATGAACTCAGCAGTAGAGGTATAAAGACTTTCCCCCTGCGCAAGGAAAAAGAGAGAGAGAACACGACACAAAGAACCAGTGCTCGACCTCAGCTCGAGCACCTCTTGTATTCAACCACAGTACATCATCGTCTACCTTTTGCCCCCGGGCAAGACTGGAGTAGAGTTGTTACCCGTACTGGGGGTTCGAACCAGTATAACTCCTCGTGTTCACCTCTTCTTTTCTCTTTCTCGACCAACAAGCAACCCCCTTCCTCCTGGCCAGGCACGGTCTCGAGCTCCGCTCACACAACATACCCTTCTTCTTGTGGTCAGGCGATCATAATCGTCGACAGATACTACACTAATATTTTCACACCTCACTAATATTACATTAATATCATAGTAATATTATAGTGAATATACCAATACTATGCTAACATCATACTAATTATACTAATACAGCACTAATATTATACTAATAGAGCACTAACATTATACTACTAGTATAGTAATATTACACTATTAGTTTACTAATTACACGAATATACACTGACATTGTACTATTTACGCTAAAATTAAATTCACATTACACTAACATTACAGTAGTTTCACTAAATTTACACTAATATTACACTATTATTTACGCTACCCTATTTTGTACTACTTAATTATACTAATATATTTACTAATTACAGTATTATTATACTAATTATACCGATACTACACTAATATTTTCACACCTCACTAATATTACACTAATATCATAGTAATATTATACTGAATATACCAATACTATACTTACACCATGCTAATAATACTAATACTGTATTAACATTATACTAATAGAGCACTAACATTATACTACTATTATAATAATATTACACTATTATTTTACTAATTATACTAATATTATACTAACATTGTACTATTTATGCTAAAATTAATTTCACATTACACTAACATTACAGTAATTTCGCTAAATTTATATTAATATTACACTATTATTTACGTTTTACACCGTCATTCTTGTGCTACAAATTATACTAATACCATCATCTTATGTACTACTCATTGCACTAACAACATGCTAATTATACGCCATTATTTACGCCTCATACCGTTAATGCATGTACTACTTACATTAAAATTGTCATATTTTGTACAACGAAATATACTAATTATACAAACCATATTGATATTACACTTACATAAATAATTACATAAAATGCAACATACATAGTACCGTTCGGAAGGTTACCTCCAAAACACGGATACCAAATCAATTACTCCAAATTATAAAATCCGAGTAAATTCGTTCAAAATGTTAACACTGAATAAAATTCTCCAACAACAGCATGCATAACATTAAAAGAAATAACAGATCATCACAATACTGATTTTAGTAAATATGAGCATTGAATACGAACTCCGAATAACTTCCTCCAAAATATGAACACTAAATAAATTCCACTAGAAATACAATTTCAAATTTAATTTTCCACCTCTTTTCCCCTCACTTTTTTCTCTCGTCTCCTCTCTTCTACCTCTCGGTTTTCTCAGCTCACTGAGAAGCTGCTGAACTCCCTCGCTCTTCCTCTGCTTTCTTTCCCTCGTCGAATGGCTGATGCAAACCATAGAAGGGAGTCATAATTTATAGCGTCCTTCTAAGCGCATGCACGCGAGAAAGCGGCCGTCGATCAGTGCTTTCGGTGCGTGGACGGGACAGAGTGAGGCGATGTAAAGGTCAGTCGATCCACACGCCGCACCATCAGATAGCTCGCACGCCAGCCTGGGGCGTCGAGCGCACGCCGCGTGTTACTGCGGTGGGCCAGCGGGTGTTCCACAGCAACCAGGCACGGAAAGCGCCTGCGTGCCGTCCCATCGCCATCTCTGGGTCCTATGGCGTCAGTCGATTTCAACGCTGGGCAGGCGATGTGGCATAGGAGATTCCAATGACCGGCAGTATGAAATTACAAATCCTGCGCCTCCGTGCGGATGCCCCCCCGACAGCGGCGCTATGCCCGCGTCGTGTTGTCCATCCCGTCGCGTCCGGTTGCCTCAGCTCAGAGATTCCCACGGTCGACAGAGAATCCAGCACAAGCGTACCGCGAAATCCGGGTATCTTCCACGCTAGCCAATCCGACCGCACTCGCCGTTTATTTCCACGCTACCCTACCACTAAGGCCCCGTTCGATAGAGCTCCGGCTCCTGGATTCTCGTCCGGAGGAGCCGGAGCTCTACCGAACGCTCTCAGCTCCAAGCGGTGAGAATCAGAATCAAAAGAATCGATTCTTCGATAATACACCAGGAGCTCGGAGCGACTTGGAGGTTGCTCCCCGCGAGAATCGGTGCCGAGCTCACGCAGAGGCGAGCCTCGTCCCCATCGCGTCGCGGACCCAAATCCTCCCCGTCACGATGCCTCCCCCGCCTCCTCCCTGTCACGTCGCCTCCCCATCGCCGACTCGTCGCCTCCCCGCCTCCTTCCCGTTGCCGACCCGTCGCGCCTCCTCCCTATCGTGCCTTGTCCCCGTCCCTGTCGCCGACCCGCCTCGTCCCCGTCGCGCCGCCTCGCCACCTCGTCCTTGTCGCGCCGCCTCGTCGTGTCGCCGACCGCCTCGTCCCCGTTGTCAAGCCGAGGTATGGCTCCCCTCCCCTCCCTCTCTCCCGAATCCTCTCTCTTCTTCCCTCAAGAATCTGAGGTTTCCCTAACACCTTCTCAAACTACTCCTGATTCTTTAGAAAATCAGATTCAGGAGGAGTTAAAGTAGAATTTAGGAGGAGTTAGAGCTAGATCCCTTAGGCTCTAAATATCGCATGTGTCAGCTCCACACAATTCCGCACTCGTCCAGAAGGCCATATCTGCAAAAACAAGCCACACGGAGGCTATTTTGGAAGAAAAAAAAATGCAGTAGGGCCGATTCAGTAAAAAATCCTCTTCTCGCATCCGACCACCAACCTCCCGCGAACAAAGCACTGTCTATCCCGTATTCCCCCTCCACAATTCCATCGACGATCCCAATCGGAACCCTAACCCTAGGAATAAAGGATGAGGCCCTCCGCGGGGGGGCCGGGTGTCGGCGGGGGGAGGCGGAAGGCGGGGGCCGCTGCGGCAGCGGCGAGCCGGGAGTGGCTGGTGGTGCCGGCGTCGGGGCGGGCGCGGGTGGAGGAGGCCGGGAAGCACGCGATAATGGCGCGGACGGGGCTGCCGGCGCGCGACCTGAGGGTGCTCGACCCGCTTCTGTCGTATCCGTCCACGATACTGGGCCGCGAGCGCGCCATCGTCGTCAACCTGGAGCGCGTCAAGGCCGTGATCACCGCCGCGGAGGTGCTGCTCCCCAACTCCAAGGACCCCACCTTCGCGCGCTTCGTCCGCGACCTCCAGGCCCGCGTGCTCACTTCCTCCTCAGACCAGGTCCTCTTTTTTTCCCCCACTACTTTCCTCTTGATTCGTCGCTTGCTTGTCTCGTGGGAAAATTTGTTTTTAATCTTACGATTTAGACTAGTAAAAGAACCATAGTATGAGGTCTGAACTGCGGGTGGATTGTGCAGGTATGGGGAGAGGGGTTCTTTATAGATTTCCAAGTGTTTTCGAGTCATATTGTAATGTTAAATCTTGTGCTTCTAAATAAGATAGAAAATATTGTGTGTTAGAACTTGCATGGTGGCGGTGGTAATAGACTAATAGTGCTAAGAACTAGTTCTTCGTTGCGTCTTTTTGGATCAGATGTTATCATAATTTCTGAAAACTGCAATTGGCCAATTGTGCTTGTGTTGCACTTGATGTTGAGTACATTTGCTAGAGTACCTATGGCCTCAGACTTGTCCAAACGCCATGTGTGGCACCAAGAATATAAGTTACTTTGTTTGATGACTTGTTTTAGAAATTTCTGGTGAATTTCCACTGAGCATTTGCCAAAAAACATTAAACCTTCATATGGTCGGCGTAATATATGTTCTGCTGCCTTTGCAAATTTTGCACAGTAGTGATAGGAAGCATGGGAGGCATGTAAGAGGACATGAATGGACTAATAAATTTTTTTTGTGCAAAGCACACCAGCATGATATGTATGATCAATAGAATATTATGAATTTATGGAGTACTTCTGTGTGTTGGCCTTAGATGATACTGTGATAACAGGATATATCACTATATGCTTTTTCTTCATTTTTTTTAATAGGCTGCAGAGTTTACTGATATGGAAGGCGAATCATCTGCAGTTGCTTCACCATTTCCTGTTCCTAGCTCATCCAAAGGACATGAATTGGAGATGGCTAAGAAGACTACTAATGTGGTGGTTGAAATGACTTACAGCAGCAGTATGCCCACACTGGCTGCTGTGAAAGATGAAAGCACCAAGCTTCTACCGTTCGAATTCCGAGCACTTGAAGTGTGCCTTGAGTCAGCCTGTAGATGTCTGGAAGAGGAAGTACGCGCTTCATATTGTATCCTGAAATTTAAATCAAGTTATTTGAATGCAACTGAATTCATCTATCAGCCATCTTGGATATCATGTTTAACCAGCTTTGGTACATTTTATGTGTAGTTTGATAACTAAATAAATCAGAAGTTCGATAAACCTGGGTTCTCATAAAAGTGGTGTTTTGAATTTTATTAATAGATGGAGTTTTACTTCTTTTAGAAGCTGCCCTTAAAATGTCCCCATTTATAGTAGCTTTTTGGCTGTTCTCTGTTTTTTTTATATATATTACATTTAAGATAGTAAGGTTTATAAAATACTTTGTGATAGCACTACTGCAGTAGTTTTCACAAATAAACAAAACATAGCCTGCTTGTAGATAGTGATTGACCTCCTTTTCCCCCACAGACTATGACTCTGGAGCAAGAGGCATATCCAGCGTTGGATGAGCTAACTTCAAAGATCAGCACACTAAATCTTGAGCGAGTTAGGCAAATTAAGAGCCGCCTGGTGGCAATCTCTGGTCGTGTACAGAAGGTAGGCAACTGGACCTGTTCAGTCTACTTCATATCAGTCTTGCGAGCAAAAAAGAAATGGTTTTGAGATAAACAAATGGTGTGTGTCTGATATGTATATACCATGAAACATATCTTGTATTGCTTACGCTATATCATAATTCATAGGAAGGTGCTGTCAAACATAATTTGTTGTTTCCTTCTGCTTGCAGTTTTTGATATCATTACTTGTTCAACCTCCATAATTATGTGAAAGAATGTCCCCAAACCATCCACACCCACACCCCACCTCTGCCATACACGCATCCCACCACCACCTACCTATATATTTCTTCTTGACCTCTACAATTTCCTCTCAAGAAACTTGTTCACTTCACTTTTCTGAACTCCTTTCCCTTCTAGAATTCCCAGAATATATTTCACCCTTGTTAAAATAGTACTTTCTGATAGGTGAGGGATGAGCTTGAGCATTTATTGGATGATGAAATGGATATGGCTGAAATGTACTTGACAGAGAAGCTTACTCGACAAGAAATCAGTGAGACTTCATCTAGGGTTGATGTTGATGATCCATCTCAATTGGAGGAGGATAGGCAAGTCATCAAAGCGTTATATGTCTTTTTGCAAGAATAGAACAAGATATATCTTATGTGCTATATCCGTAAATAACTCTGACTAGTTTGTATGCATGTCTATGTATGTAGCAATATTAAAATGTATTCAATCATTTTATTTTTGTGTAGGGATGAGGATTATAGAAGTGAGGCCGATGGAAGCAATGGTAGCTTTATCGGTTATAAGCCCCACATCGAAGAACTGGAGATGCTTTTAGAGGCCTACTTTGTGCAAATTGATGGCACACTTAATAAGCTATCCCATGTAATAAACCTCACTTTCCCATGCTACTTGCACCATTCCAATGCTGCTGAGTTCTTGTTATTGCTAACAAGTGTTTGCTCGAGAAATAAAACCACATTAGATCATAATTGCTAATTTAATGATGCTCTGCATGTGGTATGTCTAGAACTTAAGCTGTTGTTGCTATAAGTTAAAAAAACAAAACTGTGGTAAGAGTTATAAAATGTTAGGTCTTAATAACAAAAGAAATCATTTTATTTGGCTTACTGAAATGGTGTTTTCAAACAAGTTAATATTAGGAGGTAGGGCGTTCTAGAATTAGCAGTTTGTTGTTAGATTGGAAGATGGTGCCCTGTGTTTAGTGAATCCCTTCGCATAGGCTTGGTTTATTTTTCCTATAATTGATTTTATTGGAGGTTCTTTAGAGTGATCATTCTAATTGCGGGAAACTAGTGTAGGGAGTTCTATATACAAGGATTAATAAATCAAATTATTATACTGAGCTTGTTATATCTCTGCTTCAAGCTGAGGGAGTATGTTGACGATACTGAAGATTATATCAACATAATGCTGGATGACAAGCAAAATCAGCTTCTACAGATGGGGGTCATGCTCTCCACTGCGACTGTGGTCATTACTGCTGGAGTGGCTGTTGTTGGTCTTTTTGGTATGAACATTGGTATATCACTTTACAACCCCTCAACTGAGGATGAGACACGAGCAGCACATGTGAAATTTTGGGAAACCACTTTCGGCACCATTGCTGGTTGCGTGATTATGTACATAGTAGCCATGGGTTGGGGTAAGAGAAGTGGACTACTGCAATAAGGGCACAACCATGCATCACAACTGGACGGAAGACTGGCCGGACAAAGTTCTCTAGACACGAGGGCAACATGCAGCTCGATTGTATTGCTGCCTGAAAATGCACACCCGTTGCCTATGTCAGGAGCATAAAAATGTACGTGAAACGGGTAACGTGACTAAAAGAAAAATATTGTATAATTTGTTGCCACAATGCTATCATAGCAACTCAGTTTTTGGTATTACACTTGGGTGAGCAATTGTTCACCACAGGTGCAGATCATTGGTGCACTTGCTATTGTAATAGTTTTGTGTTGCTGTCGTACGTGTAAACTTGTTGTAAATAAATTATATCATAAAACATGCTATAAGCTTGTCTTGTCTGTACTCTCAAGGGAGGACTCATTTCTATGTTATAGCCAACAATGTGGATGTGTTTGTTGATTTACAACTGTTCTTGTGGCATTACTCACTTTTTTAAAAAAAATTGATAGAAATATACAATATTTAAGGTCCAGCTCAACTTGTTTCTACTCTCGGCCCGCTAAGCCCAAAAGAGGAGCCGTCGGTTGGAGGTAGAGATATCCCCGCTATCCCTTCCAGAAGACGCAGCCGTCGCCAAATACCCAATCCGCCGCGGAGAGAGATCGGAGAGGGAGAAGAAGAAGAAGATGGTGCGGGTGGCGACGTACTTCGCGATGACCTTCGGTGCATTCCTCTTCTGGCAGTCTATGGACAGAGTCCACGTCTGGATCGCCCTCCACCAGGACGAGAAGGTAAACTAATGACTGGTCTAATCTTTCCCCTCCCCCCACTAAATTCATCCCTCGTTGCTATGCCTGTGCCGCTTGTAGATACGCTGATCTTTAGTTGGGCGCGTTAGATCTAGGTCTTCTTTGTGTGCGATTAACTTTGTACTCCGTCCACGTGAATCTTGGATTGGGTTAGAGGTTGCTGGATCCGACCGGGTTAGATTTTGGGAGTGTGCTAGTCTTACTTGTCTAAGTGTGACGTTGAGATTTGAAGCGCGGGCTTTCTCCAGTTGGTGGTTCTACTGCGTTCTTGCGGACTTGTTTACAAATCACGTCTTGATTTTTCGAAATAGCACGCAGACCCAGATTCTTATTTGAAACCAGAAACGAATCGTAAGGAGTAAAAGCAAACAAGGGATGTAAGCCATAAGGGTCATAGTAGTTACATCTGATCACACCCAGCACAAAGGAAATGTAAGCACTAGGAAATTCGCAGTGTAGCAGAAGTACCCGTAATTAAAAGACAGTGCCCCAAATGCCTCTAGAAAGATCCGAAGTAATTCGAGTTGTAATTGTACGTACATGTAAATAGTTCAAATGCGAAGATCTCAAGGTATTCCATTCGAAACAAAGGACAGCCGCAGTAGGAAAGAGACAGCACCAATCACCCCCTGGGTGTTTTGCTTTAGGAACCGGCAATTGTGCCAACAATCTCTGCAACTGCCATTCAGGCCTCTGCCTCCCACAATAGTTCCTTCCAGCCTTCCACAGCTGGAAGAAGAATATGTATTTGAAAATTACTTCCACTGTATGGCCTCTTCTTGCAGAAAGACTTTATGATTATGGTTCTTCAGAGGGTCCAGGCCGTAGGTACAAACACAATTAGTGGATTGGACTGTTTTCTTGCTGCTGTTAAATGTTAATCATTCAGCAGAAAACTCATCTCACTGAGACTGGGATTACATCTTGCAATAATTGATGATTTACCACTCTATAGAGTGGCACTTTAGGATTACCACTCTATAGAGTGCAATTCATAATTCACCACTCCATATAAGGTGCAATTCAATATATGCCACTTTGGATGTTTTTGCCCCCACCTTGGACAAATGGACAATTTTGCCCCTTGCTCTTTTCTTCTTCTTCTTGACCCAACCAGCTGGCGATGGTGATAGACACATGACTGCGATTGACTCTGTCGGCGCTGAAGAGCATGATGTCCACGCCTTCGAACGCCCTGGACGCAGCGAGAATGCGGAAGCTGCGATAGGGATCGTGGGTGGAGACGACACGGATGATGATGGAGCACCATGCGGATGATGAAAGGCCGGCGGACAGCGAGGAAGCGGCAAGGAGGTGGAGACCATGGAAGGAAGTGGAGATGGAGCAAGTGAGCTTACCTGGCGTCGTGGGTGTTGGAGAGGTGATATTACTTAGTGTAGTGCCCAAGGTCGCCTACCGATGGGGTTGCCGCCAGTTGCCAAGGACGCGGGGCGAAGGGACCTCTCGACTAGGGGTGAAAACGAATCGGATACAGACGGATAATAGTTTTACCATATTTGTTTTCATATTTTTTCTCGGATGCGGATACGAATACGAATAATCCGGATACGAATACGAATACGGATAATGTCGAATACAGATACGGATCGAATACGAATCAAATCGTATACGGTTTCGAATATTTATCAGAACATGATAACCCCTTAGATTGTACATAAAAAATAAAAAAAAGCACATAACTAGTTGATTTGATCAAAACATTATTAAAAATTGGACAAATATAAACATTTTCAATCACTTAGACAATAGTTAGATACCATGTCGCAAACAAAATTATATAAGACTTAGTTTATCACACACATACATTAGTTCATCATACACGTAGATTAAAACACAAAATGAATGTAATCCTTGCTCAGAGATACAAATGGAAGCAAACACATAACACACTAAAAGTTTGATAATACTTAGATATCATGTCTCTAGGAAAAGGATATAACACTTACATGTAATGACCCAAGATTAATATTCTTTGTTGAATTATTTTTAAAATAATAAATTATATATTTATGAGTTTTTATGCATTTTTAGCTACTTATTTAAAATATTTTCTTATTACGAATAGGAGTTTTTGAATTTTTGAGAAAATTTAAAATCTGATAAAA
Source organism: Otatea glauca (assembly GCA_036346275.1). Classification (NCBI taxonomy): domain Eukaryota; kingdom Viridiplantae; phylum Streptophyta; class Magnoliopsida; order Poales; family Poaceae; genus Otatea; species Otatea glauca. The sequence continues at coordinate 49,738,143 of CM070712.1, read as the reverse complement.
TGTTGATATTAATTTTTTAAATGTTAGATTGTTTCTGGAAATTTCTCAAAAAAATCGTAATTTTTGGAGTTGGTTTGCTAATTTTAATAATTAAAACTTGCTTTATGGATTAATTAAATTAGAAAACAATTCTGAAATTAAGAAACCTTTTTGGACCAAAAGAGTAGTCTTGGCCCAGCCCACATGTATATCCGGATAGCCGACCCATCAATATCCGGATTATTCGAATCCGTATCCGTATCCGACGGATGGTGAGCTACCGAATCCGTATCCGACAAAAAAAAATCCGAATCCGTATCCGATCCGATACTATCCGACAAATATCCGATCCGACAGAATCCGTATCCGAAAATATCCGGATCGATCGGAAAATATCTGATCCGTTTTCATCCCTACTCTCAACGAGGGTCCTAGCCGGGACGACATTGTCACTGCCAGGGTGGAGAGGGAGGTGTCACAGGGGTGGAAGCTGAGGGTGCTGATTAGGTCGGCGGCAGCGGAGTGAGAGAACTTCAAGGCAAGCGGTTGCACAGAGGTGGGGGCGTCGGGCTGCAGTTGTGACCTGCATCATGGCAATGTTGTGGTGGTGATCGTTTGGCCCCTGTGAAGACTCGGAAGTATGCTGAATAGTGGAGGTGGGAGGGGATTGGGTGGGGAGCATCGCCTCCATGGCTAGTGAAGAAGAAGAAGAAAAGAGGAAGGAGGGACGAAATTGTCCAAGGTGGAGGCAAAAACTTCCAAAGTGACATATAATGAATTGCACCTTGTATAGAGTTGCAAATGATGAATTGCACTGAGTGGCAAATCCTAAAGTGCCACTCTATAGAGTGGCAAATCATCAATTATTCCTTATATCTTTGCATTTAGCCACCTAGCCAGTTGTCTGCTTTGTTATAACCTATCCTAATGATGACTCAAGACATTGTTGGAGTTCCTTTGCGAATGAATGTAGCCTTTAAGCATCCTGGTACTGTGTTGGTTAATACTCGTTTACTGACTAACATTGTGCCCTTTTGTCATGTGCGGCACATATCAAGGACAAACACATCCCATTTGGTTATGTTTCTGTATTTTGTTACGATGGGTGACACGGCCCTAGAAAAAGAACAAGGAGAAACCTACAGTGACAATGGGTGGCTGGCCGTGGTGAGAAGTTGGAGTTGTGGTGTAGATGGTGTTTGGCATGTGTTTTGTGGGCCTACCGTGCAAGCATGTGAAGAATTTGGCTGAAAGGCTAGGTTGTGTGCGCACGGACTCGTGCGGTAGCTGGGTGCATACTGGGTAGCATGCGCGTGGGCACGTCAGCCACAAGACGCGCGTGAACGCCAAGAGCCGCGTCGTGTGAGTGTCGCATGTGGGTTGTGTGTGCATGAGCATAAGGGTGAGCACATGCTGCGTGTGCATCAGCCAGCGGACGAGTATGTTAGAAGGCCGAGCCATGAGCAGCAAGTGTTGGAGCTGGGAAGAGAACAAGCCAGAAGGAAGGTGCTACCATGTTTCCAATACCGATTGGATCAATGTCGATCCTAGTTTCCTTCTAATCTGGATTCTTAATCAACTATTTTTTGTTTTTTTTCCTTATTTAAAGGAGTCCAAATTCTGTTTATTTCCTTTGTTAGTGTATTAGGGGTTTGAGTTGTGATAGAATAGGACTCTAGTCTGAGCCGTGCCTTGCGTGAGTTTGAGTCGGCCTATGGCCTAGGTTCGCATACGTGTGAGGGTATTTAACCCTGGCCGGCGCCCCTGTGTAGGGAAGAGTTTTTGTCATTATGAAAAACCTAGAAAATCGCCATGGTTTGGCGGCCATATCTCATAAGCGTGTTCTTGTGATCTCAATCCAGAAATTACCTGCGGGTTCGAGGATTGTTTCTGTGGTGAATCAGTTCATGGGCTGATCATCTTGATCTTCATCTTCCTTTTGGGCATTGAGGTGTGTGCAAGAGGGAGGCTACTTGTTTGCCGATTGGGTGTTCTTTTTTTGTTGAAGACAAGAAGAAGAGGGGCTGCGCAAGGACAGAGGAGGCAGCTGATGCGCAAGACTAGTACCGTGAAAGATTGGGCAAGCTCGCGTACAAATTAGGAATTCTCAAATTTGTGCCGCATCAATGGGCTCATGTTGAGGGTAAATTTCTTAAGGGCAACTTGTAACAGATTTTCAAACACATAACATGTGGTTATTTTTCTGTACATTTTCCATCTGACACTTTGATACTGTTATTAAACATCAGTCTCCATTGTACCCAAAAGGTCATTTTGGGGCAAAGGACACTGTTGAAACTCCTGAGACATGGAAAATTGTTGTTGTGTTTCCCTGGCAGTAAAATTGTTGCTTCTATATGCATGTTTAACTCTCTTTTGGATCCCCATTTGTCTAAATTGATCTTGATACTTGAAACATCAGAGCATTAGGTGCCTAATTGTTGTTAGGAACTTAAAGAGTGCTGGACTGAAACACAGACAAATAGGTTCAGGTGTTCTGTGGGTTGTTTCCACCAAAAACACTATCACCCACTGTCCCACACACCCCACCACCGAAACCACTACCATGAAAAAGATCTTTGCAAATTCATGTACTGCTAATGTATGCACAAGTGCGCTTTCTGGAAGCAGCTGAAAGTGGTTTCTTTCTTTCAGAAAGAGAGGATGGATAGGGAGCTGGAGATAAAGAGGATGCAAGCAGAGCTAATGGCCCAAGCAAGAGAGTGTGAATCATGATTATCATTTGGCCAATGGTTCCAACTTCCAAGTAGTTGCTTTGTCGTATTGTTTCCTTGTACTTTCCAAGTGATAATGCTTGGCTGATGTATGCTTGACACCTCCAATAAACTAAGAGATGCTATAACTTTGTTGAATGCAAGAGGCTATACTCTGAATTATTTGTAGTCGATAGAACAGCATAACTCAGCTCCATTACCTGGTTATGAGGTGTTGTTTTGTACTGATTCTACAGTTTTTGTAACAAGTTGTTCAGTCAAGTTAATGGTTGGTGGTGTTTTGGCTTTCGGGATAGATATTTCAATATCTTGGTTGCTTTTCTGCTGTGCCGTTCTGATACCCTGTTTGTTAGGGCTTTTTCTTGAACTTAAAAGCCAAAGCCTAAACAAATGGTGCGTAGTTTTGCATATTCTCTAAAGCTGCAGTTCTTCTAAGAGACCATGTGGTAATTTACCTATATTTGTAATGAGTAATTGATTGTATTTGAGCTTGTTATGCTTATGTTTGAGTTTGAAATGCGTTTACTTTGGTGTTGAGTAATTTGGTTTGAATGGTCTTAGCCTTCTCCAGAGTGGTCCTTTTTAGCCTTTGTGACCTTTAGAGTGGTCTAGACCTTTGTTTGAGTGATCGTGATCTCTTAGAGAGTGGTCTAGACCTTTGTATGAGTGGTCGTGATCTCTTGAAGAGTGGTCATGACCAATGTTATCATGGTGTCGCCTAGGTGATGCCTAGTCACCGCCCAGGCGCCAGGGCCGAGCGCCTCGCCTGGTGTGCGTTAGGCGGTCGCCTGGGATGATCAGGCATGGTAGCGCGTGACTAAGCGTCGCGTCAGGCGTCCCAAGCGGCCGATTGGGGGATGAGGACAGGGCAATAAGAGGCAAGCGACACGGGTGGTAACCCTAGGTTACACAGGCGTCAAGAGAGAGGACACTAGTTCTGCCGCGTCCAACCCTCCATTGATCGATGACCGGTAACCCACCTCCCCTCCGTCTCCCCCTCTGCCTCTTCTGCTGGGCAGTTGCTGCCAGAGGCGGTGGCAAGGGAGCAGTGGAGCACAGGCGGCGGCGACGCGGCAAGGGAGCACAGCCGGTTGTGCTATATGCTACCTTGCCACCGCCTCACCCGCCTGTGCTCCCGTGCTCTGTTTTGGTGTGCTTGGTCTTAGTAAGTGTTGTGAACTGATGGCTGTGATGCTCCATTGACTAATGAAGTAGTGAACTAGTGATGAACTGATGGCTGATGAAGTGGTGCTTGCTTGGTTGGTGCTGCCTTAGTGCCTTATTTGTATGGATTAGTGGGCTAGTGGCTGTACAATCTGTGCTGAACTGCTGATTGAGTAGTGCTGGATCATGAATTCACGGTGTGAGCCATTTAGAAAGTTTAACTCTTGCTTGTTGTGTTGAGGTCATTTCAGATTGGCCTCGCCATTAGCCAGTTTGTCAGGGGAAAGAAAAAGAATCCCTACAAAGATTGTTTCTGGCTTATGATGGTTTATCACATACTTTCCTATTACAAGACAGGTAGTTTTTACAACAAATTTCGTCCTATTTTCCCTCGGTTCACAAAAGAATTCTACAGAGATGGTAAAGACAACAAAAGCAACGGGCATGTAGAGCTCAAACCATTTCAAGAGACACAAAAATAGCTCACTTCAATGCAATCATACACTATAGCTAGCTACTACCCTAACTGTCCCATGCTGATGCACAGGATTACACGTTTGCTTAACACTGAGAGGAACAACTCATCTGCTTCCTCTTGCTCAGAGAAGACATGACCCTGGCAGCCCTCACCTTCTTTACCAGAAGCTCCCACTTGTCGTCGCCATCGCCGGCCTTCGTCGCCGCCCTGTCCTGCTCCTTGCGCTTGAACTGCCCACAGAGAGGTGTGTTGCACTGGCCGTCTGGTCGGCCGCAGAGCGCGGCGTGGAGGCGGAGGAGCTGCCACGTGCGCTGGCAGCGCGGGCAGCTCGTGCGGTGGCACCGGGAGAAGTGGCGGATGAGGAGCTGCAGGCCCCGGCACGTCGTCGCGTACGCCGGGCACGGCGACTTGGCCGGCGCCTGCCCTACCGGGCCTACCTCCGTGCAGATGTGCCGCAGGCAGTCCATCGCCTCGCTCAGCTCCACGTACACCCGCTGCTCCGCGCGCTTCCGACGCCACTTGCGCCGCCGCTGCACGGCCGGAACCATGCATAGGTTAGTGCTTACAAGTCGTCAACAACACTAACAAAAAAACACGTGCAATGTGAAATTGTCAAACAAACATAAACAACATGTGCAAGCGGTAAAGGCGTTAATTAGATGGGTAATTTGTCCATTCTAGAAATCGATCATGATTCTTCTTACGACTTCCATTCGGTTGAACGCTAGTACAAGTTAAACCAAATAATTAACCCCCAAGGTTCTGCTGACTTTCGTCAAATCGAAAGGTTCGTTGGCCTTAACCATGACCGGAAATTGCTTCAGGTCGGTAGCATCTCCACCTAAATGTAAACGTTTAAACATATGGCGAATTGAGGTCCGAGATGTTTAGTGCTAGATGGACTGACCTAAACTACCAACACCATGAAAAATCTTAGGCACCAACCAAACCGACCACATAAAACATTGGCGTCATGTCCTAATGCGCACGAGTAAGACACGGTGGTCCAGACGTGTCCAGCATTTCCAGGAACCGAGGTTTGAAAGACTGGGCTACCACGCTAAACATGTTCCCTAGCTAGTGCATTGCGCACTGTGAGAGCAATCATTTTTAGTTGCACTTTGCGATCATGTAACCGGTTACGAAGACATTTCAAGTGCCAACATGTCCCACGTCAATTGAGTGACATGAGTGTAACGGAAGTATTGACGGAGGTATCCAAACCGGGATGGTCGCGATTCACGTACGTACCAGATCGGCCTCGTGGAGGTGCTGGAGTACGTCGAGCTCCTGCCAAGGGTCGTTCTCCTGGAGGAAGCGCCACGCCTCCGTCTTCTCCACGGCCTTGAACTCCTTGGCCAGCAGCCTCGTGCACCGCAGGTACAGCTGCGGCGCGTCGCAGAGCTTGGCCAGCTGCAGCACGTCCGCCACCGTGTCCGGGGTGAGCCGCGACCCGATCACGCCCTGGCACGACCGCTTCAGCCACGGCACCTGGTACGCGTGCGCCAGCGCCAGCATGTGCACGGCGTACTCCTCAGCGTCGTCCTCGTTCTCCTCGGCGCACCTGCCGTTTCAGCGAATATTATCATGCGTTCATCCACGACCACGATCACTGAAAATAAAAATAAGCACGACGATTGGCAGAACACGAGTACATGTCATTGGACGGTGCGGGCGGCTATTTTGGCGGTCCCTATCTCCACACCACATCCACACGAAAAGAGGAGGGAAAATGTTTCCAGTTCACGGCAGATAAGCCGACGATATCGCCGCGACCACTGGTCCCTTCCCTGCCTGCGACAGCAACAGCATGCCGCCGGGATCGCTTGGCTGGTCGCCTTGGAGCCAGTCATGTACGCGGTGATGAGTACGTACGTACGTACGTAGGGGAGGGTTCCAACTAGTCAGGCGCTACCACACGCCAACCAAACGACGACGGAGAAGAAAAGAAAAGGATGCGGAAAGTATGAAGAATTTTGAAGAGCTAAGAAGCAAGATGACTACACAGACATCCGCTTCGCGGATATCTGATGCATAACTCGGACTCAGCATTCCACACTTCTCTGGTCTAGTTGTTCAGAAGGCATGGTTAGTTGGCTAGCTCAATTATACAAAGAGAGAACTGTAAATTCCAATGTTGTCTCGATCAAGTTTTATATGCCAACCATTTGCCGTCAAATTGGGCCGGCAAGTTGTAACGATACTTTTGTTCTTTTCCCCCGCTTGAATGAAAGACACAGCTATGCTAATCTTTCAAAAAAAGAAAAGAAAAGGAAACCACAAAGAAAGAAAAGAAAAGGAAACCAACTCGTTTTCTTTCTTCCCTTCGCTTTTCACGCGCACTTTAGTTTAGTTTTCCCCTTTTCCCTCCGCCGTCCTAGTCGGTGCCAAATCGGCATCAAATTTGTTCCGCAAGATTCACGGCGAGTTTCGGCGCTCGACTTGACGGCTCGCGCGTGGCCGAGTTGATGAAGTTATCACGAAAAATGCCGAGTGATCAGTCCTAATCACCTAGCACGGTTCGTGGAGTGGTTCATTGAATCTACGTGCAGGCTCTGAATCGCTGATAGGCCGACACAGGAAAAGTGCTGCTCTACATTTTGGCTGTTTATCTTGGCAAATGTTTAATTGCAAGGTTTTTGTAGGGAATTCGCTTTGGCAAATGTCAGGAATACATCAAAAACTACAATTCTAACAATATCTTGAATCGGTACAAAGTTTTTTTCTAGCAATTACTACCATACATGATGAAGGGAAACAAGTACAACCCTCTAAGAAAATGGAGCATAAAAATAGAATTTTTCAACCAAGCCATTTAAGAGTAGGCCCGGCTGATCGTCCAGCTTGTCAACGTGGGGTACGCATGTGACATGTTTTCCCTGTCTCCTCGTGTGTCAATACTACTGATGACTCTTTGCAAACCATTCCCAGCTTGCAAGAAATGGATCTGTACAAAATAAGGCTAGATATTCTAGGGAGGAAACACGGTACGTACCTGCCGGCGTAGAGGAGGCGGACGAAGGCCGCGGCGGCGTCGTCCGTGACGCCGCGAATCCGAACGACGGCTCTGCCGGCCTTGCCGTTGTCCCTGTCCTTCTGCAGAAGGCGCCGCAGGATGCTCTCCAGCACCGGCGACGCCGACGCCTGGTGAAAACAGAAAAGAAGAAGAGAACTTCTCTTCAGAAGGCCTGAGGCAACAAAAGGTGACCCTTGAAATTAATGTTCACAACAAGCATAAGAATTCTTGGACGATCCTTAATTAGTTGCTGTTGCGTGCCCATTTAGACGAACAGAGACTTGAGATCATCATTACAAGATCTACCTCGAGCTGCTTTAATTAATCTGCGCGTTTGCATACAGGATAATGCGCCAAGAAATCAAACGGCCGGAAGAGAAGGAGAAAGAGGAGGCTTACAAGAACAGAGGAATGCGCGGGGATCCTCCGGCGGCCGCTGGAGGTGACGACGTCGACGTCGGCGGCTGGGGCGTCGCCGCCAGCCCGTGGTGCCTCACACATCTCCTTTTTTGGGATAGGTGAATCCCGACACAAAATGGAAGGAAGAAAAGGGGAAGAAAAATATCTGGGAAGAGAGCGAAATGTTCAGGGGCGTCGCTGCGTGTCTGCGAGGGAGGCAAATTGCCGCGGGCATTTGAACGCTTATATACACGTCGGCCGAAACCCCTCCAAAGCTGCGTTAGTTTGAACCGTTGTACGTTTTCATCGATAACCCCCAAGTCAAATTTTATTCTCACAAACGTCCTGGATTCGGTTGCTTTACACGCTGTTGATCAGTTTACACTTGATAGAGAACTATAAACGCCAACTTCATTAGCGTTAACAAAAAAAAAATTCTCCAAACACTAATATAGTAGTACAAATAAGATTTTCAACGGATTTTCTCCAAATAATAGCTAATCAAGTTTTCTTTTCGCAAGATCGATAGATGGATGAATCAAGCCTTTCGGCACATACCAGCTAATAAACATTCCGGAGACTATCTTTTTCGGATGAACATGATGTATCATGGATGCAGCAAGTTCTTCGGCGTAGACCACATAATTGATAGCTATAATACCCATCACCCGTTCTAAAATACAAACGCAATGATCATGCGAAGGTATGAAAAAAGTCTCACACGGAACGGATCCAGTGATGATGATTCAGTTCTAAAGTGGCCGACACGAGCCGAATGTTCGAGTCGTTGCAAAAGTTGCCTCGTACGGAGTTTGCGAGTACCGTAGGGGGCGATTCACAAAGTTAGCAGCAAACGCGAGTGGTGACGTGCGCCCGGTCAAGGGGTCGCAGCCTCCCAGGCTAAACCGGCCCTTGGAAGGAGGAAGCGCCACATAGGCGTCCCAACGTCGACGTGGCGCCTCCCGTGGCCCCCACGCATCCTCCTCGTCCTCATCCACATCGGCCAGCACGGACAAAAAGCCGTATCATAGCTCAGCTACTGGCCTACTGTGCCTGCCTGCTCTGACGCAGCCTAGTCTTCGCTTCACGCGGGGGTGCTATCTGGGGAAGGCAGGGAGGTTAATCCGTCCGACGTGGCAGCGATTAGTTTAGCCATTAGAGGAGAGGACCATGTATGGTTAATTACTGTTGAGATATAACCGAACTATAGGCTTTGGTGGACGAATTCCAAAACTACAACTAGAAATTTTGACTATAAATATAGCACCACATTTGTTCAAGAGAATGAATTTGTAATCAACAATAAAGATGAAGGAATTGAGATCCCCTGTAGCCGGTTTCTAAAGATGTGCTCACGTAATTGGAACGAGACGACAGAGAGATGCGGAGTTCAAGGGGAGCAAATCCGTGAACAACCCTTAGTATGATCCTGATTCCTAAATATACTACCTTAATACAGAAGATTACAAGTTACACTTCTTTTCCCTTAGTGAGTTTTCATGAAGTTTTCTTAAATGAAGTTTTTTTAACGATGCAACAAGTGTGATATATTATGCGGATGCAATGTAATCTTTTCTTCATCTTTTTCGCTAAGGTTTTGGGAGGAGTTTTTTATGAGGCATATGCATGACGTGGTATTTGTCCAAGAGAGAGTGTTGTGATATAATCAAACTTTAGGATTTGATGAGCAAATTCCGAAACTACTCCTAAGAGTTTTTTTGTTATAAATATAGCAACCTATTGTACAAGAAAATGAATCTACAATCAATAATAAAGATGTAAGAGTTGAGATTTCATATATCCGGTGTTCATCTTTGAGATTATTCCTGGGGTATCCTTAATATTGGGTGATTGGAATTGAATCTATTCTTTGGTGACTTAATTGATTCCTTAATAATTACTAATCATCATCTCCTGTAACTAATTAGCAAGTTGGTTGTTGCTGGGGGATGTTTGAACCACATGCATGAACCGTCGGAACTCGGACGTGGCGGGTAGGGTGCAGGGTTATCTCTTAACCCTGTTCGTTGCATGGCCTGCAATCCTGCATCAAGTGTGCCAGTTTTATATCTCGTTCGAATTGACGTGCAGTATAATTAACGGGCACTTTTGTTATCTCAGGACCATGTTGTTGCATCAGTGCATCACTAGCGTCAAGTGTATAGTTCGATCGAATTGCCATGTACTATACTTAACGAGCACTTTAGAGCAAGTTGCATGGTAAGAACTATGTTGCTAATTAGTAAAAGCGAATCAATTCTATGAGACTAAGTAACCCCCGGTTTCACAGTATACCACTGAATAAGCCCTTATTCTATCTGTGCCTTCCGTTTTCAAAATCTGTTCACTCCATGCCATCGCCGTCATCTTCCCGTCAATTATTTGCCGTTTAGGGTGTGCAAAGACCATTTTGCCCCGTGAACATGTGAGTAGCAGTCATGCCCCCACATGCCATTCTCTCATCTTGTTCTATGTCCATGTGGAATGTGCTCGTGTATTATGAATGTGTAGCAATCTTTTGGTTTTTGTTTAGACAGGGTCTTGATTTGAGCGTCGAGAGGCCATAACATCAAGGGTCCGAGAGGACAGTCAGGCAGGGACGCCGTGCTCTCTTCTCCCTAGCGCCGTCTAGTCTACTATGCTTCTCTCTTAACGCATCACGCAAACGCCTCCCTGCACGCAGACAGCATAGCTGGAGCGGGGCAACGGCACATGCCCAGATCTGGCCGGAGTCGAAGAAGAAGCCCGATGCGCCCTAGTGCGCCGGCTCCCCCACCTGCGATGGCATACGACGCCGAAGTGGACGGGGACGACGACGATGTCCAAATCTGACTGGTGAGCTCAGAGCTACCCTGTCTTCGCCACAACCTCGTCCTCATCAGATGCGCCCGCCGTCCTTGCCACCTCTTGTGTTGTGGCCGGCGACAACGCGCGATCGCGCAGGGAGTACGCACCGCCATATCTTTGCCGGTCCGCTCTGCCGCCGGACTGTCTCCTCGCCTCGCGGTTGTGGTGGAGAGAGAGGGGAGAGGGATTTCTACGGGCATTTCCGAAAAACTGGCATGTTAACGATTAGGCTCTAACGGGAGCAGTGACAGTAATGGTATGCAGAGAAGAAATTTTGAAGCCGATGGTATACAAGAAACAAGGATCTTTTCGATGGTAAATCATAGAATGAGGAGTCATTCAGCAGCACATAATAAATTTTCTCTTAGTAATATTTTCCTCTCCAGCATCTATTGCTCGACTCCCGAGAATTGCTTATGCCAGTTCCTGAGAATGGTTTATCACGTTAATTAAAGGGAATAAGTTCAATTTAGAACCATGAACTCTAACATTGATTCGATTTTCAACTATAAACTGTAAAATCATTCAAATTAGGATCTTGAACTAACATTCGCTTTACAACCTTCCATTGATTCTAGTATGGTTTTGCCTTGACCTGGCATCCTAGGGGGCAAGAATTGATGACAAAAACACCCAACACATCATCTCTAAGAATCGCAAATGAGTCAGCAAATTAAAAAAGAATTGGGACCCACATGTCAGTGCCTCCTCTTCTTCTTCTTCCTCCCCTTCCTATCTTTTCTCACATCGCTCTTATCCCTCCTCCACATCGCCTGCACAGCCCAGCCCCTCTTCAAACCACTTCCCCTCCCCACTTGTCGTCACCATCAGTAACCCTTTGCCCCTGCTTCTCAACATCCACACCCTTGGTGCCGATCTAGATCTACAATCAGCCATCGCCGTCCATAGCCACCTTTACGCCAGCCGCAATGACTTTAGCTCCACCACCGCTTCTTGTTGGAGCTTCAAACCGCCTCCATCGGTAAGTTGCACCCTCCTCCATTCCCCTTTCTCTTTCCTACATGTTGCGCTCGTCTACCGTTGGAGTCGTTGCCACTACCATCTATGATCGTCGCTGCCCTCAACCCCTCTTCTCTCTGTGTTTTCAATAATAGAAGATGCTTTCACGTTGACATAGACGATAACGTGGATGCAGATGTGAATGCCATATTAACAAAAGAAATAAGTTCTATTTATAAACCTAAACTTTAGCATTAATCCAATTTTCAACTTTGAACTTGAAAACCATTCGAATCAGGAGCCTGATTACAGAGTGGTTGCCTTCAATCGTAGCCTAAAGAAGGTTCGACTTATCCGTTAGGGCACTGGCGCCTTGATGAGATAGATGGATAGATCGCTCGTGATATTTTATCACTTCATTTACCAAACAACGCCGATCGATTTTCATTTGTGTGGTCACTGATTTGACCTTTCAAACACGCCACTTTTTCCCCTTGGGAAGGTTAACTTGGCCCTTGCCGTGGCTGGGCGAACAAAGTCGCACGAATAATACTAGCAGCGACTGCTGGGGACATTGACGGGCTGGGACCAGCAGCTTAATCATGAGGCGATTTATGGGGCGTTTAGCGATTTAGCATGCATGCATGGCACTGCCGATCACAGTCACAGTCGAGTGGCAATTGATCGGCGTGCCGGATATCCGCATCACAATTCGCTAATCTGAACGCACCTAACTGTGCTTATCCCCACATGGAATTGTTGAGTACGGTGCGCGTCTTATTTTTCCCAGGACATGACCGGATTTATGCTTCTGTCTCACTTGCCAGCTAATTCCATTCAACTATATAAATCGCCACATGGAAAATGGAATACTTTCTTAGGGGGTAATGTCGCTAGGATGAGCTTTTGGAGACGCGTGAATTGCTCTGAAAAATCTGACCTATATAGCAAGATCAGCAAGGTTTGAAATTTCGTATTTGGTTCACATCTCGGAGCTGGGCGAAATTTGAAATTTCAACAAAATCTCATAATTTCAGACAAAATCCGATCAAAATTCAAAAGACAAATTTGAAATCCGGAATTTTTTAATAGAAATTCGATCGAAATTACCGAAATCTCGGCGAAATTCAACTTAGTGAAAAATGGTCGAAATGATGTTAAATTTTTTTGAGGATGGTCCTGACACATCACTAATATTCCCACAAAAATTTCATATGATAATCAAGCCTGAGAAAATTTTAAAAATCTTGACAGTGGTACTATCATGATAAAAGGTTGACCCGCAAATTTGAACTGAATGAAAAATAGAACAAACCATGTTATAAAATTTTGAAAAATTTTGTGGATGGTCATGATGAATCAATAATGTTTCAATAAAAGTTTTAGATGATTATCATGCATCACGAATTTTGAAAAATTCTGACAATGCTACTATCCTGACATAAGCCTTAACGACAAACTTTAACCGAATGAAAAATAATTCAAACCATATTAAAAATTAATTAATTTTTTTTGGGTAGTCCTTATGCATCATCAATATTTTCGTAAAAATTTTGTATGATGATCAGTTATGTGTAATTTTCAAAAATTACTACTGTCATAATAAAAACCTAATAATCAATACATAGATTTGGTTGAGCAACCACAAAAAAGTTTAGACTTTTACAGAAGGGTTCTAAGTCAATAATTAAGCTCTCGTAAAAATTTTGGATCACGATCACACTCCAGTGATCTTATAAAATTCTTACAATGGTACTGTATCATTTTTTTGTTCCTTCCGTTATTGATTTTTGAAAGATAACAAATGAAGTTCAATACTTCTATAGATTTTATTTAGCCAAAAAAAGTTTAATTTTTTTAAAAAAATTAGAGAAGTGTTCTCCGGCAATGCATAAGCTCTCATAAAAATTTTGAATCATGATCACACTCGAGAACATTTATAAAATTCTGACAAAGTTTTTTAAAAATAACAAATAAAGTTCAATTCTTTTAAAAAAATTCTATATGATTCTATACTGCTAAAGATAATACCATAAATTTTTCAAAGTATGATCAAGCTTGTAAAATTTTATAAAAATCTGACAATGTTTCTACCGAAATTATAAAGGTAAAAAAAACCCAAGATTTTGGCGAGATTTGTATAAATCTTGCTGAAATTTCTGAAGCAATTTATTTATTTTTTATCCAGCCAAGATTTTGAATCTCATCCCCAGCTGAAATCCAAGATCTCGTCGAGATTTTGCGGAATTTCGTCGAAATTTTTAACCACGATCTCCGGTCTATGGACACAAATAGCAAAAGTACTCCTCTAAAAAATAAGACTAATTCACTTCTTGCGACCAGCCAGATTCATACCGACACTCTGATTTGCTTTAGGATTATGCTTGATTATAATATTAGTATAACCCCAAAATATAATGTACACGGTGAGCTCGATGGCAATAGCAGAATAGCAGCTGCTCTGAAGTCTGAAGTGCATATACCGAGTTATATTAGTCTGATCAAATATTCTCATAAATAGTTAGTATTAACCACGGGTCACAAATTTCGAGTTGTCTCTTTGAGAAGCAAAGAAAAACACGGTAGTATTGCTTGGTCTAGTATGTTTGTATCACTGCATTATCCGTGTACACGTACCCATGACCTTCTTACATATTTTATTTCCTCCCTATCTTTTTCTTGTAGGGCATTCTTTATCTAGTTCCACCTTGTTGCACTGACTACTTGATTTCGACAAAGATTATACGCCGATCACGAGGTAGTATGAAAGTTTTGTTGTCGCTATCGTTATTATCTCATGGGAAAGCCTCGTGCATAGACCTGCACAATGGACCGACACGAATGTCTTTAGATCCTAGTCGGCATGTCACTGATGATGGGCTATATCGAGCCTAAAAACTTGATATAAAAACACTCTTTTATAAAAAATATCATATCTACATCTTAGACATCATCAACCTTACCATAGCGAGAGCCCATCATCAAATACAACATCTTCCCTTCATCTCCTTTCATGACCCATTCAATGCAGTCGTCATCTCCCCGTACCTCTTATCATCTCCTCTCGCCCTTCTCTACCCCTGCTTTCTCCCCGCACCGCTACTTCCCCCACTGTCCCACGCCATCCCCTCCTCATCGTCTCCCACCGCCTCAGTGCCAAATCTAGCGGCTTTCAGTCGCGCCGTCGTCGAATACGACTTTGCAGCATCATACAACTAGCTTCACCGACCACCCCGAGGAAGAAGATCCAGTAGTCTTTTTTTCAATGAATAAATAAAATTTAGTTCTTTTTTTAAAATAATTATATGTACAAATCCTCGTTGACGGCTGGCGTTTGCTCCTCATCCTTAGTGCTATCCATGGTGACACAGTGACAGCTGCTGTGTCCACAGTTCTACACGTCCAACAAAAAGAGGTTGGCATGGTATGATAACAGCACAGTATGACTTAGATCTTGTCTAGATCTCGTCGGAGAAGAAACAGATCAGCACCGCACGCCGTTTCGTGGAGCTCGGCACTGCCCAACTCCCACGTCTTCTTATGCACAAGTTTTTGGGGGCACCAAAGGATTTAGGAGTTCCCAACCAGTACAAGTTCTCAATTGTTCTTTTCTTTTCTCTGGCGTGTGGTTGATCTGAATTGGGAAGATCGAGAAGATGTCATTTGTTTAGTCCCTTGCTCTTCCTTCTAGTCTTTGCTTCGCGTTGTCAAAGATCTAGGTACAACTCTGGTATGAAAATTACTTGGTTCAAACTTTGGCTTCCAATTTCCAAAACTTGTGCAGCTTCATGGTCCGTAACTGTGTTACGGTGTTCTTCTTTGTTTTTGCACAGAACTGTGATAACTTTTTGTACGCTTGGATATTAAACGTCATTTCATTCATTCATCTCAGTTTTCTACAAAATAATAATAATAATAATAAAGTCTTGTTGCTGTTGGGCTGCAATTCTATTAGGCGTATACACCTGATACTTAACGGGCTTGGGCTTTTATTTTGGGCCAACTCGACATTCTCACCTCTGTGAAGGCCCACGTCAGATTGGCAGAAACAATCCGGAGTGGGTCCTACTTAAGCACGAAAAGTCAGAAGATGATCTCAACCGTCCATGGTAATAAGCTCCACGAAATCTACGGTTCTGGACAGATCACAAAACATATCTCCATGACCCAAACAGCTCTGAATCCACGGACCGGTGTGCCCTCTGCCGTGTGCCTTGATAGTTGATACCCAAATCCATGGCGAGCTCGCCGCGATCCCCGCAGCCGGCGCCTCCACCTGAGTTCGAGATCTCGCGGCAGTCCCGTATTTTCGCGGCGGTGAGCCCCCCAATTTATCTTTCCCTACTTCTTGCTTCTTGGTTTTTGCCACATCTTTTCGTTTTCATGCGTCGCTCTTGGGGGTGGTGAACTCATGCAGCTGTCCAAGAAGGTGATAGATCTCGATGAGCTGAGGATGCTTGCCGCTCAGGGCGTCCCCGACGGCGCCGGCGTCCGCTCGACTGTGTGGAAGGTACTCGATTGGCTCGTCTTTTGATTTTTTTTTTCGGATTTGTTCTGTAGTTATAGGCTGGAGGCTAGGTTCTTGGAGGCAATGGCCGTGCAAAATGCAAAGGAGACTACTTTTTGTTGTATGCTGGCCTTAATTTAGATAGCTAATTGTTCTACTGTGTTGAGTTTCTGATCAATGTGCATACATGTCCTTTAGTCTATCCTTTCGCTTTATGATGCCAATGTCAGGTCGAAAGGCATCTGCCTTTTGGTCCTTTCATGTTCATGTACTTCCCGCTGTTAATGTTTTGTGATGAAGTATACTGATGTGGTCAGTGACTCAGTGTGAGGGAAAAGATGCCGTCAAAACTTTTGATTTTTGCCTATTCAGTGACAGTACCTGTGTTGGTATTGCAGCTGCTACTGGGTTATTTGCCCAATGATCGTGCAATGTGGGAGGAGGAGTTGGCAAACAAGAGATCACAATATGCAGCCTTCAAAGACGAGTTCCTTAGCAACCCTGTATGTCACTTCATATTCAGATCAGACTGTTGGTATCTTGATTGTAATCATTAGTTGCACATATGGTACCTAGTGTTGGATCAGTGATGCCTAGTTATATCCACACAAGAAAATAGAGATCCTGAAATCAAATTTTGCTAGGTAGGTGGAAATTGCTCGACGAGAGGAACCAGAAGGCCACAGCAATGAGAATGCAGAGCATGGCGAGAACGGGTTGCTTCATAGGTCAGAGGTAACCCAAGAGGAGCACCCTTTGAGCCTAGGGAAGACCAGTGCATGGAATCAGTTCTTTGAGGTGCCTTCTAGTGCCTTTGGATGTTATCTTAGGCCTTTTGGCTGTGCGTGTGTTACACTTATCGTTTTTGTTTATTTACCTAGAAGTTCTGGTCACATATTTTCGCTAGTTGCATTTTGGTAGATATTGTATTAGAACTTTGCTGGACTGCTGCCAGTAGTGGGTGTGCTTACGGTTTTTTTTTCCAAAGTGACATTAGTCTAAATTTAGAGCATTTATGATTTGATCATAACAAGGGCTAAATGCAACTGGAGTAATTTGTGATAGAAAGATTATGCCGCAATTGATGGATTGTATTCCAGGGAAGGGGAATTACATATAGAGGGAGAGTCCGGTTGGTTTAGGAAACAAACCGGACTCCTTCCTAGAATACAAAGATATATTCTATCTATAGCCTCCTTCCTAGAATACAAGGATATATGCTATCTATAGTCAAACCCGCTAATGATTAGGATATATGCTATCTATAGCCAAACCCGCCTAATGTACTAGGAGGTGGCGCAATATTCGAACACTTCGCATGATCACAACGTCAGGCATGGCACATGTTGAGACCGACCGAAATCCGAGAAGACCGAGGAGGCAATCCTTTGTGAAGATGTCAAGAACCGTGATGTTGTCGGGACATGAAGAACACGGACATCACCGATAGCAACCCGCTCACGAACGGTGAAGATCAATCTCGACATGCTTCGATGCGTTGATGCTTTGGACCGGTTGGTGGAGAGATAAACCGCGCCGACGTTGTCGCAATAGACAAGAGTCGCCGCGTGTCACGGATCGTGGAGTTCTGAAGGAGTTGGCGCAACCAAAGAAGCCTCGGCTACTCCATTGGCGATAGCCTCATACTCCGCTTCAAAGATCGAACGAAACCGCAGGCCGACGCTCGACGACCAAGAGACGAGGTTGTCGCCATGAACACCGCATATCCGAGGTGGATCTGCGTGTATCCGGGCAACCCGCCCAATCAAGATCGGTGTAGACCACGAGCTCGAGGCGTAAGATCGACGGCGAGAAGGCCGTAATCCGAGTGCTTTGAAGGTAGCCTAGGACGCGCTTGACCGCAATCGGATGGGGCTCCGAGGATCATGCATGTGAAGGCACACTTGAATCGCATAAGAGATGTCCTGGTGAAGGCGAGGTCTTCGAGAGCACCCATGAGGCTCAAATCGGGTTGCATTGCCGACTTGGGCACCGAGTCCGAGGAACCTTGGCTTGAGTATCCACAGTGTGGTGCATGGTTTGATCGACCATGCCGGCCCGCCGAGAATGTCAAGTGTATATCGACGAGACATGAATAAACCATTGAAGCGTACACAGATAGAAATGCCAGAAAATGATGAAGTTGACCAAGATCCTTTATAGCGAACTCCGTTGTAAAGCGAGAGATGGTGCTACCGCAACAACTCGCGTTGGAGCTCTGTAAGAACAATATCATCGACATATAGCGGCGTTAGATGTACCGCCTCGAGCCGGTGGTAGATGAACAATGGCATCGGATTTGGCCTCAACAAAACCAAGGAGAGCAAGTAAGTGGCGAGCGCGGTATACCAGCCCGAGGTGCCCGCTAAGTCCATAGAGGACTTGTTGAGGCGGCACTGATCCGATCGGCGTGGTCAATAAATCCAATGGTGACTACAAAAACTATCTCACCAACGCATCTGGAGAAAGCATTCTTGACATCCACCGATGCATCGCCGCCTCGAGAAAGAGCGCAGAGAGAACTGCGGACGGTGGCGAGCTTTACCACGTGGTGAAAGTCTCATCATAATCAACACCGGGCGCGTGTGAATCCACGAAGAACCCAACGCGCCTTGTAGCGATCCGAGAGAACCATCAAGATGTAATTTGTGTTTGAAAATCCACTTGCGGTGGCGACATTGAGTCCGACGGCCGTGGTACCAACTCCCAAGTGTTGTTGGACAAGTAGCGTCGTCAGACTCTTCCTCCATCGCGGCGCCCGCTGGGGATCGCGAGCTGCACGACAGATTTTGGAATCGGCGATAGCCGGTCCGTGACGTAGATGGCGGGCATCCGATCCTCGCTGGCGCGGTGGTCATAGGGCGGGATTGACCACCGAGCGAACAGGATCGCGCTTTGGGAAGACGCGGTGGCGGGGATCGCGAAGGAACGCCAGAGGATTGGCGGGCCGACGCAAGTACACCCCGAGCGGTGGATCTGAGAGACGCGCGTGGCGTGGCGCGGCGGCCGCACGTGGCGCGCGGAGAAGATGCCGGGGCGCGGCGCGCGCGGCGAGGCCGACGCGCGCTTGGCGCGGAAGAACAATGGTGTGGTCGGAGAACTCAGATGGGAGAGTCGGGAACCAATGGGAAAACCACCGGATCCGACTCAAGTAAAAATCCAAGTCATTAGCTGGATCGGGCGAGGCAAATGAAGGAAAGTCGGCCTCATCAAACATAACGTGACGAGAGATCACGATGCGGTTAATGGAGAGATCAAGGCACCAGATCCCTTATGGTCACAAGAGTAACCAAGGAAGACACACCGGCGGAGCGAGGGCAAGTTTATTGGAGGCGATTCTTTGAAAGGTTGGGATAGCAAGCGACCAAAAACTCAAGATGCTCATATGAAGGAGAGTGCACCAAGAGGCGATGTATGGGCGGGGCGATGATGGTGGAGGAGACGGCTCAACAGGTAGGTGGCGTGTGAGGCTCTCAACCCAAGAGCGTCTTTGGGAGTGAGGCTTGGAAAAGCAAAGAACGCACAATATTGTTAGTGGAACGAATTATGCGCTCGCCTTTACCGCTCGAGGGATGTGTAGGGCACGACATCCACAATAGCACGCCGTGAGTGAGAAAGAAGGACCGCGAGGAGGAGTTGTCGAACTCACGCCCATTGTCGATCGAGCAGTCTTGATGGTGCATCCGAATCGAGTGGACACATAGAGAAGAAATGTGACAGAGCGGTAAAAGTGTCGATTTCAAACGTAAGGAAAGGTCCACAAATAGTGAGAGCAATCATCAAGAATTACTAAATAATATTTATAGCCCGAGATGTCGATAACCGGAGATGTCCACAGTCACAATGAATTAGATCAAAAGTTTTAACAAGCGGGAAGAAGAGTGGGAACTAAGTCTAATGTGACAACCGAGTTGGCAAGCATGACAGAGCGAATCATGTGTGCTTTTATTACAAATGATAGTCAAGAACTAGATAATCTAGATAGAGTGGCGGGGACCGGATGGCCAAGACGGCGGTGCAGTGGATGGAGACGCGGCAGAGCTAGGGCGCAGAGGCAGCAGACACGAAGGAGAAGCGGCGTGTGGCAGGGGTGGGCGTGCTCGGGTGTAGAGGGGCCCGAGCTATTGGACTGACGATCACGTTCTGGTAGCAAGATCCTTCACAGAGGCCGAGAGGTCAAACTCAATAGAGCAAGTGATTGTCGATGAGTGAATTGACGAACGTAAAGAAGATTCTAAATAATGTCGAGTGCAAAGGATATTGTCAAGGTAAAAGGGCGGGAAGAACCGTGTCTCCCATCGAGGTGACCGGTAGAGAATGCATCTGCACGCAGAATGAGAGAAGAAGGATGCGCAGTAATTAGGAGGTCGAAACGATGATATGTTACCGATGTCGCGTGGTGTGGTTGGAGGCGCCGAGTCCGCAATCCATTGGTGACACATGTGGGTTCAGCGTCATGGTGCTAAAGGAATTAGCGAGGATCGCCGATCCCACTCGCCGGCCCAGAAGCGCCCAGTGGGGAGGTAGCAGTCGCGCCGGAAGTCTTATTCTTCGCTTCTTTGTCCCTGGAATTCCGGCAGAGGCAGGCGGTGTGAACGGTGGTCTGACTTGGATGGGCGCTGAAGGTGGGCGCGGCCGACGATGGGCTGCTGGCGATGATAGGGCGTTCTTCTGCTTGCAGAGGAGGCGTTCTTCTTTGTCCTCCCGCAGACGGCCAGCCACATGGAGATGGTGCCCATCCATGGGTTGTAGAAAGTCGGCCAGGAGCGCCACCCTTGCCGTTCCGTGCCGGCGGTTTTGCGGTTGTTTTGGAGCCGAGCCGCTGCTCGAGGTGTCGTGTGTGGCGGGCGGCCCACTGGTCGCAGAGGATGGAGCAGCGGGGGGCGGCGGCGGCGCATTGTCGGGCCACCGGCGCAAAGAACACCGTAGAGAGCCGTGGCAGCCTCCGTGGAGGCCTCGGTTCCCATGGTGATCTCTCGAGAAGAAGATCGTTTGGACGGAGTGGAACGTCGGAACGGACGCCGCGGCTGAGGAAGGACTTGAGGTGGTCAAAACGCTTGTTCGGACCCGCGGGACGTTGAGGACGAGGCGCGATCGGGCAAGATCTCGCCGAGGTCGCGGAGTGCGTCGGCCATGCCCTTCATCGTCCGACAGTAGTCGTTCACGTTCAGATCACCTTGAACGAACGTGCGGAAGGTGGCGTCGAGGTGGAGGGCGCAGGTCTCGCGATTCCCAAGGAATCGGTCCTCGATGGCAAGCCATGCATGGCGCTGCTGCGTCTTTCGCGCGCGACGGTGTCCTGAAGATCAACGGTGATCGTGCCGAAGATCCAGGAGAGGACGACGCTATCCATCCGCTCCCAGGACGGGGTGTCGAAGGCGACGTCGGAGAGCACATGGTTCAAGACCCGGTTGACGCGATTAAAAAAAATTGCAGTCCACTTCTATTCCACGTCCTAGGTCTGAGGGAGCCTACACGTGAGGGGGAGTATTGAAGTATAACTGAATTGCCCACCTTTCCTCGTCAGCTTAAGTTTTTGGGTGAACTGACTGGTGCATGCAACTCAATAATTTGAACCACTCATCTGATTATGGCAGCTTTAAAATTTAGGCTCGTTTTGATTTCAATTTGTTAAGATGCACATTGAATGACACGTTTTGAGAATAAAATGCAAAAACAGGCTACTGAAATCTATTTGAAGAAATAATCTTGGAACTGGTAGATTTGCCCTTTAGTTTCAGAAGTATCCATCTTTTCTGTTTGTGTGTATTTGTATTTTCGGGTTGGTGTGCAGGTCTGAGAGTTATTTCACCACCTTACATCGTTCTTATGTTGGTAATTTATTCTGTCTTGGAATACATCTTCCATACAGTATTCAGAGATTATGGAGCAGATTGACCGTGATGTAAAGCGCACTCACCCTGACATGCATTTCTTCTGTGGAGACTCGCCTTTTGCAAAGTCCAATCAGGTAAATCTCCACTATCTGAGTCTAAATAGTGCTGTGCTCAGATACCTGGCTGATCGTTTGTGATTCTGACCAGGAATCTCTGAAAAACGTACTAATTATCTTTGCCAAGCTGAATGCTGGAATAAGATATGTACAAGGGATGAATGAAATTTTGGCACCGCTCTTCTTTGTATTTTGGAATGATCCAGATGATAAAAATGCTGTATGGAGTAAGCGATTGTTTTACCATACACATAATTCCATTTGTTGTAGAGCAGAATGTTGAGGCACTTCCTATTTGGTATAGTATTATAGTCATGACTATGAGACTATCTATATCATGATGCTGCTATCTGGAATCGTTACAGAAATTTGCAGAGGCTGATTCTTTCTTTTGCTTCGTGGAGTTGCTTAGTGGGTTTAGAGACAACTTCTGCCAGAAGCTAGACAACAGCGCTGTTGGCATTCGAGGTACGCTCTCCAAACTGTCGCAACTTCTAGCGAAGTATGATGGAGAGCTTCAGCACCATTTGGAAGTAACTATGGAAGTAAGTCTTCACGTACTAAATAGCACTGTCCTTCATGCTGTGCTTAGGGTGGTCCTGACTTGCTGTGTGAAGTGTTCAAATCTAGTTGTATCTGTTCCGATCTGACATGGACCTACAACAGTAGTTTTGTTGTAATGTTTGGAAACATTATAGCAGGAAATCCACACTGCTGCAACTGCCATCCTTATAGAATTGCCTGCAGCCTTTGACAAAAGCATGTTTTCCGCAGGTTGATCCCCAGTTCTATGCATTCAGGTGGATAACACTACTGTTAACCCAGGAGTTCAACTTTGCCGACACTATTCATATATGGGACACGCTATTAAGTGATCCAGATGGTCCTCAGGTAACAAACAACACGCCCTGTTTTATTCTGCAAACCATTGGTTCTAGCTCGTTGCCTGAAACTTTATACTGCGGAACGCAGGAAACCCTGCTCAGAATATGCTGCGCGATGCTGATCCTTGTCCGGAAACGCCTCTTGGCCGGTGATTTCACTTCCAATCTAAAGCTTCTGCAGAACTACCCCCCAACAAACATCAGCCACCTCCTTTACGTCGCAAACAAGTTGCACTGAACCAAGCCTCCTGTGGAAGGAGACCCTGCTTTATTCATTTATTCGGTCGAAATTATAACTGTATTACTAACATTGCATAACCACTGCTATGATGCTTAACATCTAGTCCATCACTACGAGGGGGCCTAGTATGAGTCCCTGTCTGTTGTAAGTTGACCTGTCCATGGTTTTCAGTCAAGCTGGCATGAATCGTCCCAAGCGACATGTGCTGCAATCTCACAGTGAATGTCTGTTAATGCCATTCTCCTGTAGTCCTGTACCATTCTCCACAGTTGGGTGAATAGGTAGCTCCATCACTTACAGTCTAGTTCAGAAATATCTATAGTTTGAATTATCTTATTCAGAAATATAAGGTTTGCATTTAGATTTAATAAGGTTTTTTTCTATTATACCTCTATTTATTCTCTCTTAACTATATGCATTTATTTATGACCACCACACACAAAATATTATCTCTTATTTTTCAAGACAATTAAGTGGGGTGTCTAAGTCATTTTTACTCGTATTTTTCTCAATTTCAGTTTAACCTTAATTCTTATGTAGAGTCAAAATAATCTTATATTTCTGGACGAAGTAAGTGAAATCAGAAACCATGTACATGTAAGCACATGTGTATCAGTACGTATCTACTGACCCAGAATAGATCCCAGATTCGAGAACAGTTTGGTTTCGGTGAGGAGAAGATTCAACGATGCAGAAAGTCTACAGCTGCTCTTTCCCCCCTTTGTTTCACGAATAGTCTTTTGCATCACCGAAACTCTCCGGTGCCGTTTTTTGGCGTCCCTCGATCGGCGCAGGCGCTGGGAAATCCTCCCGCCGGAACCCATTTCGGTGCAAGGAAGAGACGCGCCCCCGAGGCCTTTCACCTTTCTGGCCTACGCTTGCAGCCTTGCACAGGGCGAAGTGACAGGGGCTGCACTGGAAATAGCATCAATGCAAACTTGCAAAGCCATTGCACTTGATTTGCAGTTTGCACGCACCTGAATACATTTGTGTCAATCAAAGTGGGGAATGCAGGATTAAAATTGAGGCCGTTTGTAATGTGTGGATTTTCCCTTATGAACACACAGGGAAACATGCATAGTGGCACACGGGTGCGACCGCTAGATTGTCCTACTCTGAGTAAGAGAGAGATGGGGGACTTGGGAGGAGAGTATTGATGAGTAGGTGAGGGCTATGTCCTGATGATGACCATGGATACCCTGGCAGGCTGCGACAGGTGCAGGGATCTCTCAATCTCTGCGACAAAATATACAGAGAGAGAAAGGCCAAGGGATAGACCGATCGATGAGCTGCCTGCCTGTAGCTACTAGCTAGTAGTAGTATAGTAGCTGTTGCTGGTGCTGCGTTATGATCGATGGACATCAATCCGAGCATAATCCAAATTTATTGAACAAAACTATCTCAGACTTTTCCAGTTGATGGAAATCCACTATCACTACGCCGCCGCCACTGTGAGGTGCAATGCGTCCTCCCAGGATTCTATGTGGGGGCATACAATGGTATATCTATTGAACTATCGACTACCGGTGATAAATTGATAGATAATTGGCATGAATACACAAAAAAACATTGAGAAGAAGGGTACGAAAGGTGATAGGTCAATCAACGTCATCAAGGACAGCAACCACCGACCTTTGTGGTCAATTTGCAACACAACAATCAACACATGTACCAAACAAGGCAATGGCCTAGACACCATATATGTTCTCTATTATTCATAAGAAGAAATAGAGAAGACATAGATTAGTGCTCGGAGTTAGGTCGTGCCATGTCATGCACAACAGGCCACCACAAGCAGCAGCGGGCATGGCACAACTGCACAAGGAGCTTCTCCGGTCATGCCATGTCGGCCTGAATAGTCATCGGTGAGGTCTAGAACGGCACGATAACACACATGTCCATCGTTGTAGCTTGTTGACACGAGATACGTGTGCTAGAGCTAGAACAAGAGTGTCTGAGACGTGTACTCTGGGTACCAACTACCAACGGTGCACTTGCCAGTCGCTGCCAATGCGTGCTCAGCCTTCTCTGTGGCTCTACCCTCCTTGGTCGTCGTCGACATGGTTCCTCGCCTCATCCGTTGCCGCTCACTTTGCATGCATTGCCTGCATCTACCGCATTGGGCCATGCCGCTGTGCACCGTGTGGAGAAGAGATCGAGGGAGTGCAGAAGGAAGAGGGAGGACTGAAAAAAAGAAGAGAGAAAAAAGAGAAAGGGAAATATAGTGCAGACTTGAGCTCGGCCCAAGGGATTAGCCTGGCTCAATATGCCCAAAATTTAGGCCCAAACATTGGCCAAGTAATTCAGGTCGTGCCGTGTTTGGGTCATATCATGCCTGCCTGTCCGTGGACCGGTTTGAAAAAACAGGTCTGACTCCGAGTCTACATGGATGGGTACAGGAGTGTTTGGTAAACCAGGTAGGCTAGGTGCCTCCTAGTCCTAGGTACATGGTTGTCGATCAGGCCCTTGATTTTAAAATCAACACTTATCTAGCCTCTTACCTTTTTATTTTTACAAAATCTATCCCTCATGCATATATTTGTAAAATTAGCCTACTCCCAACCATAAAAGACGTGGACCAAGAAAATTGGTCGGCTCCGCGGTAGCGCGCAGGAAGTTACCTTCCCTTACCCGGATTAGCGAGGTTCCCGCGCTCGCGGTCGCACCTGCCCACGCCCGCACTACTACAGAGCCAACCAATATCCAGCTCCCCGGGCGCGACATAGGCAATGTGTCGTCTGCCACGCCTTTTACGTTGATAGAGAGGGCTAATTTTGAAAACACATATGTGAGGGCTGTATTTGAAAAAAAAAAAAACGAGGCTCATGGGCCACATAGGTGATGATTTCTCCCTGGGGTTTTTTTTTTGTGACGTGCAGAGTGGGCGCGGCGGACATGCATGGAAGATCCGGGCGCTGACCGTAGCAGGAGGGCATGCGCATTGGGCGCGGAGGCACAAATACGTGCACCATATACTTGTCGCCCGGGGACCAATACGAGGTTGGCGTCGCGACACGGCCGGGCGGGCCCCGACAGAACCCCTCTGTCTCGCCTCCGTGCCGCGCGCATCCACCGCACACGACGCCCATGCGTACGTGCGTGTGTGTCTCTACGCTCATCACTGTTCCTCGCACACCGCACACCAGTAGCTACGCTGGATAACCTGTCACTGCCACGTACGTGCATGCGTCCCATCTTGCACGTCAACTAGGTTAACTTACAGTGCAAAAACAGAAATTTTGCCCCCAAAAATGACGCCAGTCTAAGTTCGACTTACTAGTTTACTGAATTGCTCCTTTAAGGTTTTTACTAAAGTGTAAGCTAACAGATTGGCTTGGATAATTGATAGACTAATTGCTAACAATCAATCAGCTTTCATAAAAGATCGTCATAGTTTTGAGTTTTGTGGTAGCTCATGAGTTTTTTCAGTGTTCATCAAAGTAAAAAAAGGGGGTGCGATTTTGAAGTTAGGCTACGAGAAAGTTTATGACAGAGTTAATTTAGATTTTTCTTCACGAAATCCTGAATCTTAGGGGTTTGGATCAAAATGGCAGTCTTGTATTTACAAAATCGTACATCATGGCTCTGGGGGAATTAAAATAAATAGAATAGACGGAAATTTCGTTGAAACTGGGAAAGGTTTGGATCGAAATGATGTTTACTTTTTAGCTCAAAAATTGGTGTTGTCTGAAACAAATCTGGAAGGGGTTAGCAATGTTGTTGAAGAGATGGAGGCTACTTTTCCAGGGTAGTCAATTACGTTGGGAAACCACGTGGCCTATGAAGGTCCACGATGATCCTTTAGTCGAAACCCTAGGCGACTACTATACAAAGAGGAGGGGTCCCCTAATGTACAAGCAATCAGAAATCAATAAAGAATTCGGTCGTCGTTCTCTCTAAATCTGTGTTTCTCTTTCTCTCTCTGTTCCCCACATCAGATCTGTTCGGGAAACCTGGACTATTCGATAGCGAGGTTTCTTAACACGTTATCAGCACGAAGCTCTACCGGCGAACAGATTGAAAAGTGAGAAAAGGTGGGTTTCGGCGATTGAATCTAATCGCCTATTGATCTAGGCATGCATCTACCCTACGCATCTGTTTTGTGTTTCATCGCGTGGCAAGAAGTTACAATGACATGGATCTACAGTGTTTACTGTTCATCATCCATAGAGAAAAAAAGGGATGGCGACAAAGATCACTCCACGGCGAAGCCCCGCCACCGTCGTCACCACCTCTCGCAGCCACAAGACGGCCGCGAATAGCCCTGGGCACTGGCGCGCCGCCAGACTCCGTCGTGTTCGCGCCGGACCGCCGACGCCTTAGCTCGACACGCAGCTCTCTCGCCCGGCCCGGCGCGCTTCACGCCTCGCCACCGCCACGCGCCGCCTTGGCTCTAAGCCGCCCGCCAGCGTCACCTGCCCGCCTCGCCAGAGCCGCCTGGATCTGCTCGAAGGCGCCGCGGGCTAGCCCGCAGCCGCCGCCGCCTAGGTGCCTCAGGACCATGTGGAGGTCCATCCATGTTTGTGATGAGTATTTGACTTTATTTGAGCAAGGTGTGCTCAAGTTTGAGTTTGATTTGGTTTGATTTTCAAACAAGAGCTATTTGAATTGCTGTGTCGACCCCGAGTGGTTGAGTCTCTGAGTGGTTGAGACTCCGAGTGGTTGAGGACCCGAGTGGTTGAGGATTTGGCTGGTCGGAGACCAGTCGTCTGACCCCGAGTGGTCAGGTCTTTGGTTGGTCGGATACCAGTCGTCCGACCCCGAGTGGTCGGGGCTTTGGTAGGTTGCAGACCAGTCGTCCGACCCCGAGTGGTTTGGGCCTTGGCTGGTCGGAGACCAGTGGTCAGACCTCGAGTGGTCGGGATGGAGTCCGATGGTCGGACTCGAGTGGTCGGGATGGAGATCAGTGTTCAGACCTCGAGAGGTCTGGATGGTTTATTGCATATCATTGTGGGCATTGCTATGTGATGTGTTTCCTTGTTTTTGATGGTTGCAGGACGACGGTGCTAGGTCATGGTGAGGCGGAGGATGACCGGGACTAGGCGAGAAGCGTCGGAGGTCCAGACGGTTGGGAGATAGCCGGAAGATGATCGGAGATGGAGTCCGAGCAAGTCAAGAAGACAAGGAAAGGATATGATGCTAGCTAGATGCCGCGTGGATCAATGAGGGCCATCGGATTGAGGTCTAGTTGATAGGTTAGCGGGTCTAGGTAGTATGCTTTGAAAACCGTGCAAGAAAACCCGGTATGTGTGTGGGTTTTGGGTTAGCCCTTGCATGGCTGTGTGTGTGGGTTAATCCTAGCCCTTAGATGAGTGCTCTAGGTTGAGGACTCATCCAAGGGTGGTAGGTGGCCCAAGAGTAGTATAAATAGGGGTAGAGGGTAGCCTCCTTCCCTTGAAGGTTTTGAGGTTTTGATGCTCCTTTGAGCTTTGTCCACATGAATGTGAGGCTTTGTAACCTCTCCTTCCAGAAATGAAATGTTTCCTCATATCATTTCTTTTCTTTGTGCATTTACATTACGCTTTTAAATTACGCAATTTACATTATGCACTTAAATTCGCAATTAAATTCAGCACTTACATTCTTGCAATTTACATTTATGCAATTTGGATTTGCCTTCCCTCCTTCTATATGCTGTTCTTCTAGGATGTCCTGAGGGTGTTCATTTGGTTTTACATCTTTCTTACACCCTTGGATAGACTAGAGATCAAGTTTTTTTTTATCAAATTGCAAATCTGTCCAGAATTTGTTCTTCGCGCAGTAGTCAGTGTTTGATTTTTATAAAAATATAGAAAAATCATTTTTAAGTGATTATTTTTGGATAAGGTACAAAACTCATATATACATAAGTATAAAATTTCTTGAGTCCACTGGTTGCACCGTTTGAGAGCTATGAAGTGAAAACCGAGCCTCAAACTTTCTTGTCGAAGTTCATGACTGTCTGTATTGCTTGATTTTTCATTCTTATTCTACAAAGCATTATGAGGTGATTTTTGGTGGAGTGGTTCATGTCTCAACTTCTCACAGGGACAAAAATTCCAAAAAAATTTAGAGCAACAGAAACTCACCAACCACCTGTTCCAACTGAGGATAATTTCTGAAAATCTGCTTTAACTTTTCTGAAAAGAGACTTTGGTGTTTTAGCTTTATCTCTTTTAGAAAAGAAGTCTTTTGAATTGATTCCTCTTTTGTTTGGACACTTGACAACCAGGATTGTGATTAAAAACCCCTCACATGATTCATGGTTCTTATCCATGCAAGCTAGGGGTACACATAGTTGTCTAATTGTTCTGGGTTTTGGAGGGTGTGTGAATCTGAGAAGCACTATTTTGAACAAAAATCTTTGGGTGCTTTAGATTTTTATTGCAAGAGTGTTTGGAGTACTTTGAGTGGGGGAAATTTTATTTGGGATCATTCACCCCCCTCTGATCGCCATTTCGATCTTTCAATTGGTATCAGAGCCGGTTTTGCTCTTCCATAGATCTTGACCGGTCTCAAGAGCCATGGCGATGGACAAGTATTCCACCAAGCCTCCTATTTTTGTTGGAGTTGATTTTCCATTTTAGAAATCGCGGATGGAGTCATACATCACTGCCCAGGGCTTCCCGATATGGCAGAAGATGAAACTCCTGTATGAGGTTCTTGTTGATGAAAACGTCACAGCCGGCAATATGGCTGACGTTGAGGCAAACGCTAAGGCAAGGAACATTCTCATACAGGGTCTTAGCCGCAGTGAGTATGACAGGATTTCTCACCTTCGTTCTGCTCATTAGATTTGGGTGACCCTCGATGCTTACTATGAGGGCACTATCCAAATCAAAACAGTTCGACAGGACCAATTCAAGCGTGAGTTCAACAAGTTTGAACAGCACGCTGGTGAGAGTCTTGACGAGTGCTTTGGTCGGTTTACGAAGATTTTGAGCGACCTCCGAGCAGTCGGTTGCATATACCCTGACTCGGACAATGCTCGGCATTTCTTGACCGCACTCGACCTTCGGGTTTGGGAGATGAAAGTGACCACCTTCAAGGACACCACCGACTTATCGACTCTGACTCTTAACGGGCTTTATTCCTGCCTCAAGATTCATGAGATTGACGTCGTCTCGTGGAAGACGAAGTCTCAGTCAATGGCTATGGTCACCGATCCCATTGGATCCTCTCTCTCCGCCCTTTGCGAGCTAAGCGATGACCAACTGGAGAAATTTCCAGAAAATGAGCTTGCTCTTCTTGCTCGCAAATTTTCATATGCATACAAGAGAGTGAGAGAGAGGAAGAGAGGTGCGATGATCACCTGTTTCGAGTATGGTGGCCCCAACCACATTCGAGCAAACTGTCCCAAGCTGGAGAAGGGCAAAAACGAACAAGGCGGTTCGGGCAAGAATGATTACATCGACAAGAACCGCAACAAGGAGGCCCCAGCTCGTGAGCTGGTGAAGAAGAAGTACTGCAACTTTGCCAAGAACAAGAAGCTCTTTCACCGGGTCCTCGCCGCACTAGACGACATCGAGCTCTCTGACACGGAGAACTGGAGTGATGCAAGCGAGGATGATCCGCAAGAGAAGAAAGGCGGCGACGACTTCTCCAGCATGTGCTTCATGGCCGACGCTAAGCGGATCATCGACTCGAGCTCTACAAATGACTCGGACGAGGTACCCTCCTATGACCAGCTCAATGAAGCTTTCTGCAAATTAGGAAAATTTCATGCTAGAGCTAGAGCTAGGTGTACGGAGCTTGAGAATGAAGTAGGTACCTTGACTCGGGAGTTAGCTTCTCTTAGATCTTCTCCCTCCCGAGTCACTGATGACTGTACTTTGTGTGATGCTTTGCTTGTGGAGTTAGAGAACCTACGGACTATGCATGATAGTGTGTTGTCTGAACTAGATAGTCTTAGGTTGAAGAATGCTAGCAATGAATCTATTGATACTCCTTCTGTAGATGCTAGTTTTCTTCATGCTCACTCTACTCCTTGTGCTAATTGCCCTAAATTGTTTGCTGAAATTGATGCCATGAGCGAACACCTTAGGAAGCTTTCTTCTAGAAACGATGAACTTGAAATGCATGCTTCTAAGGAATCACCACCATGTGAGGGTCAGAGGCAACTAAAACTTGACAATGAATCCTTAAATGTCAAGTGTGCTAAACTTGCTAAGGACTTACTAGACAAGTCACAAGAAAGTTGCTTACGATGTTCTGTGATTGAGGGGGACTTGGATAAAATCCATGTCGAGCTTAAGAAGAAATTAGAAGACCAAGCCCATAGAATTAGAAATACGTCTTGCGTTTCTTGTGAGGCCCTCAAGATTGAGGCAGCCGTGCTGGGGGAGAAAAATACACGTGCTGAGAGAGCTCATCTTTCTTGTTCTTCTTCTTCTTCTTCCCCCTGTTCTTCTTGTGCTTCTTTCTTTCGAGATTGCCAGTATCTTATGAGCACTCTCGAGAAGTTTGTTGGAGGCAAGAAGAAGCTCAATCTTATTCTAGACTAATCCAAGATTAGTAGATTCAATCAAGGTCTAGGATTTGATCCTTTGGAGCACGCTCGGGCGCATCCTCCCACCATTGTGCGCGGCTCCAAGAGTGGTGAGATTGTGGTAGCTCCCAGAGTGAGCACCACCGTGTTTAGGTCTGCTGGGGTTGTCTATAGGACTTCTGACTAGAAGGGTGTTACTCCCGTTGCTTCCGTCTCTAGCAAGGTGAAGTACACATGCACCTTCTGAAAGAAGGATGGTCACCTAGTAGATTTCTGCTTCAGGTGCGCCAAGATCACTCGGCGTGAGCGTGTTGCTGCTCTTAGGGGTATTCAGGGTCATCCCCATACTTTGAGTGCTCCTAAGGTACACACTGCTTTTAGACATGTTAGAGAGTGGCCTGTTTTTGGGCAGCGTCCAGGACTCAGTTTTCATGCTGGTTCTTCGAGTTTTAGTCTTGGAGTTGTTCGTAGTCAGTCTTTCCGCCGTCCTCTTGATATTCCTCGTTTTTCTCATCGAGGTAGATATCACGGTGCGAGTTTTCGGTAGGAGTTTTAGGCAGCTTCACCGGGTGGTTCGGCTTTTGCACCACGGCAGCCAACCCGATTCAGCTCCTAGAACATCTACTAGAGTTGCTCTCGACCTTGTTAGGGTTAACGTCGAGAGACACTCGAGTCCAATCTTCTTGATGGTTTGGTACTGAGGCGCCGAGTGGTTTAGTATTGGGTCCCCAAGTCTTCACTCTATCCCAGTACTGAGTCATCTTTCCCTCTTGTGTCAATTCCTTGTGTCATGTCTATGTGATGATGCTTTTAAGTGCCTTTTGCCTTTCTCATGGCATGAGTCGCTTGAGGCTAGCTTGAGGATGTGATCACTGCCTAGTGGAGTGGATTTGGGTCATCTCGTGGACTTGTCCTTTCTTAGTTTGATTCTTAGTCCATGAGTTGTCCTGAGGCATCATCTTCGCCGTGCATAAGTAGTGGATCTCGTTTTTCCTCGAGGTACCCACTCACGGCAAGAGTTGCAGGTAAGTATGTTGGTCATGTTGATCCTTACTAATCTCATCTAGGATCGCTTTGTCGCTTTTCAATGTTGGCACTCGATGTGAATTCGAGTTGGCCTTTGCGGCTTGTCTCTAGAGGATTGGGTCTTCCTGCATGACCATCATGAGCATCATGCTAACTCGCATGTACTTTCAACTTTGTTTGCCTCGTGTTTCGCTCCACAAGTGTTGAGCTTCATGATAACAAAGATTGGGGACTTCCACTTCCATGGTTAGCTATCTCATACCCTCATGTCGGTTATACTTGTGATCATCATTTCCATGACATGTTGTGATTGCTCTTGCTCCCATGTGTATTATATGTACTTTGCTAGGTCTTGTTAGTTTTTGTCTGTCTTGTTTTGTGTCATAGCATGTTTTCCCCAACCATCTTTGTGCTTCATGTATTATATCCTAAATTCATGAGCTCTTTTCCAGCATATGATTTTCTTGTTTTTATCCTGTCCATGATATTGTTCATTTGGTATGAGCATTTGTGTTAACTATGGGCACGTGCTGTATATTATTTACTTTATTTTGTCATGAGTAGTATCTAGGTTATATGACCCTGATTTTCTATTACATTCATGATTAGCTTTGTTTAGACTTTGTTTGTCAGACTTTGTACTACATGTGAATGCCTTTCATGAGATTAGGGTCATATAATCAAGCTGCCGCTGTATGACTTATATTGTTCATGATCACCTTTTATTGTCCTTCATGCTTATATGCTTCATACCTATTTTTGCATGAGCTTGTGTTCTTCATTCATGGTATGTATTCATCATCATGCATAGAGTGTTGCCATAAGTAGCTTCTCATCTTTGTGTCCATTGTCACCATTTACTTTCATGCTGTCTGTGTCCTCATGACCTTTTGTTTGATCTTCTTTTGACGGGCCTTTTCGCAGCATGTAAATATTGTTATTGAGACTATGGATAAATGGATCTTGATGTTGCTAATTGGTTTGTTTTATGCATGATCCTCTTTGGTTGTCTTCATTCATCTTGCTCATGTTATATCTAGTAGCATGTTGTTGTGCTTCATTGTGGTATTTCATCATTTACATGCTCATTGCCATGTTTAGGTAGTATCTTGATCCATGTATTTCTAGGCTTGCACATGATCCCTGCTAGCATTTTGTTCTTTGTGATGCACCTTGCTTAGCTTCTTCTCACAAGATGATGGTGCTATGATACACCTTGTCGTTGTTTATCATGTGGATATGTTTTCACCGTTGTCTATGGATATATGGATCTTGATGCTATCTTTAGCTTGGTTGTGATCATGATCTTACATTACCTTCTCGCATCATGTTCATGCTCTAGATGATCATTTGCCACACTTTTTCTCGTATCTTGTCCATTCGTGCCTAGGAACTGGATCTCGCTTAACCCCGATTTCAAAGCATAGATTTATTGGATGCATGTGTGTAGGCTTTCCGTGAGGAGACCATCATCCTAGGAATATCTCTAAGTCTTCTTCCTCGCTTTTGGATCCACTTCAGGTCATTTGCCACTACTTGCACTACACCGCAGAGGTAAGTACCTCTGAAAATGTTGATGATAGTGATGGGTCTCTTAGGAGGTTGTGGTTCTTTTGTAGGAAGAGCTTGTGTCCTATTTATCTAGAGTCTTTTGGTTGGACTTCTAGCATAGTTAGGTTGCTTCTTACCTTGAGCCATCTTGCTCCTTAGAGACCATGTGATTTTAGATCTTATCTCTTCTCCTCTAGCTTTCTACCTATCTCTTGTGAGGTGAGAGTTTTAGAGTGTGCCTCAAGGGGAGTAGAGTGTGTTCAGGGGGATTTGAGCTTGGGTTTATGAGCTCATATGGCATATCTTGAGGGGGAGCTGATCTGTATTATATGTATATAT
Source organism: Otatea glauca (assembly GCA_036346275.1). NCBI lineage: Eukaryota > Viridiplantae > Streptophyta > Magnoliopsida > Poales > Poaceae > Otatea > Otatea glauca. The sequence goes on along the minus strand of CM070712.1, from coordinate 49,703,597 downwards.
TTTCTTTCAGCATTTCCTTTCTTCTTCTGGGTGACTTTGGGCTTGTTTTCTTGAGTTGAGTTCACTCACTTAGAATTCTGGCATGCCTTGCATGGTCCTCTCATCTTGTGCTTTAGGTTGCTATCATGCGTGATTAGCTGTTCTCTCTTCTCTCTAGGTTGAGTTCCCTCACAGTCTTATAAGTCTAGCAGGTTTTGGAGCCTCCTGGGTAGACAGGGTCTGTGTGCACTCCTTAGTAGGGATCTGACGAATACTCATACCAGGGGTACCCCAACGGCCCAGGGTGACGAGCAGGCTGCCTCAAGCATAACTCGAGCCCAAAGAGCCGCTCCAGCCCACTACCGATCAAAGAACTGCGGGGCCACACAGACGCCCATTCCCGACCGATCGGGATAGGCATCCCGACCAGCGTGCTCCCGACCTCCACAAAGAGGTCGGATCCCCGACCGATCAAACCAAGGCAACCTCCGCCGAGGGTCGCGTGTAAGCCCCCACCGCCCACGACCACGCGCCCCACGGGACGGGTCAATCAAGTAACTATACGAGCAGTGGCCCTTCCCAAGATGGTTTAATGATGCCAAGTAAAGCTTCCATCCCATCGACTACCACGTCACGACACGCAAGCACGCTCCTCCCAAGGCAGCACCAACGTTATACAAAGAACGTCAACACTCGTCGAGCTCACGTAAGCGGTGCGCCATTTTCCAACGGCGACTAACCGCTCCGCCCAACAAGACTACCGACCCAGCGTGGGCAAGACGAGCGGTGACAATCGACGTAACGGAGGACCAAGCTCTTAGCATAGGTCACCTCACCCTTCCCAACTCTCGATGTAACTCGCCCTTCCTATCAGATAAAGAAGGCGGGAACCCCGGGAAGACGGGGGAAAAAAGGAGAGAGGGAGGAGGCACACACACAAGCAACGAGCATTCTTGCGCTAAGGCTCTTAGCTCGCTCTTGTAAACACTGTGTAACCATCCGCCCTAAAGACAATACAATACCACCACACGAACTGGAGTAGGGACATTCAGCCCGAACCAGTATACATCTTGGGCTTCCGAGTCTAACCATTCAGGGAGTGGGAACGCGCGGCCCCTTAGACTTACAAATTTACTTGCCGGTGCTTGAAACGCCGACATGATCTAGAGTCAGCTTCCCTATGTCAGTCTCTGGGGAAGATAAGAACGAGTCTGAGCCGTAGTGAGTCTCTTCTATCTTATCTATGCTCAATAGCCATCCAGTTTTGCAGTTTCTCGACTTCTTCTCCTCATTCTGTATTTCTGGTTTCGACTGAGTTCATTTGGGCTTTCTTGAACTTAATTCTGCTAATAACTCAACTTGAACTAGATTTGTGCTTAAATTGACTCATATGCTGAGGGGGAGTTTGGGAATCTGTTCATGCATTGCATATAGACTGCATTTCCTGTTTAATGAGCTTTGTTTAGTATGCAATTGACTCAATCTTCATGCTATACACCATGCTACATCATGTGGAGAAAATCACTAGCTTAGATATGTCCAAGTTCATTTAACTTGCTAAGCTTAAAAATGAAATAAGCCTTAAATGAAGAACTTGATGAAACTTGTTGCTTTTACTTGCTAGGTTTCTTCTCTAGAGGTTTGTGCCATAATTTGAGAAATTTTGGAGTTCTCTAGAGTCCCTATAGCAACTTAGGTGAAAATAGTTTGATTCATACTAGAGTCCTTCAATTGCTCATAAATCATTGTGCTAAAAATGAAAATTAAACAAAATTGACTCTTCTTGTGCACATACGACTCAACACCTTGCATTCACAAAACCACTTCCCATTGCACTTGGGATGAACTTGGAATACATCGTGTTTGACCTAGACCATCCTCTTAAGAGTTCATCTTGAGATGGTCGCATACGGCTTGAGTCAATTGGTTGTCAAAAGAAAATGCAAATAAATTAAAAACAAAGATATATGTGGGTAAAGAATGCAAATAATGTCAAACATTTGCACCCCGCTATGTCTTGTATGATGATAAATCAAAAATTTGCATTAAGTGATAAATGAGCCCGATGGACCTTGTATGCTCTTCTAGATTCCCCAAAGTGTTGAGTAGGTTGAACTCTAGGTTTTCCATTTGATCTTTAGAGTGGCTATTCTTCTATTTTTGAAACTAAAGCTAAGTGTTGCACTTGTCAAATCTTGCTAAAAATGAAATATTCAAATCTAAGCTTGTATTTGCACTTGGACATATCTTAGACTAGTCTAATCTAAAAATTGACTAGCTTGGTGTCATATCTTGTCATTGCGATCAATTGGATAATCTTCAAAGCTCCCTTAGGTTGCATTTCATGCATACATAAAAATAGAGAGAAAATTCCATTTTGATGCCTATATTGCCAAAAAGGGGAGAAAATGTAGAAAAGGCATCGTTAAAAAAAAGATAAAAATGTGAAAGCTTTTTGGTTCTTATGATCTTTGTAAATCTTTGCTATTTCTTATGCATCATAATCACAATTGGCACTTATGATTGGTGTTTAGAGCTTTTGTGGAAAACTTGCTTTTTTCATGGTCTTGCTCTAAATTCTTTCTGCCAACTTGGTCATTATTTTAAATCTTTCTCTCTGGACCAAGTTTGGCTTTGCAATCAAATTGCTTTCTTCTTTTGTCATTCAAACTCAAATTTGTGCCTTTTGTGTGGTTTGTCAATATACTCATCAAGGGGGAGATTGAAGGACCATGTGGAGGTCCATCCATGTTTGTGATGAGTATTTGACTTTATTTGAGCAAGGTGTGCTCAAGTTTGAGTTTGATTTGGTTTGATTTTCAAACAAGAGCTATTTGAATTGCTGTGTCGACCCCGAGTGGTTGAGACTCCGAGTGGTTGAGGCCCCGAGTGGTTGAGGATTTGGCTGGTCGGAGACCAGTCGTTTGACCCCGAGTGGTCAGGTCTTTGGTTGGTCAGATACCAGTCATCCGACCCCGAGTGGTCGGGGCTTTGGCTGGTTGCAGACCAGTCGTCCGACCCGAGTGGTCGGGGCCTTGGCTGGTTGGAGACCAGTCGTCCGACCCCGAGTGGTCGGGGCCTTGGCTGGTCGAAGACCAGTGGTTAGACCTCGAGTGGTCGGGATGGAGTCCAGTGGTCAAACCTCGAGTGGTCGGGATGGAGACCAGTGTTCAGACCTCGAGAGGTCGGGATGGTTTATTGCGTATCATTGTGGGCATTGCTATGTGATGTGTTTCCTTATTTTTGATGGTTGCAGGACGACGGTGCTAGGTCATGGTGAGGCGGAGGATGACCGGGACTAGGCGAGGAGCGTCGGAGGTCCAGACGGTTGGGAGATAGCCGGAAGATGATCGGAGACGGAGTCCGAGCAAGTCAAGAAGACAAGGAAAGGATATGATGCTAGCTAGATGCCGCGTGGATCAATGAGGGCCATCGGATTGAGGTCTAGTTGATAGGTTAGCGGGTCTAGGTAGTATGCTTTGAAAACGTGCAAGAAAACCGGTATGTGTGTGGGTTTTGGGTTAGCCTTGCATGGCTGTGTGTGTGGGTTAATCCTAGCCCTTAGATGAGTGCTCTAGGGTTGAGGGACTCATCCAAGGGTGGTAGGTGGCCCAAGAGTAGTATAAATAGGGGTGGAGGGGTAGCCTCCTTCCCTTGAAGGTTTTGAGGTTTTTGATGCTCCTTTGAGCTTTGCCCACATGAATGTGAGGCTTTGTAACCTCTCCTTCCAGAAATGAAATGTTTCCTCATATCATTTCTTTTCTTTGTGCATTTACATTACGCTTTTAAATTACGCAATTTACATTATGCACTTAAATTCCGCACTTAAATCCCGCAATTAAATTCAGCACTTACATTCTTGCAATTTACATTTATGCAATTTGGATTTGCCTCCCCTCCTTCTATATGTTGTTCTTCTAGGATGTCTTGAGGGTGTTCATTTGGTTTTACATCTTTCTTACACCCTTGGATAGACTAGAGATCAAGTTTTTTTTATCAAATTGCAAATCTGTCCAGAACTTATTCTTCGCGCAGTAGTCAGTGTTTGATTTTTATAAAAATATATAAAAATCATTTTTAAGTGATTATTTTTGGATAAGGTGTAGAACTCATATATACATCTGTATAAAATTTCTTGAGTCCACTGGTTGCACCGTTTGAGAGATATGAAGTGAAAACCAAGCCTCAAACTTTCTTGTCGAAGTTCCTGACTGTCTGTATTGCTTGATTTTTCATTCTTATTCTACAAAGCATTATGAGGTGATTTTTGGTGGAGTGGTTCATGTCTCAACTTCTCACAGGGACAAAAATTCCAAAAAAATTTAGAGCAACAGAAACTCACCAACCACCTGTTCCAACTGAGGATAATTTCTGAAAATCTGCTTTAACTTTTCTGAAAAGAGACTTTGGTGTTTTAGCTTTATCTCTTTTAGAAAAGAAGTCTTTTGAATTGATTCCTCTTTTGTTTGGACACTTGACAACCAGGATTGTGATTAAAAACCCCTCACATGATTCATGGTTCTTATCCATGCAAGCTAGGGGTACACATAGTTGTCTAATTGTTCTGGGTTTTGGAGGGTGTGTGAATCTGAGTAGCACTATTTTGAACGAAAATCTTTGGGTGCTTTAGATTTCTATTGCAAGAGTGTTTGGAGTACTTTGAGTGGGAGAAATTTTATTTGGGATCATTCACCCTCCTCTGATCGCCATTTCGATCTTTCAGCGAGGTTTCTTAACAAATTACAACAGATAGAACGCTTTTGTGGACTGGTAGAGTAGTAGACACGCTACTGATAAGACTAGGGACGTTATAGTTGCCATATGAGAAATGTGAGCTTGATATGTGGACTGATGAAGTTTTTTATGAAGAAGCGACTTATGAGGAGAAAACAAGGCAAAATGAAACCAAAGTTGTTATGTCTGTACTGATGAATCTTTTTTAAAATAATAATATTTTTTTAATAAAAAATTACAAAAATAATATGCCAAAAAATGACAAAAATACCTACCTGTCGCGCTTTCAACTGGCAAGAGAGAGTCTGTTGCCATTTCAACTCGCGACGAACCCTTTGTCGCCATTCCAACTGGCGACAGAGAGGCTCAGAAGAGAGGAGAGAGGAAGAGGAGGAGAAAAAAAACCATCAATGCTAATATTTTGTATAAAAATCATTACAAGTTTGAAAATGTGAACTAAATTTTTGTATCGAGCAGAGATGTGTAGATGAGATTTGAGTCGCAAACACAACAAAATCATCGGTATTTTTTATGAGACAAGCTGAAAAACAAACCAATTACAATCTTCAATTTAAAAGAGAATTATAGACACCATTTTTTGATCTGAGATAGAATTTAGTACCATATAAAATCTATTCTAAAAAACTAAAATGCATCGATACATAAAAAACAAGAATAACTAGAGTATAACAATCAAAAGAAAAAGAATAACTTGAGCATAACAGTCGTTACATCTATAAAGTAGGAAAAACGAAATGATGGCACATATGATGGTGTACTGCAACCTCTGCTCTATTGCAAGTATAATGGCATATCGCTTGAAATTCAAGTTGCTCACAAACTCTCCGTACATGTCATTCACAACAAAGCCTGAAGATATATTTCTATGCGATTGAGCAGACTCCGCAGCACGCATGTGTGTGGGACGACCATAGAATACTTCCAAATGGTATCTCACTTAGGTTGATACGTATGCACAGGCCATTGGTAACCCTCTATCTAGCATCTGGCATCATACACCCGTTGATCTAACTTCGCAATCTTAAAGGTTCTACGCAGTGACACTGCCCATACTGTCACTGTTTCCTAAATGTCAAAATTTATTCTTGTAAATTGCACCATGCCTCACCTCATTCCGATCGGACTACCATGCAAATTGTTCACCCTCGTTGACCACCAACCTATCAAATTGACACTCAATCCAATCCGCAGGGAAATGCACTTCATTGTTTTCGTTATTACTCAAAGCCTCGTAGTCCTCGCTCTCTGCCTCCATCGTTTCAACCAACGATTCAATTTGTTCTCCCTCGTCTGCCACACCAATTGGTATCTGCACATCTGTCATTTGAACATCAACTTCCTCGCCTTGCACACCCTCTTGACTCGAGGTAACATCCTGCCTCACTAACCATTCTCTGGTCCGGCTGATCTCCCCAACTTTCTCCAGTTTCATCACCAACAACCTCCTCCTGCGTCGCATGGCCGACATTGGTTTTCTGAAATGCTTGCGCCAATAACAATAATGGTCAACCTTTCTCAGTCGCCAATCATATATACGAGTTCTAAGACTTCGGCCTCTTCAGTTCCATTAACTCCTAGTACATGCAATCCCATCTCCGACACACTACTCCGTGAAGCTTGAGGTCATGCAATTCATGATCCAGTGAGATCAAGTGGTACAACCATCTGCTAACCGTGCTCCATGAACGCTCCTCGGTACATGACAGGCCAGCCACGACACATGAAAAATGACTAAGTTTCACCCCTTGTGCACTCATGTGTGGAACCCCTTCTCCGTAATGTATTTTAAATTATACTGGTTCATTCATACTTGTCAACCATTTCAAGAATATTTTAATTTGTGTACAAAAACATCACGCTAACACTTTTTAAATTCTCAACCTATCCATATTTCTACACGTACATATCACGACGACGTACTGTACACTACTTCAAACAAACTACTACAATCATACCTATATTAATTTTTTCAACTGCATAGTACCTCACGTAATTCTCATTGTTTTTTATATCCATAACAATTGTTACTATATACACCAAATAACTTACATACCTAAATAATCCCATCGTCAACTCATCAATGTAAAAATAATATTGCCAATCTACACATCTAATTACTTACAAAACTAATTAATTTGGTCTCTAAATCATATGCGTAAATAACTATTGCTACTCTACAGGATTAATTACTTACAACCCTAATTAATTCGGTCCCTATATCATCTATCTAAATACTTATTACTCTACAAACTTAATTACATACCTATCTATTTAATCTAGTCACTAAAATTCATTTCTAAATAGTGAGAGTGAGTTGTCGTCATTCTAACTGGCGATAGAGGGTTGGTCGCTTTTTTAACCGACGACAACTCTCCCTCTTCAGTTGAAAGCGTGATATGTAGGTATTTTTGTTATTTTTTTGGTATATTATTTTCTTTAATTTTTCGTTAAAAAATTATTATTTTGAAAAAAAATCCCTGTACTGATGCTATCATTGTTTGATGAAAATTTAATGTAATGCAAAAGGCTTCTTTAGTACGACGAGCATGGAACTGCTATACGAAAGAGTTGGAACTGTTTTTTTTGGTACAAAGACGCTCACACAACACACGCACGCAAGCTTGTAGAGGTTCTTAGTGTTGAGAAACCCTAAAGCCCACCGAAGGCCCATGTGGTCCCTAATGCCGAAACCCTAGAGAGCGCTTATAAAGGAGGAGGGGGTCCCCATGTACACGTAATTCATTAGCAATAAAGAATACCGCCGCTCTCCTCATATATCTGTGTCTCTCTCTTTTCGTTCTCCAATTTTAGATCTGTTCGGGAACCCTGACTATTCGATAGCGAGGTTCCTTAACACGTTATCGCACGAATTGCTCTACGGAGATCGATTGAAAAGGTGAGAAAAGGTGGATTAGCGTTTGAATCTAATCGTTTTTTCTATGCATGCATCTATCCTACGTGGCACGGTTACACGAAGAACGCTGCTGCCCTCGACGGGCCACAAAGACATGAATTCACCGCTCATCACGTAAAAGAAAAGAAAAAAACCCCGATAACGCATGCACGGCATCGCTACTGTCTCGATTCGCGTGTTTCGGCGCATGAAGCTTGGCATGAAGCCACCGCGCATGAAGCTTGGCACGGCCACCGGCGGATGAAGCCACCGACCCGCCTCGGCCTCCACGCCGAGCATGAAGCTCGGCCGCGCGGCCATCAAGCTGCAGCGCCCGTCGCAGACGCATGGCGGCCATCAGATCGCATCGCGCTGGCCGCTGCCGCCGGCCTCGCCTCCGGCGCTGCGCGCCACGCCCGCGGCCGGCCGCCTCGGCCAGACGCCGCGCCCGCCTCGGCCTCCGCCCAGACGCGCCGCTCGCCTCGGCCTCGGCCGCTTCGAAGCGCCGCCGGCCGTCAGAACCACCCCGCGTCTGCTCGCGCGCCGCCTCCGCCTCCGGCCTCGAAGCGCCGCCGGCCAGAACCACCCACGCGCGCCGGCCTCGGCCCCGCCCGCAGAAGCGCCGCCGATCAGAACCACTCACAGACGCAGCGCCGCTGCTGCCGCCACAAGGGCCGGCCGCTTGCCATTGCCTCGCCGCCCGGCGCCATCAGACTACAAGACGTTACGCCGCCGCCTCGCTGCCGCCACGACGTACGCCGCTGGCCAGCCGCCCAAGGCTCGGTCGCCACGCCACTCGGTCGCCTCGGCCGCAGAAGAAGTGTGCACCTCTCACCCGCCGCCTAGCCATGGAGGTGGCGCACGGGAGAAGACGAGGGGCACGCGTGCGAAGAAAAAAAAGGGGAGGGGAAGCAAACGGCGGCGGCATGTGAAGCGGCTAGGGGAAACCCTAGCCGTTTGTTTTTCTTGGGCCAAGAAGGGCATGGCCCAGCCAGGCGTTCGGCCGAAGAAAAAAAAAAAAAAAAAAAAACAGAGAAGAAAAAGAAAAGAAAGAAAAGGGAAAGAAAAGAAAAAAAAAATTCGCAGAAAATTTGAAAATTGCGTAAAATCAAGAAGATTTATTTGGCTCTGTTTTTAATTTTCTTGCTCTATTTCTCTGTTTTATGAATTTTCTTTATGAATTTTTGAATCCGTTGCTTTATTTAATATAATGCAATGCATATGAATTTATTTTCTGCATCTTTATGCTTTTCGCAACCATTTTCTATTAGATTACACGCAGTAATCTAATGTCGGAATTTTGAAATCTTGAAGATGTCCGCATCGTGAATCGTGAGTTTGAAGAACGGCCCCGCACGGCCGTAACTATCTCACTTGGGCATCGGACGTAAAGATCGCTCGTGGGGCAAGAAGCTCGCGCAAAGAATTGGTCTAGGGTCCTCGCAGGACGCCGAAACCTACCGCCGAACGTAATGATCAAGCCTTGCACTTCCTCAGCACCACCTCTCACCACTCAAGAATGAATACATGGTCGAGGAGAGTGCACTCAAGCTTTGGACCGCACTCGTAAGCGGTTCAAAAGCTCAAGTACACCATCTTGCCCCAAGCACGCAAGATTGGGTACGCTGAGGTTTGCGCACTTGATCAAGGGCGAGTATAATTCGCCTTGCACGTAATTTGTACTAATCTCTCTATGTGGCATGAAGATCACCGATGAAGAAAAGATTGAGAAGACTCTCTACCTTCCACCCAAATGCTATCCAGAGTGCACGAGCTATCGTCGGGACGCATACAAGGAGTATAGTGAACTCGATTGATGTAATGCAAGTTATGGAATCGCAAGACAATGTTCTACGCAAGAACTATGTCTCACACCACTGGAAGGGGCACCGCACGTAAGTCAATGCCAATAGCTATAAGGTGAAAAAGCCCACTCATAGAAAGAAGGGCACACATGGTGGAAAAGAGAAGTTGCGAGCCAAGGGAAATTCCAAAGCCCGTTAATACATGAATCGCATTTCTTTTAGATTATGGTTGTTAGCATTTTCTTTGAATAATGAATAGTAGGCTCTGAAGAGCATACTTCTTTCATGAATAAATACGCAATTTATTTTTATTCCAAGATTCTTTCAATTGCAAGCAATATTTGAATTATTATGCTCTGCTTGATTGGAATTATATTTCTTTTATCAAGAAAGCGTGTAGCGCCTAAATGGAAGAGATATGCATTGTTGATACCATCTTAAGAGAGTCTAAGTATTTCCAATCGATCACGAAGAACGCTGGAAAGATTACTACGATCGGAAGCGACTCATATGTAATCACCAGAAGAGCCACTATTATATTGCCTATGGGTACAACTTTGGTAATTGAAGAAGCCCTTTGTACCACGAATCAACACGCACTCTCTTAAGCTTTAAAGACATCCGCGCCAATGGTTTTCACGAGAAACCAATGAAGAAAATGGCAAAGAATACTTGTGCATTGTGAAGCACGCGTATGTGGAAAATGGTATTAGAAAATGTCCTCATATGAATCAGGTTGTACTACACGAATATTCATGCACCAAGTGTATACTTCCTTGAAGACTGCTTTTAGAAGCTCGAGTTATTTTCTTTATGGCATGGTAGATTAGGTCATCCCGATCTTAGAATGATGAGAAATATAGTGAACAACTCACGTGGTCATGGCATTAATGTTAAAATTTCCGAATCATGAAGATTTCGTGTGCCTGCATGTGCCACGGAAATTAATAACTAGACCCTCTGTCATGAAAGTGCAAAGTGAAATCCTCGCATTCTCGAACGCATTCGGGGATATTTGCGGTCCGATTCACCGTCTGGCCGCTTCGATACTTTATGGTGCTCATCGATGCTTCCTCGAAATGGTCGCATGTATGCTTGTTGTCAACAAGAAACCATGCTTTTGCAAAGTCGATCTCGCAGATCATACGAATTAAGAATGCTTTCCCGACCATCGCGTGAAGTCCATTAGAATGGACAATGCCGAGAATTTACTTCAAAGGCATTTGATGATTATTGCACAAAGAACAGGATAGCATTGAGCACTCATCGCACGTCCATACGCAGAATGGACTAGCGTAAGCACTAATAAAGAGGATTAAGTTCATTGCCGACCACTTTTGCAGAGTTGTAACTTGCCCAACACTTGTTGGGGACACGCATCCCGCACGCAGCAGCTCTTATCAATTTTAGACCGCGGCCTACAACATCCATTCTCTTATGCGGCTTGTGCACGGATCATCCCAAGATCTCCCATCTTAGAAAATTTGGGTGTATGGTATATGTACCTATACCACCCCTCAATGATCGCAATGGGCCCTCTCCGCAAGTCCGGGATATACGCTGGTTATGGGAGTGCATCCATAATCGTATTTGGAACCCATGATCGGAGATTTGCATACACCCGATTCACGATTGCATTTTTGACGAGGATCGCTTCCGTCATTAGGGAGGAAATCAACCTTTGATGAAAAATGCCGAAATCATATGGCATTCCACCGATCCTCGCACATGACCCCGAACTAATGAAGCAAATCAAGAAGTCTAGAAGATAATCGATTTGCGAATTTAGCAAATGAATCGCTCGATCATTTTTGTGATCCAAGGGCGTGGTTAAGTCGCATGTACCAGCAAGAAATGCACCGAGAGGTGGAAATACCAAAGAAAATAGAAGGTATCCTCAACCTGCTCGAGGCCTCAAAGAAAAGAACAGCAAACTGCTCCTCAAACCCAAAGTACCCGAGACGTCCGAGAAAATCAAGCAGAGGACTTACCACAACCAATCACGAAAATGCCCCAAGGAAAGAAGGGAGCCGCTTGAGACTGCATGGAAAGAAGCCAACAGAAAGGCAATTCAGACTTGAATCTTCCATCGCAGAAGCCGCGGAAATAATGTGTGCGCACACATAGGCGATGAAAGCTAAAGGAACTTGCTCTGCGATAGGGAAAAGCAGAGAAGAGCAAGTAGAAGTGCATGAAGCACCCCATGAAGAAATGGCCATAAACTTTGTAATAACAGGAGAATCCCGAATAGAGCAACGACCAACGTTGATGCATACTCGCAAAGAAGATTGCCTCAATCATTGATCATGATCCCGAGCCCGCATCTCTAGCAGAGTGCAAGAAAAGGCTAGATTGGGAAGAATAGAAAAAGGCAATCATGCAGAATTAGTCTCTCCGAACAAGAGAGAGGTGTTTGAGTTCAGATGCCGCACACCTCCCATATAAACCCCGTGAGGTCACAAATGGGTCTTTGTTCGGAAGAGAAATGAAAACAACGGTTGTAAGGTACAAAGCAAGGCTTGTAGCTCAAGGTTTCACTCAACGCCCGGAGTTGATTATGAAGAAACCTATTCTCCGATCATGGGAGGAATTACCTTTAGATATTTGATCTCAATGGCGTCAACTTGAAGTTGAGAATGAAGCTAATGGATGTTGTCACAAAGATATTTGTATGGAAACTTGGATTCGAGATATACATGAAAGTACAGAAGGAATTCCTATCCCGAACCAAGATGGAGCAAATAGAAACTCTGATAAAGTGTGAAATTGGAGAAATCACTGTATAATAAGCGATCAGAAGAATGTGGTACAATCGCTTGAGTGACTTTCTATGCAAGAAAGGCTACACAAACAATAAGATTGTCCATATGTGTTTATACAATGATCCCGAATGGATTCTCAGATAATCTCCGTCTATGTAGATGACTTGAACATCATTGGGACTGATGAAGAAATTGAAGAGGCATACTCATACTTGAAGTCCGAGTTTGAAATGAAAGATTTGGGTAAAACCAAGTTTTGTTTAGGCTTGCAGCTTGAACATGTCCAAGGAGGAATCTTGGTACATCAATCAACCTACACGCAGTAAAGTGTTGGAACGATTTAGCTTTGAAAATCATATCCTGCAAAGACTCCAATGGCTCAAGGTCACTCCAAGCGCACCTAGACCCATACGCACCTAGAGAAGAGGGGAGGAAGTCCCGGGAGCAGAATTCCCATATCCGAGTGCAGTTGAGCGCCATGTACCTTGCGAATAGCACTAGGCCGGACATTGCGCTCGCCGTGAATTTGCTAGCTCGATGACAAAGGCGTAACCCACCAAAAGGCATTGGAAAGGGATCAAGGACATCTTCCGTTACCTCCAAAGAAGCAAAGACCTCGGTCCGTTTCTTTAGAAGAAATAATGAATTGAATTTGGTTGGCTATGCCGATGTCGGGTACCTATCGACCCAGATACCGGCAAGTCCCAAATCGCTATGTTTTCCTATGTGAAGGAACAACAATTTCTTGAAGTCGTCTAAGCGGACTCTTGTCTCGACGTCGACAAACCACTCGGAAATCATCGCTTGTATGAAGCATCTCGTGAATGTGCATGGCTCAAGAATGGTTCACCACATCCGTAAGTCATGTGGTTTGAACATTGAGCAAACTCCTACAATAATTTATGAAGATAATGCAACTTGTGTTGCCCAAGCACAAATGGGTTATGTGAAGAGCAATCTCACGAAGCATATCAACCCCAAGTTCTTCTATGCTCATGAATTGCATAAGATGAACGAGATCAAGATATTGCATACTAAGTCATGTGAAAATCTTGCAGATTTGTTCACTAAATCACTCCCAAAGATCTACCCTTGAAAGGTGCGTGAAAGGAATTGGGATGATGAGACTTAGAGAAGTGCAGATTTCGGGGAGATATGTCACATACTCCCACATGAATCTCGAGCATGAATTATGAATACCCAACATGAATCTCAAGATTAGCAATTGAAGTTGGGAGAATTGTACTCTTTTCCTTAGCAAGTTTTTCATGAAGTTTTCTTGCGTAAGGTTTTAACGAGGCAATTCGTGCAACATAGTAAGCGTATGCTATGTACTCTTTCTCCAAGTATTTTTCCCATCGGGTTTTTCCGAGTTTTAATGAGGCATATGCATCTCAAGCAAAGGGCCCAAGGGGGAGTGTTGAGAAACCCTAAAGCCCACCGAAGGCCCATGTGGTCCCTAATGCCGAAACCCTAGAGAGCGCTATAAAAGGAGGAGGGGGGTCCCCCCCATGTACACAGAATTCATTAGCAATAAAGAATACCGCCGTCGCTCTCCTCATATATCTGTGTCTCTCTCTTTCTGTTCTCCAATTTTAGATCTGTTCGGGAACCCCGGACTATTCGATAGCGAGGTTCCTTAACACTTAGGACCTCTGACTATCTTATTTAACGCACAAGCGTGTATATACTAGATCTAAAAATATTAAAATGAGGCTCGATCACTAGAGATTGAATCCACTACCTTGCCGTGAGCACACCTGGCTCCGACCAACTGAGCTACGGCTCATCCTCCAAAGAGTTGAAACTTAAACTCGATTTAAATGAAAATTAGGATTAGCACATTCTGAGCGATGTCTTATTCATCTAAAAACATGACGCCAAATAATGAGGCTAGTTGAATGGTCCAATTTTAATTTGCTGCGTGCTCGATACGGAGAACATATAGTGTAAAACAACGTCTAAATACTGATGTAATATCGTACAAATTTTCTCCTTTAACTATCGGATCACGTAGGGTTTCAAATTTCGACAAAAATTGTTCGGATTTTGTAAATTTCGCTCATATCATGCCGGTTTGGAAAAGCATACCGTTCGGTTTACCGCTCAAGTTCAAGTTCAAATTGAAAACATTCGGATATTTTTATAAAAATCATCTAAAAGTTCCCTAAAATTATTATTAAAAGCTTTATTACCACTGGTGTGATTTTTTTTTTTAAAAAAACAAAGTTCGTAGAAAAGTTCCCCAAAAGAAAATTTTTATATTTTTCTTTCCAATTTTTCAACGTGTCGGCGATTTTCAAGAAAATCGTTCGAAATTTGCCACTTTTCATTCAAATTTCGCTACGCTGTTTTATTAGATTTCAAATTCGTTTGATTTTCGAAAAGATTTGATTTTTTGCGAATTTCGTTCGGTTTTTCGCGAATTCGGATACAGCTTTCTCATCGAAAACCGAAGTCGAAACAGTATTGTGAACCCTATGAGCACGGCATCTCCCAAAAAAAAAGATCATGGTAGTGTGAATCGATCTGGTTCGTCGGATGAATTACAGAAGGTTGACATGCTACAGTACGTGTTTGTCAATGGACCGTACGAAGCTAGCACCTGGACGCCTGCGTTAGCGTCTTTAGGGCAAGTACAACAGCAAAGCCAACTACTGGCTAATAGTAAGTTAAAAACCGGCTTGTACAATAACTGTCTCTAGATGTTGTGTAATAATTATCTTTTCTCTCTTGTACATAAATGATCTACCTATGCTCTCGTGCAAAGCTGGCTATTAAATAAGAGCCCGCTCTCTTCTCTTTCCTCTTTTCTCACTCTTCCACATAGACCAAAGCTGATGTATACAGACTAAGAGTCAGCTGATACGGTTTTATTGTACATGCCTTTAGATCCATTGAGCGGCAAGCCGACAACCATTCGCCATGTAAAAACACAATACCGGCGAGAAGTTTGCTTTATAATTAATAGTATGCAAATATTGGTTAATTTGCAATTGATAGTCCCCGTATATGCATGCATAGTTTGCTCGCGAGTAATCTACACGGCTGTAAAGTATACTTGCACGGCCGACAACCCAGTCGTTAGCTTCCTTCGTTGAAGTCGTTAATTGGGCCGTGGTTGCAGCTTTCTCAGCCACTTAAGAGAGGCAGTAGCAAGCTTTTTGCTCAGCACCTGTTTGCTGATCTCTCTCTCTCTCTGCTGGGATCCTAAATCCTAATCAAATTAAAGTCAGGTTAATTACAAAAAAGAAAAATGATTCTATTCCCAGATGTTACTATGGCATGCCATGTCAGGAGCCAGCAGGAGGGAAGAGAAGGGAAGTGCTAGCCCTGGGAATGAATTATTTCTAGTTTGTTTTGTGGGGGTTCCAAATTACACCAGAAATAGCTTGGCGAGATTTTGCCCGATATAGTTACTGTTTGCCTGTTCGATCGGAGCAGCTAGCTAGTACTACAGTGCAAACGCTGCAATCGCAGGGGTTCGTTTTTTTTTTGTTGGGCTCGCGTTCGCCTCACAAGCGCCCGCACATACATGCATGCGTTGAGTGATGCGCGGCGCGCGCACAGGCACAAAGAGAATGAGGGAAACAACACGCTTAGTACCAGGGTTCATTTTATTTCAAAGCCGAAAACTGATAAACCAATGGTATCGGTTTTCGCAAGAAATCGCTTTAAAACCTAATAAATCAAACGATTTGCAATTAAAATAAATAAATTTTAGTCAAATCTATGCGTGAAAACAACGGTTTTTTGACCAAAGACCGCTCGGTTTTCGGGGTTTACCGTGGTTTTTCGCGAAAAACTAGCCGACCAATTGAACATTCTTTAAAAAGGTTTTTCGAGCCGTTTTTTGCGAAAACCGCGGTTTTTCAATGCACAAGTTTTTTCAATTTTTTTAAATTTCACCGGTAAATCGCTCGGTTTCTGTTTTCAAACCGAAGCGGTGCGGTTGAAAACCGCAAAAACCGAGCGATTTACCGCGGTTTTGTTAACCCTGCTTAGTACACACTTAGTGCAAATGATTGCTATTCTAACCATTTGGTCTTTTTTTTTTTCAAAAATAGTGTTCTTCCTAAAGAAATTGCTGACGAGGATTAAAAAATCTATCTTCCATTTGGGTCCTCAATGGATGAATACTATGCTCTATTAATAGGCTCACAAAAGCCTATAATTTAGAATAAAGCCTGCGCTTATTCGAACGGTCAAGCCTTCGACTAGTTCGGTCAAAGTAGCTCAATAGCATTGCTTCACACTAGACGACCAATAAGATAGTCATCCCGATCAGAGAACTGATCGGGGATAAGCGATTGTACCCACATATGTTACGTACGAACAGTTGTCTAACAGATGCGCACAACTACCTGAAAGTTATCCCTCGAAAAGGCACCCCTTGGTGAGAAGATACTGTTTGGCGGGAAGACACCCCTCGGTTCAACGACACTTTTGTAGAGATCAACTGCCGCCCCTTCAACCGATATAAATAAGAGGTCGATTCATATTGTTGAAGATATTGGCAATTAGTATTCACAATCAGAATAGATAATTGTAATAATTATGTAATCTGTATACTCTGCAGAAGGTGTTGAAAAACTGACCCTCTACCCACTGTGGAAGGTGCCGGAAGGACCTCCCGCGCGGTGCGCTCCTGCTCCCATGCACGCCACCGTTGCTTCCGCGGCACCGACTACTTTCATGCCACCCGAGCAAGGTAGCCACCTGTTGTCGCACTCAGTACCAGCACCCGCATCATGCTCCTCCCTAGGGGTGAAAACAGGTCGAATACCTCCCGCCGGATAGAGGAACAGATCCGATCAGGACCGCATTTGACTATTCGGTCGGATTCGGGACCAGACCCGGATACTTATCCGGATTCGGGATTAGATGCGGTAAATACAGGACAGATTCCAAATATTCAAATTTTTTCTAATGAGATATCTGGATTTTTCCTATTCGGATATCAGGAAGGTCCAGTCCATTCTTATCATATTTTTTTCCATAGTAACCTATTTATATTAACAATTAGTTGGTTCTATTGATCCTCAAGTAACATATTCTTTCTACGACGTATATTTAGTTTGATTGATATATAACTTGTTAATATGATCATGTACTCGTATAGTTTTAATTCAACATATATTACTCTATATATGGATGCATTATTTGTATATCTTTATCCGTTTTCGATCCGAATCCATTACATATCCGTATCCCGAATAACCTAAATTCGTATCCGTATCCGATCCTGAATCCGGAGAGAAAATATCGGTTAAGATCGGAAATAGTAATATCCACCTGTATTCGACCCGTTTTCACGTCTAACCCACACCCCTGCTCCTTACACGCTCTAACCCACACCCCTGCTCCTTACACGCTAGGCTTTCGCGCTGTGGTTTCGTGTTGGAAAAGTGGACTAGATTTGTAAGTTTTATCGAAAGAGAGCTATTTTTGTATAAGAAAAGGTTGATATGGATGGTAGAACAGTGATCATTTCACTTGCCGGTGCCACGCTAACAACGCACGCACGTACGTACGTGCAAGGCAGGAGGCACGGGCAGACGCGCGCACGCATAGGCCTCCGCGCTCTGCACTCGCAATTGTGAGGGGTGGGCCCATCGCTACCCACTTCAGTTGTGTCATCGACCTCGCCTAGTCTTCTCAACCTGTCGATCTACGAAGCAACACTTGGCCAAAAGATATAGTAATCATTAACCAGTCCTCCTTTAGTCCTTCTGAAGCTCCCGGATCAATCCACATGATTAAGAATCTATCTGCGTTTTTTTATGACCTTGATTGTATAGCAGAAATTTCAGATAATTTTTTTTTATAAAAAATTGCTTAGTTTAGACAGAAATCTACCTCACCTGTCTGTGAGGCCGCGTTGCATCGAGTGCTACTTCTAGGTTTCTGGTACTGCTGCTTTTGACGGCTCCGTTGGAACAAAGGAACTCGTGGGGTACACCTTGACATTTTATGTGATGTTATATTGTTATATATAGATATGTGTCGCGTGCGTGGTCATGGAAAATCAAGTCCGACTAGATAGTTGCAGGATCTTTTTGAAGCATGTATCACCTTTTCTTGCTATTGCCCATGACATGAGCATTCCACTCGTCGGTTGATTAAAATATAACAGTAGTGTCACGTATGGGCATGCAACAACAGAGCTACTAGCATATTACGGTTGTGGATCACAATGCACAGCTCTTCATATAACGTGAAGAAATGTTGTGTGATTGAACTATATTATGTCATTAACTAAGCGAAATTACGTAGTTATGTTAGAGGTGCTTGAAATGAAATAAAGAGTCGATAGATTGGAATGGAGGGCAAGTACGAATTCACAGACACTCCAGTGACTCCACACACCAGAGAAACGTACCTACTTATTTGATACGAGCTTTAGAGGGAAAAAAACTTTGACTTCAACAAGAGTTTCTGTTTTACGGTCATGAAATCAAATTACACCCTCCCTCCAATGTTTTCTCCTCAACCAAGCACAAGTTTTTATTAACCAAAAAATAACACAAATTTCTTTTCTCCTTTTACTTTGGTAAGTCCTTCTTTTCAATAAAGTATCATAGCAACCTTTGCTTCGTAGAATTTGAGATTTGGCACATGCATTTTTCTTCACTTCAGTTTCCCAACATAAGCACCTTTTCTTCGCGCAAATATCTCACCCGTCGAGGTGAAAACCGGTTTGGCTAGTCAATAAATGAGGCACACCTACACCTTAACACGGTCAATGAAACTGGGACCCACCGACCTGGTGCCCTGAGCAAAGGTCGTGAGTGCATGGGGTCCATGACCCAGTCCCTGACTGGTGTGCGTCCTGTAAACCCTCCTCTCCTCTGTCTCTTTACCTCCCCCGCTCTTTTTTTCCCTAGGAGGCCACCACCGAGGGTGTGAGAGTGAGAGAGAGACAGGGTGGGGGTGCATTTGTGATGTGTGTATGCTTGTAAAGTGTGTGTGCGCGAGAGAGGTGGAGTTTTGCAGGCCATGGACGTACGGAGCCAGTCAATGGCGCGGACCGCCATGTCATTGGTGGCTGCCGTCCTACGTGGCAAGTACTAGCTGCCACCTCCCCCTCCCCCCTCTCTCTCTCCATCTCCTCGGAAGTCGCGCCCGCCCGTCTCTCACTTCTCAACTAGAACGATCCTGTCTTCCTCTCTCTCTCCTCTTTTATTGGCCTCTTGGCGGTTTTATTTTATTTTTCGCATGCCATCGCAGTCACCTCGTCCCGCGCACGCATCACCCTTTTGCATGGCCGGTGCATCCTTCTACCCGGGTAATAGCCTGCTCCTCTTCTCTCTCTCTCTCTCTCTCTCTCTCTCTCTCGCTCTCTCATGTCGCAAACTCTTTCTCTCTCTACACTGCGGCCTTTTATCAAGCGCCTTAGGGAAATGACAGCGCGCCGGGCCTCCGGCTGGGGCGTGGGCCCTGCTTCACGTCGCTCCCACGAGTCAGCGTCCACGTGGTGCGTGATCGTATGCATGCAAGTTTGGCCTGCCTTCGCTTTGCGTGAAGCTAAGAAATGTTGGGAAACAAGGCTGGGATGATGGGATGGCGTCGTGGCTGTGTGGGGAAGACGATGGCGTTGACTTTTGGTTTGACCGTCATGTTTGGCCTTTCTCATTTTGGTCAATCTTTTATGCCTGCCTAGACAGTCTAGTTGCTCGATCCTCTCTTTCTTGCCTCCCTATCTCTCCATATGTTTTGTTCTTTGCACCTTGGGAGAATGAAGACTAGACGTGCGTAGTGTACGATAGTGTAGCTAGCTGCTAGAGCTAGGCATCGCTCTGCGTTACACACAGCACCGGAAACCTCTGCATCATGCTTGTGTGCAAATGTGATGAAATGACACTTACTTGCTAAATGATTGTAACAAAAAGGTCAGCTTGATATGACCCCTAGCTAGCTAAAGGATGTGAGAACAAATGAACTAACGAAATAGGTGAGTGATCACCGGTATGCTAATGTTTCATCACAATTCTATTTACGCTGAAACTATAGGATCGATGCATTGTATGAAATAACAAGAAAAATGTAAAATCGTTTTCAGTTAGATTAACGCGATGTTCAAGTACAGGGTGCAACTCTATGCTAAGGAAACTAAATTTTCCCTAATAATGTCAACTTTTTTGTCTACTGTACTGATCTCAAACCCTAATGAATGGTTACCCACCCCAGATAGTATATACTGCGCACGAAACTGGAAATGCGAAAACAATTCTCATTTAGCTAAATTTTACTCCACATATTGAGCCTAAATGAAAAAATGGCAACCACGCCTTTACAAAAAAAAGAAGAAACATTAGACACAAACTAAGCCTTTGAATCAAGTAAACCCAAACTAACCATGAGCACTACAGCTTTACAAAGAAGTAAAAAAAATTACATGTAATCATAGTTTACATGCATATGTCTCTAATATGCATGTTGGTCAGTACGTGTCTATATGTCATTGGAAATGATAGTATTCGGACTTTCGGAGGACCAAGTTATTGCGAAATTGTGGTTAGCTAGAGCCTAGAACTTCAGTTTGGGTGAACGGAAATCGTGAGATCGACTTTGCCTCCACACAACAAACGAACTCCAGAGCTGATAAACTTTCTACTCGACAGAGCTACTACTACAAACAGTCCTTCCAAACGCGCATTAGGCAAAGTATAAATAAATTACTTCCCGTACAAGGAGGTGGCCATGCACTGCACTAGTAATGCTTTTCAGGAGACAAAAGGTCTACTCCATCGTTAAAAAAAAACTCGGCAGATCGAAAACCCCAAAACTAAGGCTTGCTCGGTTGGTCGGTCACTCGGTTGTGCAACTTCCCATTTACGCTCCCCATGCGTGTGGTGCATGCAAACCCCTTGTCAATTTAACAGTAGTTGCTGGTACTAGTAGTACTCCTCTTACGGAGTACTAATACTGTACTTAGCCCCATAAAAAAGAGAGGGCCCAACGATTAAGCAAATCAAAGCCTTTTGTTTTATGCAACCAACGAAGGAAGAAGAGGGAGCTATGGGAAACTAGTTTGCGACAGACGAGCGCGGCCACAAGCCTTTGTTGCATGCGATTGCCCTGCCTGCCCCCACTGTTTCGAGTCACAACACAAGTGCCTCGGAATTCCCAAACTAATGCCACCGTGCATGCCTTGGTGACCCCAAAAGCACCCGCAAATCGCAGGTTTTGGCACCCAAACTCGCTTAATCAGCTCTTCCCGGGACCTGCACCACGCAACTTGCCTCCTCCGCCCATCCCCTCTTTTTTTTGCTCCAGGCAGCACAAAATCCTACCTGAAAACGCTCTGCATTGTTACTCTCGCACAAACCGAACTAAACTATACCCATGTCAGCGTGTAAGTATATAAATTACAGTAATCGATATCTCTTCTGCGTGCCCACACGCACACACGACTACACGAGTGCAAGGGCAGTGCTTCCTGTAATCCTGTTGCTGTCATTAGTGCCAGGATTTTCGAAAGGTCTCTTCTCTCCACTCTGCAGTGGCATCGATCATGGGACACACATCTGAGTAAACAAATCGCCATGCATTTTGCCCAGGCCCATACGTCGGGGTCTCAGGCCCTGGTCTGCCGTACACACACCATAATCTATACATACATGCTTTGCAGTAACATGCTCCCTCCTTCCAAGTTTGTTAATCCAATTTCTACTGGTACGCGAAAAAGGTATTAAAAATATTTAGATTATCATTTTTTATTATATTCAACACGACGTGTGGAGAGTATAAAGTAAAAATGATATTTATTAAAGATATAGAGCAAATATCACTTTAATTTTGTATTGAAATATAAAATAAGTTCTATATTTATAGACAAAACAATTTAAAAACAAGAGAGTTGTCAAGCACGAATATACTAACTGAGGTTAGCACGCACTCCTACAGATATGTTGTAATTTTGTGTGTGCCGGTGGGTCAAAGCACTACGACCGACACCCACACACACGGCCGGCTCGGTGTCCGTTTAGCCTAGCGTTGTTGGTGCATGAAACCATGTATTAGCGTGCACTACTACCCTGGCCGTTAAAGCGGCTCGTGCTGTCAAGTGTGTGATGCGGAGCCATGACCTTACAAGAGCAGTGGCCCACAAGCAAAGACTCACCATATATGCACAGATGGCCCACGACGCAACCTCGCAGTGCACCAAAGAGAAGTCCACACATGAAATATAGCACAAGTACACACAAATGCCGGATTGCTAATTTGCTATACGTGCGTGTCCGTTAAATAAATGGAGCGCAAATAGAAGTACATAAAAAAAAGTCCAAATCGGTTTCGATTTGTAGCCCCCAATTTATCTAGACTGTCATGTAAACTATATTTACTCCTTTTCGTATCATTTGTCTGACTAGTAACGTCTGGACACAAAATATAAGTAATATTATGCATTAGCCTATACATCTCCCTCTTAAATAAACGTATTTCTACCGCTTTACCTCTTTCACATCATTAGTGTCAGATACATCTGATGGAAAGCTGAAATAACTACAGCATGTTCTCTCAATAGCTAATTGCAAAATTGCTTTCTAAAATTGGACAGATACTGTAAAAGAGAGGGAGTACTCGAAATGAGTTAGTAGTGTCTCATCAATATGCATTGACAAATTATAGATGTACTGTACAATTTAGTTAACCCTTTTCATTTTTATCCTTCTGAACATATACCTTCAGTTTTATCCTTCAACGTATAGCAATATTTAACGAGACGTTTGTACTTTCCAACACTACCAATGCTACTTTTAAATGGAAAACTCACTTCCCCAGTAGTTTTAGACCTCTCCACAGCCATAATTCCCGTGAATTCTGAAAAATCGGAAAGGGCAAATAACCGCCCAGAAAGAACATGCAAATTCCGTGTAAAAAAAAGAATGAATATGCAAATCAAATACTAAACAAAATGGCAGCCATAAAATGGACAAGATGGCAAAAAGAAAGATGTGAATCAATTCAGATAGGGAGGGAGAGAGAAGATTTTGGCGAGATCTGATCAAATCTATCAACTCATGACAGGCTCTCGAAATTCGGTGTGTGGTAAGTTGTAATTAATGTAACAAACGAACGCATGACGAAGAATAGTCCCTCCCCTAGCTAGCTCCAAGTTTCAAAGAAGGAAACTTAAACCAAAAGAACACGACTCCACCTGCAGCTACGATTCTACGAATGAATACCTCTCAAAACAACATCAAATCGCTCGTTTTCTCCCGTCTTTTCTACTCCTATCTTTCCATCTTCACATGCCATAAATGAATTTACCCCTTCGCTTCACTTGCTGCGTGACAGCCACCATCATTTGCCTCCCCACTTCGCGAAGCAAATGCTACGCTGATCACCAGCTCGTAGGCAGCCTCGCTATCTAGTCGGCGCTGTAGCCTAGGCGGTGTAGCTCCTCGCCGAGTCCCCCGTCGTCGTCGTCGTCGTCGTAGTCAGTTGCCGCGTGCTCCTCGTCAGCGTGATCGGACGGAGCGTGGGTGGACGTGGTGGTGGACGACGCGCCGTCGCCGGACGACGACGGCGGGGCCATGAGCTCCTGACCCAGCGGGTCCACGCTCGCGGCCCGGCTCTTGGGGGGCGAAGACGCCCCGGACGTCGACGACGGGGCGGGCGAGCGGCCCACCATGGGCACCGGCTCGGTGAGCTGCTTGCCGTCGCGCGGCGGCGAGAACACCACGGGCAGGTACTCGTCGCTGTCGCACGGGAACTTGGAATTCTTGAAGTGCTCCTTGAGAGCGTCCAGGCCCTATACATGTAAGCGAGCGTGTAGATTATAGTATCAACACAGGAGACTGTGCATTAGTAGAATTAAGAGTAATGATAATACTTGCACGCGTGCGTATGTGACTTGGCAAATCTTGCGCGAGTTGAACACTTCCCACGGCTGCTTGTGGAAGGCCTTGTACAACCGCACGGCAGCCTCCGGCGAGGTGAGATTGACGAAGCCGTAGCCCACATTGCACTTGTTGCTGCATGGTATTAAAACTTTTGCATAAGCGCAACCAAAATGTTCATTTCACGTTCGAAAAACTTCAGAATGATGATGTCATTGTAGTAGTATTAATTATAGTAAGAACTTATTACTACTAGTATAGAATTGATATGCTGGGAAGTAAGAAGCTTTGAGAACTAAATCACACAAGAAATTTTTATTTTAGAGAAGTGAAGCTGCTTTTTGACACCACCAGGGTCCTCTTGTCATTGGGGCATTTTGATAGGTCTTTTCTCAACTTGCTTCATGCCAAGAGAGAAGCTGGTAGTGGAAAGAGAGTGCTTAATTAGCCTTCACCATTGATCATACTTTTACCTAAAAAAAATCCATGTCAAAAAACGCATCGATGCAACTTTTCACAGCTACTCCATGATGTCTCTCCACTCTGTTGGCCTTGCTATGGAAGTGCAGCGGCAGTGCAAGCAAGAGAGCAAACCAGTGAGAACCTAAAGGAAGATGTGCAAGAAAGGATGACAGGTCAACAGATCCCTTTGATCAGCTGATGCATGCAACAAAAGAATTGATAGGCATCAAAACGAGAAGGATCCGGTGTGATCTCCCTTTAGTGCCAATTTCTTTTCCATTTGGGCTAATAAGGCCATGGCACCACAAAGAATGCGTCCATTTCACATATGTGTAGCAGACTAACAGTACAGTGTAGTACAATACCCACCCAAAGATACCTCGATCCACAAGCTCACACAATACCAGCTAAAATTCAAATCTCCCCACTTTCTCATCTTGTTCTTCCTTAACAATTTCCATCGCACCAAATTCCGACACAAGCAACCAAAATTTTAAGTTGCGCAGTGTGTCGCGGTGTTGTTGCATTGGGCACCATAAAATATAAATGCAGCTTAAGGGGAGCCGACTCACTTGAAATCGATGGGGAGGTAGACGAAATCGTAGGACGAGAACGGCTGGCCCTCGCCTTCGCCGTCATCGCTCGCCGCAATCTGCTCGTTAGAGAGGATGCAGTGGTTGTCCAGCATGTTGAGTAGCAGCTTCTGGCTGCGAGAGTAACAGATCAGCTCAAGCATCAGCACGAGGCGATTCATAGCTTATAGCACTCATGAAATATAGCATTGTTTGCAACAACGTGGAAACTAACATAGCGACCTGTACTTGTTCGGTATGTTCCTGATCATCACGGTGGTTCTTGTGTCCTTCCAGTAGGACGGTTCCACCGTGTCGCCGGCGTCGCCGGCGGCCTCGGGCTCTTTGAACAAGAAGCGCGCCTCCCACCCGGTCTTCTGGCCCCTCCAATTCCCGCCACGGCCGGTTCCTTTCTGGCCTTGCTTGCCGGATGCTGTCGCGGTTGACGACGACGCCGCGGAAGCCGACGAGGACGTCGCCGACAAGACGTTGCTCTTGCCGCTCTTGCCCTTGCGCTCGTGGCTCGTGCCAGCACTGCCTCCCTTGGACTGATCACCCGCGCTACTAGCCTTTGCAGAACTCCTCCTCAGAAGCACCACTCCTTCCCTTGCCTTGCTGATGCCAGAGAAGCACGACGACGACGAGGCTTGCCGAGGCTGCGCCGGCGCTTGGGCCGGACGCCATGCCGCTTGCAGCCTCGGCGGGATCGGGGCCGTGGGCTGGTGCGACACGTACGCGCGCCTATGTATAATTGGCACAGGCCAAATTTTAGCCGTATATTGGATGGATAGGTGAGAAGGCGGGATGAATTGGGCGGCGTGCAAGAATTTACCTGCGGGGGCCGGGGCCGGAAGGGCGCGTGAACTCGATAACGAGGCGGCGGCCGAAGAGGTCCTTGCCGTTGAGCTCAGCGAGCGCGCGCGCGGCGTCGCGCGTGTCGAAGAACTCCACGAACTTGTGGCTTGGGCGCTGCGCCGACTCCCTCACATCCTTCACGTCACCTGCAGACACACGACGACCACGGAGTTGGTGCGGGAAGCACAAGAAACGAACATTGAAGAATCTGATCAGGGTGTAGAAGAAATGGCTGGCTGGTTGGTCGGTTGTGCATACCGAAAGCTTGGAAGGCTTCGCGGAGTTCGGAGAGGGCGACGCCGGGGAGGGAATTGAGCACGACGAGGGAACCGCGATTGGCGCCGTCGTCGGGGAGAGTGGAGGCGGCGGCGAAATGAGCCCAGACGGCCTGACCCAGAACAAGGCCGCAGTTGTCATCGTGGGGCCAATCCCAGGCCTGGGGCGGCGGAGGAGGCCAGGTAGGGGACGCGGCGGCTGCGGCATACAGCTGGCCGAGGCGGCTCTGCTGCAGCATGTGCTGGTGGCGCACCCTGGCGACGGCGACCTCGGCGGCGCGGATATCGAAAAAGTGGACAGTGGCCGCGCCCTCGGACGCCAGCGCCGACACGTCCACCGCGCGGACCGCGCCGAAGGGCGCCATCGCGCGCGCCACCTCGGCCTCCGGCGCTTGCGGCGGCACCAGGCTCAGCACTACCGCGCGGCTCGCCGGACCATCCACCACCGTCGCAGCCGCCGGCACGGAGTAGCCCGGCTGCTGCGCCATAGCCGCCGCCGGCGGCGGCATGGACATGGCCATCGGCGATGGGGGCGGCGGCGGCATAACCGAGTACGGCTGCGGGCAGTAGAGCTGGTGCGGAAGCGGCTGGAACGGGTAGGGCGCGCCAACAGCAGGGTAGAACGCCTGAGCTCCGGCGTCCAGATTGTTCGGGGCGGCTCCCTGCATCCCACCCATGCCACTCCCTCCTGCTTCCTCCATGGCCCAAGCACGTACGTACAAACCAAACCCAAGAACCCGAGAAGAAGCAAGGGAGACGAAAGAAGAAAGATCTGGAACCTTCTAGTTATTCTTGATCATGCCTCCGATCAAGAACTGGGCTAGAATTGTACTTTAGGGAACACCACTCCCCTCTGCCCTCTCTCTCCTTACTCTTGCTTAGCTGTATACCGTCTGTGCGTGTGGAGTGGGTAGTACTAGCTGCTGCTGGCGACGAGAGAGAAAGAGGGCGGGAGTGGGAGCTCTTTTTATGGTAATGGTCGCGGGAAAAGAAAACAGGTGGGTTTTTATTAGGAACTCTACAGAAGGGAGAGAGAGAGAGGAGGGAGGAGGAGAAGAGTCGAGGAGGGTGGCGAAGGGAAGGACCGAAGGAGTGGTGAGTGGTCTTTGTTGTTACCTTGGATCTTCTGTAACGGCACGGCGTGTTGATCTCGAAGCAGCCATGGGTTGCTCCTTGTAGCTGTATCAGTACATCGGAGTTGATCTTGTTCCAGAAATTCTCCAATTACTGCCTCCGTTCCCGCGGCGTGCTGCTGCTCAGGCCTCAGAGCATGTTTATTAAGAACACAGGAATTTTATGGAAACCTTTCATTATTTTGGACATATAAGAAAAAAAATTATGCCTGAACAAAGCATTAGTATTCCATTGATCTACCTTTAGGTACACTAGTCATCGATCCATGCGCTTACACGGCTAGCAATTTTTATAAATAAATCTAATCCGTAACGCATACAATAATATCTTCTCATTTATTTTTCTATTTCTAGGTCATTTGCTTCTATATTAGTCGCTTGAAGACAGTACTCCTCTGATTTACCATATATCTCTTATGAATAGATAAATAAATCTAAACCGTGGATGAAAATGATTAAGAGATTGGAGGACCAAGATTTTCTCTTTTTTTAGAATAAAGTGGGATTTTCTAGCAATTTTTCATTTTTAGATTAACGTGGTAATTTTTAGTATTTTTTTATTAACTTGGGGAGCTTCTAAGAAGGCCTCCAATTAGTATATAATAATAACTTCCATATGGTACTCATCTGATTTACCGTATATCTCTTATGAATAGATAAATAGATTTAAGTCGTGGATGAAAATGATTAAGGGGATTGGATGACCAAGATTTTCTTTTTTTAGAATAATGTGGGATTTTCTAGCAATTTTTCTTTTTTAGATAAACGTGAGAATTTCTAGCATTTTCTGATTAACGTGGAGGTTTCTAAGAGGCCCCCAATTAGTCCAATTGGTATATTTTTTATTAACGTAGGGGCTTCTAAGAGGATCTCTAATTAGTATATAACTTCCATATGGTACTGGTACTCATCTGATTTACCATATATCTCTTATTAATTAATAAATAAATCTAAGATGTGGATGAAAATGATTAAGGAGATTGGACGACCAAGATAATGTAGGATTTTCTAGCAATTGTTTTTTAGATTAACGTGAGAATGTCTAGCATTTTTTTATAAATGTGGAGACTTTTAAGAGGGTCTTCAATTAATATATAAAAAGATGGCACACGAGAACAATAATTGAGAAATATTTGTTCATAGTCCATAGGACTTGCTTTATGAGCTTACGAGGGCATACTTGAACCAAATAGATTGGTATCAGTGTTCAATGTGGGATTGTTCCCGTCTTTTAAGGTGCGTTTGGTTAGGTGAATGAGGATGAACTGGATGGAATGATACAGGATGGATGGGATAATTCTGGATAAGATGGTACAGGGAGGGTGTTTGGTTGTCTGAATGGAATGATACATGATTTTGTTTGGTTGCTTGGATGGAATGGTACGGGATGGTCCGAGATGATGTTTGGTTGGATGGATGAGGTTATATGGTAAACTTTATCACTAGTGGTACGGGATGGTACATGATAGTTCAACCAATTTGAAAGTACGGGTGGTACAACATATTTAAATAATATTCCTAAAATTTGTACCACTCCATCCCGTACAAGATGGTTTCATACACTGAACCAAACGTATGTATCAAAATCTATACTACACCATCCCATCCCATTCATACTTGTTCACCCAACTAAACACACCCTTAGTAGACATTGTCATATAATGTGACACACGGTCAGACGCCATTTTAAACACTGGCAAATGGTATACAGAAAAGATTAACCATATGAAAAACAACAATACTACAAATTGTTACTATAAAAATTATCTCGACAACAATATCTGCAGAGATGCCTAATATTGGAATGAACTCTTGCTTTGATATCGAGTAGTGGGACTTGAAGATATGAGGTTTACCTCTTATTATTTTCCAAGTTGCATTATCTTTAGCACAAAAATTGGATCACATCCGTTCGACACATCATATATTATTTCTCACGAAGCTTCTCTAAAGACAACTTGAATTCACCAAACATTCCCTATGAAAAGATTGCATCGTAGACTCATGGTTCTCGTCCCCCTCCTCACCCAAATGCTTTGCTACCACCGCTTACGAATTTCCTCATGAAGCCACCTCCAGGAAGGTGCTCACGAGCTATGGACGGTGTGGAGGCGGACGGCAAGAGATTGCAGGTTCGCATGGTGGACAACGGGCTTCGAGAGGCCACAGCCGAATGCCCGGATGTGATCGTCTTCCTTGTTGCCAAGACAGGATGAGCCAGATCAGGTCGTTTTGCTCGCCAACGACGGGATCTACTAGATTAGTCGTCTTCCTCGTTGCCGACCGCGGAATCCGTCAGATCTTATGACCTTCGTCTGGTGAGCATGTCAGGGATTTTTTTTGCACTCTTTGCGTTTTTAATACAATGAAACATGTCAAAACTTTTCGTTCAAGTACTATAAAAAACAACATTGGTCGAAATAAAAATCAGCAGCTTGATTTATGTACGAATTCCAAATTAAAATTGAAAAAGAAAGTCTATAAGAAGTACAATGCAAAAATATGCAAATACATAAGAAAAACTAAAAGTAACTAATTTTTTAATTTAATACTAATTGAAAATTAATTTTTTTGGTTCTGTTTAGTATTGAAATTCCATAAATGTGCTTGTTTGAGAGAAAAATAAAATAAGATAAGGAATTTGATTGTGTATATATAAATTAGGAGTCGAATTCTATTATGTAATAAAGTCTATAACAGGTGCTTTACAGTTGCTAAGAAAAAAGAGAATGGGTTAAAAATTCTCATAAAAATAAAAACATTCTATTACTTTATTTGGTGGACCTCCACGGAACGAAGGGTTGACGGTTGTTTATACCGGTATAAGTTATGTGATGCGCATTATCAACATGTAATATAGAAAAGCATTGCAATAATGAAAGAACGAGATGATACTGATATAGATGTAAAATGTTGTATTATACTATATTTATCATTTTAACATTTTTTAACAATATTGCTCGCGCAAATGAGCGAACTACCTTGCTAGTTTTTAGTCTAAAAGCAAATGAGATTACTATCCACCCCTGAATTCCGATATTTCTCTTATTTCCATGTTCCAAACATTTAATCCTATAAAATTCCTATGTTTTCTAACTCTTTGTTTTACATACGTATTCCTATTGTATTACTGTGTTTTGCCTATTTCCACGTTTGTAGAATCCAGCTTGAAGGAGGTTAGTATAGCTGCTTCGACTTGGGCCACAGTAAGGTTCTCTTGGTGGGGTGGAGGTTGTGGGTTTGGATGTTCGAAGATAGCTACAATTTCTGAAAAGCTAGTAAGTTTTTCAACAACTCAACCTTTAAATGTAAGAAAAATTAGCTGTTTTTCAAACAACACGAACTACCTCTATTTTTCAAGCTAAAAGGCAGCCTTAAAAAAAACTACAGTTACTGAAACTGACCCTAAGTTTTGTGGTGCTCTGTAGCTTCTCCCATCATTCGTTCCTCAGGAACAGATTGGTACTAGACCTGTACTTTGCAAAGATTTTTGCCGAAGCTTTTGGTAGACGGATGAAACACAAGTCGCAGGGTTGGCACGTGGACTCGGGGAGAAACAGCTCGGCTAGGTGCTTGACGTTCAGTCGCGCTCTCGCTGACACGTTCTCACGCTGCCGTGGTTGGCTAGGTGCTTGACGTTCGGTCGCGCTCTCGCTGACACGTTCTCACATGCATGTCTCTTGCTAGATGTTTTCGCTTCAGACGTGAGGAGCAGAGCAAGTGGGGGCGAGCATGCACGCACGTATCGTTT
Source organism: Otatea glauca (assembly GCA_036346275.1). Classification (NCBI taxonomy): domain Eukaryota; kingdom Viridiplantae; phylum Streptophyta; class Magnoliopsida; order Poales; family Poaceae; genus Otatea; species Otatea glauca. The sequence continues at coordinate 49,672,506 of CM070712.1, read as the reverse complement.
AGTCTCGTATATGTCGCATGGACGATCCGAAAGAAAGGAGATTTTGCTCTCACGGCCAGTAGGTAGCTAAAGATTCGTTGGTAGCGCACACTAGTTTGTCGTGTAAAAAAAGATGCCTATTTAGTTGGGCTTAGCCCAATGCCACAGTGTAGAGGCCAGAGTGCCAGAACATGCAGAATCGCATATAACTCCCGAGTCCCGACTCCTTCCAGGCTGCGATGATTTAGTTGTTGTCAACTATAGCAGCGTGCATAAAACTCATTTCAGTCCATGAGATACGTACGTCGTGTGCATGCTGTGTGATACTATATAGCGACGCTCCTGCTAGCCTAGCTGGGCTACGTGCTTTGGAGATGATCTGAAAAAGGCATCGTCTACGACTCAGGAAAAAAGATTACTCCTATGCTATACTAGTAGAGCCATGGCCCGTGGAGCTGCGTATGTATCGATCTGATGTTACTCAGTCACTGTGCCGGCCGGCGCACAGTGCCAGAGCGCGCGGCTACAGCTCTACGCTGCAGCATGAGGTCAGTTCAGACCGGAGAGGAAATAGTGTAGAAAGTTAACCGAAAAGCTGGCCGGGCACCCAATAGCTAGCAATAGTTTCATTCATGTGGTGATCCTAATCGATACCGTCCGAGCGCGAGCGATCAGGCTTCTAGGCCAGGCCCCCCCGCCCCCGTGCCAGTTTGCTTTGTCGGCAGTCGGCACCCGTCATCGATGCAAATCTTTTTATCAATCGCCGCCGCGTCCTATCCTTTTGTGTCTTGTGGCGGAACGTCTCGTCTTTCCCTCCGTCGAGGCCTCGACCCGCCCGGCAGGGTTAACAAAACCGAATTTCAAAATTCGCGGTACGAAAACCATAAAACCCGCTCGAAAAACCGCCTAAAAACCGTAAAAAATCGAAGAGTTAGTAAATCAAATTTTTCTGAAAAATTTCAAAAAAATTAGAAAAACCGCGGTTATTCGCGAAAAACCGCTCGGTTTTTTCGAAAAACACTGCCAACCGGATGTTCGTCGTAAAACGGTTTTTGTGAGCGGTTTTTGGCGAAAAACCGCGGTTTCTGACGAAAAACCGAGCGCATAAATTTTTTAAATTTTTTTTGAATGGACCGATTTACCGAACGATTTTTGATTTCGAACTTCAGCGATACGCTCGAAAACCGCGGTTTTCGAGCGATTTTCGTCGGTTCTATGAACCCTGCCGCCCGGCCCAGTGTATGGCCATCTCGCCTTCGGGTGAGTGGTTCCCATGCTCCATAACACTACAAATCATAGGGTCGTACGAAACTGACAGTACCAAATTACATCAGCCACAAATAATTCTGGGCGTTGGATATTGATAAGAGATCGCCGTTGTTCGCCGGAATTAAGTTTTCGGGGTTCGACGAAGTTGGGAAGCCCGAAATCCTGGTCCACTCACGTGGTTATACCGGGATTTTAAAACAAGACCTTAAGGGTTCTAGTGACCTACTCTATGGTAGCTCTGCGGTGGGAGGTTGCTGATGGCAGGGAGTAGCAAGGGTGACACCAGCCACAAGCATGGACGTCGACGATGGATGGTGGGATGACGCCACAGCAAGGTGTTAAGTTAGGTTTTGATGTGGGGCGGTGGTTCATGGAGGGCGCGATGTCGAGGTGGTAGAGACGGATATGGGCAACATCACCATGGAGGAGGGCCTTAACAATGGACGACGGTGGCAAGCCGGAAGAGGAGGACGCTATCAACCGATACTCATTCTAGAACTATCTCATTAATTAATGGGGTTCAACCGCGCTTGGCATACATCAACAGCAAAATACTAGGGTTGTAAACGAGCTGAGCGAGCCCAGTAGGCTGGGCTTGAGCTCGAGCGAGCCTGGGTTCATCTTTGAGCTTGCAGCAAGGCTTGAGATCAGCTCGACAAAGCTCGATAATTCAATGTGGATCACAAACAAACAAGAAAACCCAAGTCGCAACTCGCCAGATTTAGTTTCAAATATGGCGAATAAGATGGGGAAAAAAAGAATGGTAACAGGAGAGAGAAGTGGGATGGAGCTGTCCTGTCGAGGGAGGTCGCCGGGGACTCCGAATCCAAGGTGATGGTGGGGCTTGATCAACGTAGGAGAGGTGACCCAGGCGGCGACGGTGGTTAGGCATGATCAACACCGTCGGTATCAACTTGCTCATCCAAATCCTGTGGCGACGGAGAGGGATGGGGGCGTTGGTGCCTCCTCAATAAGAGCGAGGAGCCGAGGACTGGAGAGTGGCTGGTGATCGGCAATGAGGGAGGAGGCCGAGAGGCGACGACCATGACTCATGAGGTACCGACATGAGAAGAGTTGGGGTTGGGGTGGGAGCGAGACGGCGAGGGGTGAGCTGCTGGATCGGTGGGGAACAAAATTGAAGTTGGGTCAAGCCAAATGAACACTGGAGTCTGGGTAAACAGTAAATCGAGCCTTAACCACACTATTCATTCTCGAGTTCGTTAGGCCCGTAAGTTTGGGGGTGCAGGCTTGAGCTCGAGTTTTTTTTTCTTCTCTTTATGACCCTAACTACTATTACTACTGCTAACAGTAGTGATATCAAACGTACATTTCGTTCATCGCAAAAAATAAATAAAAAATATATGTTGCGCAATCTAAAAGGGCACTAGCTACCTCCTCCAATTATGAAAGAGTGACATACTAAAATACATAGTCAAACTCTATAAATTTTGATCAAAGATATTATTTAAACATTTAATTTTGATATATGAAAATGACGCGAATGAATTTGTCGTAGGAAATAATATTGTTATAACACACTTTCACAACTATTTTTGAATGTAGGATAGAATGTACGAACATCTTCGTTAACTTTAAAAAAAAGTTAAAACATCAAAAAAATTTACCGAAGAGAGTATTACAGAGACTTAGACACATCAACTTACTTATGCCCCTCACCCCACGTCCCATCCCTCTTGCCCGGCCCGACCGTGCGTGTTTACGACGTATTTGGTTGTTGAGATGAGATTGAATTGGTGTCATGGTTTTATACTATTTGTTCTATTATTTTCGGTGAATGGAATGATTTAGCATCTATAATGAATATTTTTTAAATTTGTATCCCACCATTTAGAATGATATGGTTCCATTCAACCAACTAAATGCATGAATAACTTTTTTGTTGGACCATCTCATATATATATCATTTGATACAAGCAACCAAACACACCCTTAAATTCACTCGCGTCGCTAGAAATGATCACTGTTTTGGCCCTCACCTCACTCTATTTTTTCTTTGTAAAATTAGTCTCTTTTCCCACCGCAGAAGGACTAAGGGTGATAACACCTTTCGTGCCAGGGAACCGCAGGAGCTTGAGATGCTGCGCTATGGTAACGCGGGAGGCCAGCGTCCAGCACGGCAGCAGGCGACTGCCGCGCTCTGGAGGTGCAGAAGGAGGGGCAGCCGCGCAGTGTGAGCGGGAGCTACGGTGACGTGTGCGGGAAGACTGGTGCTGTGGAGAGAGAATGCGGAAGGTCCTTCTGCGGTATGAGAGCGTGAAAGGTGACATCCGTAGTATCTAGAGACTAGTTTTCTAAAAAATTTAGAAAGACGTTATTAAAAGAGAGAGGGGGGGGGATCAAAACAGTGATCGTTTCGCGTCGCCATTGCGAACGCGGAAGCCGAACGGCGCAACGAACAAAGGTGGTGCGCGCAGCGCGCTAGCTAAGGCACGCACGCACGCACCCATACGGACCGGCCGCGGCCGGCATACCCAGCAGCGCGCAGCACGCGGTACATACATGCTGCCGCGCGCTCCCTCGGCCGTTGCACCGAAATGGCGCCGGCCTCCTGATACCCCCTGCGCCAAATATACGCTTCCCGGACGTTCTGCACAAATAGCAACAGTGCGTACGTGCCGGCCCGGTCCGGCCGGGGACGCAAACGCAACGCGCGCTCATACAAGCCATCGAAACCTTGCCCTGCTTTTATTTATGTGCATGAGACAAACGGTGCCCAGTAGGTAGCTTGTCCTCGTACGTACTATACCGAGCTACGCGCGATGGCTAAGTACCGGACCCTCCGTTCCCGAACACACCTTACTTTACGTTTTGAATTTTGTTGTTAAATACACGTTATTCTACAATTTTAATAAAACAATTTTAAAATGATTTATTATTATTTTTTATACCTCTCTACTCTAACTATTTCTAATATCATTTACCACTATAGATTAGAGTAGAACACACCATCTAAAAATATAACAAAGAAGTATAATATAGTATTTCAAAGAAGTAACTTGGTGGAAGTGCAAAAAATCTACAATAATATATACCTTGTATTACAGAAGAAGAGATTGCAGCGTCCCTGGCTTGTCCACGTCACCCGGGAAAGAGAGTAGAAAGCAGGCAGTCAGGCAGGCCCGGAGTCATGCAGACACCTTTTTGGCTTACCTTAGCTAAGCATGCATCCAATAGCTCGTGAAGCTTCGCCTCTCTCTTTACCGACAACTAACCACTCGAGACCAAAACCCCAAACAATCCCTTCACCTCTCTTCGCTTAACACTTCCAGATATACACATGCAGTGATCAGAGACATGCAGAGAGAGGCAGATAAAGAGAGGAAGTTTTGAGTGTACATGATGAGACAGAGTGGTAGAGTAGAGGATCGAGATTTGCAATTGGTCTTGGAGAGGATGCATGGGAGCGAGGGTTTGACCGGGAGTGAGTGGAGCTAGCTCTAGCTAGGCCATGTGCATGTGTTTGTGCATGCATGCTTCCAACCTGCCATGCTTCGACCGAGTTGCCGTTGTTTTTTGATGGCCCGGTGCATCATATGCCTCTCACTGCATGCTCGTGTTTTAACCAGCGGGCAACTTGAGGCATGCAGGTGCGGAGCATATATACAATTAATATATGCATGCATGGTTCCAAATGTTGAGACTCCTGGTTCTACCTGGTTTTGGTTTTTGAGCTTGCTCCTGACTTCCCGAGTCCTGCATGTCCCAGGACGATTTATGATGCAATCTCAGTGGTCATGTCTCTTCCACAAAAATAGGACAGGGAATATATATCTTCCTAGAAAAAATATAACCGCTCCGTACTAGCTTCATATTTAAAATACCTAGTTATATTATATAAAAGTAGTATTGTTACTTGTAATTAAAAGTATTTTACTAATATGCTACATTTATAACTATTCAACTTTGCATTGCTTAAAAGCTAACAGTTAAAGCTCGATCTATCGAAATCAAAACTAACATGAACGGAGGGAGAGGAAGTATGTAGTTTGACGTGTGAATCATCCAACCAAAGACAACTTTTTAGGCCTAGAGGGTGTTTGGATGAGGAGCTTCCTTTTCCTTTTGAAGTTTCAAGGATTTCTAGGATGAGGAGCTTCTTTTTCCTTTGAAGTTTTAACTATTTCTGAAGGTTTGAATCAGATTCAAAATCTCTATGCAATGGGACTGTGCACGTCGGCCTTTCGAATTGGAAAGCACATGATACGCTAGCATCGATCCCTACTGTTGTGAGTGTCGTGAACTTCTGATGTGTTAAAAGAATGTAAGTGTTTGTTTAAAACTAACAGGGTGGTCTACGTATTTACATGGCCAGATAGATATGACTTAGATGCTTAAGAATATATCTACGTATCTTGTAGGCTAATTAGGATTTTTAAGACATCACAAACATTGAAAATGACAAAAAAAGATTGAAGAAAAATACAACTTAAGAAATCTATATATATAAAACAACCGATGATATTTAAAGCACCCCCTTCGTTTTAAGGGCAAGAAAATCCCACAATAATCCTAAATTCTAGAAATTCTCACATTAATCGGAAGAAAAAGAGAAGGTTCTCCACCACTTATTTTGGTGGGGCAAAATTATAACGGTGCAGATTAATCATATATAACAAATCTATATATATATAAACAACCGGTGATATTCAAGGCACCTCCTTCGTTTTAAGGGCAAAAAAATTCCATAATAATCCTAAATTCTAGAAGTTCTCATATTAATCAGAAGAAAAAGAGAAGGATCTCCACCACTTATTTTGATGGGGCCAGATTATAACGGTGCAGATTAATCATATATAGCAAATACAATTGTATTTCAATCATTGAAAGTAGAGTTGTATATCAAAGAAAGGATCTCCACCACTTATTTTGGTAGGGACAGATTATAACGGTGCAAATTAATCATATATAAATAAAGTTATATAACAAATACAATTGTATTTCAATCATTAGAAGTAGAGTTGTATATCAAAGACAATTGTATCATAATATTTAGATGCACAGTTAAGCGGGTAAGCCTGCTAGTTTAATTGAAGTTTGAGCTTGGATGGAAGAAAATCCTTAAGTATACTAAGTTATTGAGGTTCTTAGAAACGTAAGAACTCTCCATCGTGCATGTATCATGTAGTTGCATGCTTCTATTCTTCATCCATTAGTTACTTTATTCCAAAACGCATGTCACTCACATAAACACATATTTATTTTTTAAAGCAATTATTTGATTATGTATACAACAAATTGTCTTATTAGTTTACATGGTATCAAAGTACCTTACTCACACATACTCCGATACACCATATGCAACCTACCTTGAATTTATATTTCCTTACACGTCAACTGCTCCACCGAGCCATGTTTCTTCGATCTCTTCTTGCCGCTACAACTTTTCTGCTTCAACCTCCAACGGCACACCCAATTCTTGATCAATCCCTCTTAGTTCTACCCCTTCCAATACAATACTCTACGATAGTTACCTTCTATTTTCTCTAGTTATTGCTTAATGATGTTTGTTGCAATATCAAACAAGTATACACATGCAACCGTTGTCAACCCCTACCTGTGGCACCTGTCATGCTGATGAGGACATCACTACTACGGATATGACCACATTTGGTTGTGCCAACTCCAACACGTCATCCACGGGCTAAGAAGAGAGAGAGAGATCAAATCCATCACGTTCTCGAATCCAATTCGGCCTCCTGGGACAGCACCGACTTCAAATATGAATAACTTTTGCATACGGACTCCGATTTGGGTGATCTTGGACTTGATTGAAAACTTACAACAAGATCTTTCCAATGGATCTAATCCTAGCTTCACATTCATCGTGGATCAGTTGAAATCATCAAAACAATACACTATAATACTGTTTTAGGCTGTTTCGGGCCTTGTAACGTGTGGGGGCCCAAGCCCAAGTTGTGTGCGCTCCCCTGGCTGCACACAACCCTAGGACATCCCTCTCACGTTCATCCATCTTATAAACTCAGCAGCCGTCACTTTAGACACTTGGGTTTTGTTTGATTTGTTTAGCCAAGTGAAAACTTTGTTTCTTCAAGTTGTATTGGACAGCCACCTTGTCAAGATCCACAATAGAACCCACCTTGATTTTGCCTTCAATTTTTATTTGCAATTTCATATTGCTTTTACTATTATTCTTGCTTGTTCTTCGGTTGCTTGCAGGAATTGAATCTCGTGTTCAGGTTGATCGTGTCAACAGCAAGATCAATAACACTCCGGAGTTGGTTTAGCGATTGCTAAGGCGCATCGTCGTCGTACATTGTAGTTGGATCGTCAAAGTCGGTTCCACCAAATTGATAGTTATCGCTCTCATCGAAAGATCGGGACACAACTTCACATCAGGTGGTATCAGAGCGCCAAGTTGCTCGGTGAGAGATTCAGTACCGTATATTAGTTTTTGTTTTCTGTCCTAAATTGAAAATTACTCCACAAAAACTCAACCATTAGATTCAATCTGGTATTTTAGTGAGTTTTGTTCGGTTTTGATCCATTAGAGTCCTTGTTTTAGTTGCTGATCGTTTTTCCTTCGCTTAACTTTTCTTTCAATCTGTCTAGTACTTTGTTTTGTTCATAACTTTCGCATACGTGCTTGAATTCTAGTGTTTTTGCACTTTCCTAAAACCTAGGAACGATCTCTACAAAAATCAAGTTGGGCATGGACTCTAATTCTGGAGCCAAATCTGTTTAATCTGGATGTCAAAGTTGTTGAAGCAAGTTGTACTTCCAATCAATATCGGTTCGGTATTTTAATCATAATTCTCACGTCCGAACTCCGATTGAGAAGTTTTTATACTTTTCTGAATCCTCTAAGAGTCCTCTACAAAAACATTTTTGGGTGTCCTTTGTGATTCGGATTCGGAATCGGTCTCGCAGTCTGAAATTGGGGGTATTATGTGGTGTTCGGTTTTTGAGCCATAACTTTCACACCCGAGATCCAAATTGTATGTTCTTGTACTCTTTTGAAAGCTGAGGACATAAGCTTAAGTTCTTTCCATAGTGAACCTTCTAAATTCGGTCGTTTTGAAGCTTTAATCTAGACGACAAATCTGCTGCCCTAGAAACAATGAATTTGGGTATCTTGCTTCAATTCGTGTTCTAGCTTTGTTCCTTTGAGTTGGTTGATTCCAGTAGTATCCATAATCCATAAAACCCCAAAATAATCAGTACACATACCTTTGGAAACCAATTCATCCTTTGCGAATACTTTTGGTAGCTCACTTATATTTTATAGCTCATTTCTTGATTGCATAAGTACCATCATCTTTGCGCGTGAGTTGCCTTAAAATTCGCTTATATCTTTGAGATCGGCAACTAGGACTTATGAATTCTAGTTTTGGGTCATTACTTATCATTACAATAACTAGAATTATCAGATTGTATAGGAAATAAGTATAGCCTACACAACTCCACATTCTATGCTCATACATTTGTTCGGTCCCTTGGCAATCGCTTTTTCCAAGCTCGGGAGAACTTTTGACACTGCCAACGGCCGACAACTCCTGCAGCACGGTAAGAACTTGTAAGAGCTTTGGTTAAGGCTTGAGAGTTGAGCGACTTTTCTCCACTTCTTAGTAGTTGATAGAGAATTACATAAACCTTTGTGTTTCCCTTTTTGCTACTAACTATGTCAGGTGACAAGAGTTCACTGCATCATTCTCCACGCACGAAGAGAAATGTACGACTCACTACTGAGCGAATGTCGCTGCAAGAAGACCGTATCCAGTCCATCGAGACTGCTCAGGGAGTTGCTAACACTACCCTTGCTACTATTTTGTCTAGACTTGATATGCTTGCAGCTGCTGCCCCTGGAACTTCCAGTCCCCCGTCTCGTCTCCTAAGCAATAACAACGGTGTACTACGTGCACAACGAGTTCCCATTGCTGCCCTGGCTTCCCAGCATGGACCAGCTGCCTCTGTCGCCCCACCACACATCGCCACGGGTTCATCAACTGATGATGAACAAGGTAAACTCAAGTTTGAATTGCCTCCTTTTGGTGGAATGTTCGATCCTAATGCATATATTAATTGGGAGATTATGGTAGATAAAGAATTTGCAAACTATGACTTATCTGAAAACCAAAAGATTAGTACCATAGTTCAAGTGTTAACGCCAAGTGCAATATATTGGTGGAAGTATATATCTAGACATGATAAAAAACCTAAAACTTAGAATGCCCTAAAAAGACTGATGAGAAATGATTATGTTCCTGAACATGATGCTGAATATTTGTTTACTAAACTCCAACACTTAAAACAAGGTTCTGCAACTGTTATAGAATACTTTCATGATTTGCAAAATTATTTGTTGCGTTGTGGTTTACAAGAATGTGAAGAAGCTACTGAGCTTAGGTTCATACGTGGACTAAATCATGAAATTCATGATGTTTTTGTTGATGAAACATATAGTTGTCTTTTAGAATTGATTAAATGTGCTTATAGATCTGAAAACATGCTTGCTGAATCTTTGAAAGAGCCTTTAGCTTCATTTGAGGTGCCCATTGTTGCACCTTCTATTGTAGCTAACATTTTGCAGAAAAGTGAGCACCATCAGGAGAAGGATGAAGAAGAAAATATGCCGAAAGAGGGGATCTTTGCTGCTCCATACGTATGTGAAGTGCTGGAAATTGAAGTTGCACCTACAACCACTGAGAATGATTTAGAAGGTAATGTAAAAGGTATGGACTGTATACATGATGAAAATCATTTTGAAGAGATAAAACTGTTCATTAATCATGCTATCGTAGAGCAACTATTAATGGACTGTATTGCTGATTTGCTTGCTATTCCTGGTGATAAAGAAGAGTTGTGTGATAATGCTTAACTTATATCTACGCCACAACTAGTGAATGAATATGAAATATTTATATTTGAACTAAACACTTGCGTTGAACATAAACATGTTATTCGCATTGCTAGTGAAGAAGATGAACTTAAATTGATGTTTTATTTAAATACTTTAGGTTAAATTGAATTTGATATTCTGTGTGATCTAGATAGTTTTAAAGAGAAGTTTTTTGTGTATTCTGATTTTCCATGGTTATCGCGAAATATTTTTCATGTTGTTGGCAAATATAATGATAAAGGGGAGTACAAAGTGCATAGAATATACATTTGTTCATATCTAAAACATATACTTCCTATGCAATAATGTGATCAATTTGATAATTTTAATATCATATCAAGTACCGCTACTTTCGTTTATAGTCTATATGATCCTCGACTCCATTCACGAGCCATTGATTTGATCACAAAAGACATGCATGTTGCTTTCCTCTTTGTCGCTTCTAACATTTTGCAGGAGATTGTGATGGAGTCGAGGACGAATCCAATTCAAGAAAGGGAGAATGATGAGACTATGCTCGTCCTAGATATGGACAACGCTATATCAGTTTGGCGACACTTCACAGCATCCTCTGCATCGTCTACATCTACTAGGATGGCTTTCCTTCACGGAGGGGAGGAAGCATACAAGAATGCTAGCTTTCAACATGCCTTTATATGCTGGAAAGAAATATTGAGCTTTGAGGTGATTTTCAAATGAGAATATTTTTTGTTGAGGACAAACTAAAAGCTGAGCATGAGTCGAGGACGACTCAAATTCAAGAAAGGGAGGATGATGAGGACATCACTACTACGGATATGACCACATTTGGTTGTGCCAACTCCAACACGTCATCCACGGGCCAAGAATAGAGAGAGATCAAATCCATCATATTCTGGAATCTAATTCGGCCTACTGGGACAGCACCGACTTCAAATATGAATAACTTTTGTATACGGACTCCGATTTGGATGATCTTAGACTTGATTGAAAGCTTACAATGAGATCTTTCCAATGGACCTAATCTTAGCTCCAGATTCATGGTAGATCAGTCGAAATCATCAAAACAATACACTATAAAACTGTTTTAGGCTGTTTCGGGCCTTGTAAGCGTGTGGGGGCCCAAGCCCAAGTTGTGTGCGCCCCCCTGGTTGCACACAACCCTAGGACGTTCCTCTCATGTCCATCTGTCTTATAAACTCAGTAGCCACCATTTTAGACACTTGGGTTTTGTTTGATTAGTTTAGCCAAGTGCAAACTTTGTTTCTTCAAGTTGTGCTGGACAACCACCTTGTCAAGATCCACAATAGAATCCCACCTTGATTTTGCCTTCAATTCTTATTTGCAATTTCAGATTGCTTTTACTATTGTTCTTGCTTGTCCTTCGGTTGCTTGCAGGAATTGAACCTCGTGTTCAGGTTGATCGTGTCAACGGCAAGATCAATAACACTCTGGAGTTGGTTTAGCGATTGTTAAGGCGCATCGTTGTCGTACGTTGTAGTCGGATCGTCAAAGTCGGTTCCACCAAATTGATAGTTATCGCTCGCATCGAAAGATCGGGACACAACTTCACATCACATGCTCTCTTCAGTGGCCCTAAGCCTATTCCCTACAGTTGAGTCTCTCTACTTCAAGCTCTTTGTTTCTCTGCTTCTGTTTGCCTATGCTTCTGTTTGTACAGATGCATGATGTTTTATGTGTTTGACGTCCTCTTCTCTCGTGTCGATCATTCCTCCTCTTCAATGCTAGCCAACTCAATGTTGCGGCTTCTTCACTATCCATGGTGACCTCCCATCTTCATTGATGCCGACATTTATGCTTTAATTGCTGTCTAAGAATGTGGATCAACACAGATGGGAATACATGCTAGGTTTTCTCGCCATCGTCGGTGACGTCACGCTCCTAGCTATCAAATGGCACCAATTGTCTATAGCTCGTCTTCAATGCAAAGATTTAGCTCCTCTTTGCCAAAGCTTCCCCATCATCAATTTTGGCCACTAACTTCTTGAGCACTATCGATACTCTCCGCTCGTTATCATGGCCCTTTGTTCTTTTGACTCAAGTCTTTTTCTTCGGCTACTTCGACGACAATGTCCACATTGAACAACTAAGGTGAGCAGCACCACATTATCCTCATCTTCCTTATCACAGCGTCAACTCTTTGCTTCCCAGTGGTGGTCTTCTTGTTGGACAGATTGACACCGTTGCACAGTTTTTGTGGTCTCCTCAGACACCATTCACGATATCCTCAATATAACTTTTATTTTTATTGAAATCTTAGTTATCTTTTAGGAGTTAATATACAAATAAAATTGCTAATTTCATATAATCTATTCCAATTTTTTTTGTTATTTATGGATTTTACTTTGGAATTGTATGGATATCAAGTTGCAAATATATTTTATTTTTTATGCAAAATTTAAATTATTTTTCATATAATCTATTTTCTATTTTTTTACAAAAATTATTCTTAATGATATCTAATTAGGGATTTTACTCCAGAATATGCATAAAAATAAATTTGCTACTATATTTTATTTTCTATCCCGAATTTCAATTATTTTTGTTGAATTTGTGTACAAATGCAATTGCTAATAGTTGTTTAATTTTTATTCTGAATTATATTTATTTAGAGACTACAGTTCGGAATTCAAATGAAGCAAATTGCTAATTATATTTAATTTGTTTTGAATTTTAGTTATTTAAGTATTTTACTATAGAATTTTATGGAAATCAAATTGCAAATTTTGTGTTGTTTGCTATTTTGGAATTTATGTACAATTATAATTTCTAATTTTTTTTAATTTTTAATCTATTTTATAGTTATTTAGGGATTTTACTTTGGAATTCATATCAAAATAAAGTTATTAATCTTTATATTATTTTTTATTCCTAATTTTAAATCTAGGTTGGAATTTGTGTAAAAATCCAACCATTAATGTTTATAATGAATTTAAATTTTGCGTTAAAGTTCATATAGAAATCAAATTGCTTATTTTAATTTATTTTTATTCTAAATTTTGGTTATGTTTTATCTTAATTGATGTGGACTCTTTCTTTTAATGTATATAAAATTGCTAATTTTATTTTATTTTTATTTTGGATTTCAGTTTTATGTTAGAATTTGTATACAAATCCAACTACTAATTTCTATTTAATTTTTATTCTGAATTTATATCTTACTTTGAATTTCATATGAAAATCAAATTGCCAATTTTTTATTTTTTATTATGAAATTCTTTTTTTTGGTATTTGATGTGGACTCTTTCTTTTGATCTAAGTCATTATAACTTAGATCTGCCAGATGGACTCCTAGATCTTTTCTCTTTTTCCTCTGATTAATGTGAAAATTTCTATCCTTGAGAGCGAACGTGGTTTTTTCTTTTGCCTTTGCTTTAATAATATAATATATTTTCAAGAAGTCTTTCATATTCTTGTTAAATTTGTGTGTTCAGAGGATGACATGTTTGGTTTGTGCCTCCACACTCCCTTAGGCCATGTTTGGTTTGTAGGCACATTGCAATGCTTCGAGTTAGGTCATAGTCACACCTGTGGCAAGATTTCCTTTACACGTCAGTGACTCCAAAAAGTATATGAAGATTCTTTTTGTTTTTCTAATAAACGGTGATAGTCGTATTATACCGAAAACTGACCCTACTTCAATAGGGAGGTCTCAGGGCATGCAATGGGAAGAGGAAGATCTCATCAGTAAAATATACGGGGGCATGTTTTTGTTACCTTCCTGGATCGCGATTGGTAGCTGATAGATGGGAATATAGTAGATTGGGAAAAACATGGAATTTGGCATAGAAACATATTAGAATTTAGGGACTAGGGGCAGTGGCGGACTTAGCACCAAAATTTAGGGAGTGCTAATGGCAATGGAGGAGTTCCACGGTCCCGGTAGCGGCGGCTGCCACCGCAACAAGTGCACGAAGTCTTCGGCTGCCTCGGCTTCTACCATTGGCAAGACGTTGTCAAGACCCTATATAAATTCCGGCCAAACATCCAGAGTTTTTCCAACCCGATTTTGATATGGAACGGAAATTAACTCTAGGGCTCTAAGCTAAGCATCTAAAGAGTGCACTAGAATATGTGGAAACATATCTGCATTGCATTTAATCCATCACCTGGGTTTTATACCTCACAAGTTTAGTGTTGACCGTCATCTAACCGTTGGATATCATTTTCTTCTTTCCCCGTGATCTCCAGCCGTTGATTTCCTTCAATGAAGTTGTTGAACCGTTATAAGCCTTTCCGACTCTATTGTTCTTCTTATTCCTCTCATCTGGCTCTGATGTTCTTCTTTTCCTCTCTTCTTGGCTCTGACAGATGTCATCCTTCACTTCTCTAGGTTGGGGGTGCTAGTGGGGGTACCCACTGGCTATCCGGTTATAGGGGGTGTGCCACCCCAATTGACCCCCATTGGGTCCACCTCTGACCAGGGGGAGAGCAATTAGAATTCGGTTTGTATCCAGTTTGGCCCAAACGTACACAACCAATGGCCAACTTGCCATCCAACACACACACTCTTAGTGTGGAATATATGAAACCGGGTATCTTCATGGTCGGCCAGCATCGTCTGAAGAGAAGACAGGCCAAAGTAGAAGGCCCAAAGGATTCATCCCGCACCAAGCCTTGCTACCGTACGGAAAAGGGGGCACATCCTATAGACAGTTGTATGTATATTTAGATATAAAAGATACGGCTGTAATCCGAGTCGTTGATAGGGTAGATAAAGATGTAAACTTTATCCTGTAACCGACTAGAATCTAGTAACGATTGGAATCTCCTAACCGATCAGGACTCTGTAAGCCACCCCACCCCCGCTATATAAGGGAGAGGGCGGGCAACAACGTAGACATCAAGCAATCGAGCTATCAAGCCATAGCATACGCATCGTATATCGCCCAGAGCACATAGCGCTTTGAGCAATCCTAGATCCAATAGATCCATATAATCCCAGCACACAGGATTAGGGTATTATCTCCTCTGTGAGAGCCTGGACCTGTCTAAACCCTTGTCTTGTGTGACCTTCGAGTTTGAGATCTAGCGCCTGTCCCATAAATTTATTGCCGACTACAAAAGTCGACACTTAGGTCCACCAGTCAACCTAGAGCTCAAAAGATCCAACTGACGGCTACTTAGCTTCCAGCCTTCTACACTAGTACACGACTGATCGAGAGAGAATGACGAAGTGATCACTTTTCTAGCCTCTTACTCTTTTTTATATAAATTTGGTTCTCTTCTGAAAGGAATTACAAATCTAGCCTCCTCCCAATCGTAGAAGGCACCTATCGCTCTCTCCCACCGCGCCAGCGCCACCCGCGCTCTCCTATCGTGCCAGCGCCACTCGCGCTCGCTGGCCACGGCTGTACTGGCTGGCTACGACAATGCCTACTCCCGCGCTCACCGCCTGCTACCATGTTTGCCGACAGTCGTTTTTCAGGCACGACAGCCTTGGCTTCTGGGCTCTCCGGGCGTGGCATGGGAGAGTTGTCGCCTATCACGCTTTGCGCGGTGGAGGATATGGCTAAATTTATAATTTTATTTGAAATGGAGCCACTTTTTTTAAAAAGAAGGGAATTAGGTGATCACTTCGCGAACCACGGAAGGCGTTTTCTCCGGAAGCAATGACTAAATTAATTTAGGCTAAAGAGAAGATCATTTGCAGCCAAGCTGTGCATGCATAGGTCAATTTTGGTTGGTCGGTCTGTCATTCGATCGATCTAGGAGGCACAATTGACCCGCGTTAGTGGGAGTGGCGGCCAGCGTAATGTGTTCGCGCTCCCCGCGTAAGCACAGTTCGATTTTACTCTCTGTTCCACGATATAGTATATTTTGCAGAGACGTTGAAAATGGCCTAAATATTGTAAATAGTAAAACTTAATGTGTCATTTTAGTTTTTGCACTTTTACTAATTATATCTACAAAAGACTGTATTACTCCTCTTTATTATATCTTTGGATGACCCGTCTTACTCTAGTGTATGGTACTAAATGATATTGAAAATAGCTAAGAGGGTGGTATAAAAGTAAAAATGATAAAAAAAATTACCTCAAAATTGTAAAATGACACATATTTATGAACAAAAATTGAAATCTAGAATAGCATTTATTCTGCAACGGAGTTACTCTCTCGGTTACAAATAGTTGTCGGTTTGAATATAGGTGTAGTTAAACTTTCGAAACTTTGACTATTAATATCTTTTTAAATACTCCTTCCGGTCACAAATAATTATCGTTTTAGACACATGTGCAGCCAAACTTTCAAAAATTTAATTGTCAATATGTTTTAAATATTTAAATTGGATATATAAAAAATATATGTGTTGATTTGTCTCGAAAAGTAATTTCATAATATTATATTTTTATGGGGTTTTATAAATATATTATGATAGAAGTTATGAATCAAAGTTGTGTTTTGAAGACCTGTCGATGTCTAAAATGGAAACTATTTGTGACCGGAGAGAGTATTTAATTTGGATACATGAAAATCATATATGTAGATTTATCTCGAAAAGTACTTTCATAATATTATAATTGCATTTTGTTTTATAAATATGTTATGATAGAAATTAGTAGTAAAAACTATGTTTTGGAGACTGTGTTGATATCCAAAACGATAAATATTTCTGACCCGAGTTAGTAGTATGTATGCTATATAGTTTCAAATATTCTTAAAAATTAGAGAGTATATATTCTATATATTTGCAATATATACTAACTTGATCTAATTTACAAGATATGAAAAAGACAAATAACATATTGGTTAGATTTGGTAACCGTTTTTTTAAGAACTTATGCACCTGATTCTCACGCATATGTAACATTTATGCTATTTTTTTCACAACATATGTAAATCCACCATACATACAGATCGATACAACATCAATCAATGACACTAGTCAAGGATACAAGATCACACATACTCTCATTAAATGACAAATATAACTACTTAAAATGTTTTACGAAATTAAAGTAGGATAGAGAGAGGAAACGGAAACATCTGAGTAGAAATAAATTTAAAGCGTTACGTCATAGGTGTATGCACCGTACAAATGCAGAGGAGTAAAATTCGGCCAAATCGCGTTACACCGCCCGATAATACGGTTAAGGAGTACTATTGGAAAGTTTTGCAACGATGTGACCGCCCCAGTGACTTAATGCCCACTTTCAACTAACTAGTATAGTGCCTGTGCTAACGCTACGACGGCAGTACACCCTCTTATCAATTAAATGAGAAGATAAGTATGAATACAACACTTAATAATAAAAGAGAAATTTTAAATTTTAAATAAATTTAGAAAGAAAAACGAAACTAAATGGAGGCCGAATGGGCGAAAACGGCTCCCAAAAGATTTTAAATCAAGAAAGAGAAAGAAAAAAGAATTTTCTGATTTTAGATTATTTTTGCAGCTTCCACAGAGAGCACAGCAGTGTGCTCTCTGGCTTAACCAGCCCAAGGGAGGAAGGCAGGGGTGGCGGTCGATCGCAATGGGTTGGCACTGTGCGGCGAGATCGTCGACCGGCGCTGAGGAGAAGTCACGGTTGCGGTGAATTTATTGGGAAAGATGACGGTGATGGTTTGGGTTACCTCCAAAATCCGCGATCTTTACAAGAGGGAGCACTTGGGGATTTACGCAATGCGATGGGGTGGAGGAGAGCTCATGGCTTTTATAGCACCAAACAAGCATATTTATGGAAAACCATAATTTGGGATCAAATCAGATTGGGAGGAAATTTTGGCAGTAGAGCACTAAATTTGGGGAATTAACACCATAGATGGAAAGAGGAGATTTGGTGCGGGATTGATGGAGCTTTGGAGCTTCTTTCTTGCTTTAATGGAGGAGGAAGAGAAGAAGCTTCTGCAGTGCAGGCTGTGACTAGAAGAAGCTACATGTGAGTTGCCTTTATTTTTTTTAAATATAGAAGGATTTTTTAAAGATAGCACATTAGGTTAAAAAATTCTAGAAAAATTCTCAAAAAAACTTTCGATTAATTTGTACTTAATAAAATTATTTTCAAAAAAAAATTAAATTATAAATTTGCCGAGGCACGGCGGCTGCGAGGTCGCTGACCAGCAACCTCGCCACGTCGGTAAAGCCACCGATGGCGACCGTGGAGCCATTGCAGACTTACGTTCTCCCGATCACGCTGCCCCATCTCCCGGTTTCCTTTTCCCAGCACGTAATGTATGGTCCTTTCCTTTTCAGGATGTTTGTTTTCTTTTCCTTGATTCCAAGACGTTTGTTTCTTTTTCCTTGTTGATGCCGGAGGTGAGGGTATGTCTGTTGTGGGCCACAGGGATGATTTCAAAAAAATATGAAAAAATAAACTGCGCTCGTCGACCGCTGGATCCGCAAGGAAAAAAAGATAAAAATTAAACAGTGCTCGCCGGCCGCTGGTTCCTCGAGAAAAATTGAAAAAAATTAAGCAGCACTCACAGACCGTTGGTTCCTTAGATAAAAAATAAAAACAAAAATTCAGCGCTCTCCGTGCGCTGAAATTAAGCTCTATGGGGCTAGATCCGTAAAAAAGTCTCGAGAAGGGTCATATTCGGAAAAAAAATACGATCACAATGCCAGGACAATAAAAAATTCAAGTCTTGTTTCCTTACATGCGGATCCTCCCTGTTTATTTTCTTGTTTGATTCGCCCTCCTTCCAAATATGTAGTACGTACAATTTTGGCTAGTAAAAAATTCAAGTCTGGTTTCCTTACATGCGAATCCTTCTTATTTATTTCCTTGTTTGATTCGGTCTCCTTCCAAATATGTAGGTGAGAGAGGTCTGTTGTGGGCCACAGAGATGATTAGACACACTAAATAATGACCATCGGATGTGGGTGAGTAAAACTGAGGAAAGATCTGAGACGTTCATTTTGATGAATGCAAGTTTCTAGGGACGTTTTGCTGGGTGCACGAATATTGGGTCATCTCTAATGAGGTGTATTATTTAGGGTGGACGTAGCAAAAATTGCTTAGGTGCATTATAAAGGGTATAGATGGACGTCATGTTACTCTTTCCGGTCGCATACAGATGTTCTTTTCGAAGTATTCTCTAAAATAAAACATTAATTATTAATTTTTAGTATGATATATTTATAAAACTCAATAAAGTTATAATATTATGAAATACTTTTTGAGACAAATATATATATATATATGATTTTTATGTATCTAATTTAAATATTTTAAAATATATTTACAACCAAAATTTCGAAAGTTTGAGTGCAATTATGTCCAAAACAACAACAATTTATGACTAAGAAAGGAATATTCATGCACTTTAAAAAGTAAGGCATAGAAACACTCTCTAGGAAAAAAAAAGCGTAATTCATTCGTTCTGGCTTGTTTCTTCCTCTCGTCACCGTACGTACGTACTGTTCCTCCTGCCGCAACTCTGGTTTAACGGGAAATTTTGGAATACAGTACAAAATACGGTCAGAAATTACAAATCGATACAACAAGTTTGCGTATTTACCAAAAGCACAACCATACTCGAAACCTGAAATTCCGTTTAACCATACCCGAAACCTCAAAATCCGGCTTCTGCTTAACCGAAATATGGGGTGGGGCCCATACCCGGAATACTACATTCCGGTTAAGCCCCCCCTCCCCAAAATTCCCTACATGCTCATTAGTAAAAAGTATAATTAGTAAAATGATTAGTAAAAAGTATAATTAGTAAAATTAGAAAAGAAGAGAAAGCTAATTTCGTTGTCTCCACGTGATTAGCAAAATTATAATTAGTGCATGCACGAAAAGCCGGAGATTAAGGCGCGCGAATCTTTCTCCCGGGCACTGGCAAAAACCGAAGAATCTCGTGCACATGCAAAAGAGATCAGTGTCACACAAGCAAAAGAGATCAGTGTGTGCTGCATTTTCTCACGGGCGATCAGTGTTTTTCCTTTGTGTCCCATCCACGCACCGAAAGCAACAACCGAATTATTTTGCTTGTCAGGCGTAAGGAAGCGTTCCCTCGCTATAAGTGACGACTCGCATTAGAGCGAGGTCATTAGGCAGCCGCGGAGAGAGCTGAAAAAAGAGAGAGCTGGAAGAGGAGAGACACGAGGAAACCAGGGAGGTGGAATTCCGATTGGAAATAGATTTTCAAATCGGAATTCCAGAGAAATTTAGTCGGTGTTCATTGTTTGGTGAAGTTTACGCTAGGTTAACCCTTTTTTTGAGTATTTTATTTGTGATTTGTATTTTGTATGTATTCTTCAGGAAGGTTTTTGATATGTTGCTTTGCTTTAGTGATATTCGTTACAAATTTGAGAAGGTTAGTTAGAAATTTTCTGAAATATTAGTGTAGTATTTTTATAATATTAGTGTAATTAGTACAATATTAGTAGAAGGAGCATTACATAAAACCATGAAAGACGTAAATAATAGTGTGTACTTCATGTGATTGTAGTGTAATTAGTAGTAATAAAATAAATGTATTAGTATATGTAATGACAATGCTAGAATAACTACCCGTACATAAAATAACAGAAATGGCATAAGTAATGGCAAAATTATCAGTGTTAATGTTTTGTAGGAATTTATTCCGAGCTAATTCGGGTTCCCTATTTCACAGATACGCTCTAGGAAGGTGATTTTGCAAGTTGGTAGAGATTTTCTGGTCTTCATTACAGCTTCACACAGGTTAGTTTTTAATATTTAGGAATATTATTGTGATATTATTATAATACAACTATAATAAGTAGAATATTAGTACAAGTAGTATGACATAAACTACAGTACTAGTCGAACGAATAGTACATAAAAATGATAGTGTTGGAATAATGGTAAATACATACATTAACAGTGCATAGTTAGTAGTCATGAACGGCGTAAATAATAGTTTGTAATTAGTACTACTCTTTGACATGTAAATATCTGACTATGAAAAAACAATCTCGTATGGTTTTTTTATGTAGTGCAACTGGGTACTCATTAACTCTCTGGGATTTCTCGTTTAGGCTATACTCATCCTTGTCATATTCAGTTTGCTTTGCTTGCCTATATATCTGACTGATCCCAGTCCCAGCTAGTGGATATGGGTGACACATTTGAGCTATCCATGTCCATGTGCATCTGATGAGTAACGGTAGAATTTTTTTTAAATAATACTATTTTTATTCTATTTTACGAAAATAATATGCCGATTTTTTTTTTACAAAACTACCCACCTGTCGCCATTTCAAAAGCGTGAGAGTCTGTCGCCATTTCAAATGGCGATGATGACTGTCGCCGTTCAGATAGGGACAGACTCTCTGTCGCCATTTGAAATGGCGACAAAGAGCAACTGTCACCTCTGTCGCCAATTTAAATAGCGACAGCCTGTATGTCGCCATTTGAACTGGCGACATACTATCTGTCGCCGTTTGAAATGGCGATGACACGCTTATATAACCAGCGCTGCCCGCCCCACTCGAGCCAAAGACGCGCATTTAAAAAAACAGAAAAGAAGAAGAGAAGAAGAGAAGAAGAGAAGAAGAGAGGAGAAGGAGGAGGAGAAAGGGAAGGAGATCTGCATTTCGTTAGGTACTATTTTTTTTAAGTATTTAAATGTTAAATATGTAATATAATAATCAGATTAAATAGAGTAGATGACTTAGTTAGGAATGAGAACCTGATGCAAGTTGTTTAGCTAGTTGACTTAGTTAGGAATTTATATTTATTTCGGTAAGAATAGATGTTTAGTTAGATGAATTAGTCAGGAATTTATAGTTATGTCGGTATGGACAGATGTTTAGTTATGCGACTTAATTAGTAATTAATTTTCGATGTAGGGATGACCTAGAGGTAGGGATTAAAATTTAGATTGTAATAATAGTTTTTTGATTAGAGATTCTGGATAAATTTTCGACGAACTGGGAAATGTAGAATCCAAATTCGGTTATTTGTGTACTTAGAATTCGGAGATGTCATGTAGAGTTGGGTGGCTAAAATTGTCAGGACCGAAAAATAACTCAATCTGTAGAGATTTCTGACACATTAGTTTAGTTATGTTCTCATAGAAATTTGAAAATGATCACGGAATCTGAAGAATTTGTAAGAATTAAAATATTGCAACTGTACTGATTAAACGCTGGCCGGAAAGTATGGACCGAAAGCAGAATGAATTAAACTACGTTCTTGGAATTCAAATTTGTGATCATTATTAGTCGTACAATGTAGCGTTAAATTGTGCAAGTGTTAAGAATTCGATGAATTTACATGACAGGTATGGATGATAGAGAGCAATTTAAAATATATTATGGAGAAGGAGTTCCGCATATGGGTGTTGAAGGGGTAGATCTAAGTCATTTCACAAGTGTAGAGGCTAGCACATTACGCATGTGAGGAGCGTTCATGGGCTCTGATTATGAGATGGTTGTACCACATGTTCTCTTTGGACCGTAAATTGCATGATCTGAAGTTACATGGAGTAGTTTGCGAAGAATAGATTGCACGTCTTGGGAGTTAATGGAAATGAGAGGCGAAATCTTGGAGTTAAATGCGTAAGAATTGCAATTGAGAAAGGATGGCCATTAGTGTTATTGGCACAAGCATTTGAGAAAGTCAATGCCAGGCATGCGACGCAGCAAGAGGTTGTTGATGAAGAACCAGAGGAAGTTGGGGAGAGCAGTAGAAGTAGAGAAGGCTTAGTAGAGTAGGATGTAGGTTCGGGTCAGTACGAAGTGCAAGGTGAGAGAGCTGATGTTGCAACAGGAGAGGTTCAAGAAGCAATGGGCATGGCAGACGAGGGCGAAAACATTGAGTCAGTGGTCGAAGCGATGGACATAGAGAATGAGGACTATGAGGCTTTAAGTAATGATGAAGCCGCTGAAGATCTATTCCCCGCAGAGTGGGATGAGTATCCGTTCGACAGACTGGTGGTGAACGATGACGAACAGTTCCCTTCGCCATATTCAGGACTTGACTTACCGTGTCGTACACCTGACGTCGTGTAGGCGGCCCAGGGCGGACGACGTGGTACAGATCCCCTCGTTAAATCATGCGAGGTCGACACAGCAGACCGGCGCCCTCGCCCGAACCGCCTGGGGATCCGGTGACACGGACCGGCGTCTGTCCCGATGACCGCAGGTACAACAGGTGGTCTCTTTTTTCATATATTTTGTTGTTCACATAATGTGTCGTTCTAACTTGAAAAGTTTGTCAGCCGCCGATCCGCCGCCACGACAGAGTGCGAGCACCTCGGGGACTACGGTACTTTCGGGGCGAGGACTTTGACTTTCTCCGGATCCTTATCGGCGAATCATGGTGTGGTACTTGGTTCGTCGCAGCTCGCATCGGCCCCGACCCATCGACCCGGCCCATCTCGGTAAACACAGGCGCCTTCGCTACTCACTTGACCGGTCCGGCCTCCTAGGAGTACTCGTGGGCAGGCCCGACCGGCTCACATATCCGTCTGGACATGTGCAGCGTCGTAGGAGGCCTGAGACCACACGAGGTGTTGCGCCGCGCAGGGGCCCTAGCTAGTTTGTTTCTTTTACACATGATGTACCGTAAACAATATCGTCTTTTACTTCCTTAGCTCATGTAATATCACATATGTTAGTTTTATTTATGAAGTTTTGTGCTATATATAATCTTCTACTTCCGTGGCGCTATTTGTAAATATGCTACCAGTACCTTTGTCACGTCGATAGGACAGCACACACGTAGCTACTTTGTTAGTGCGAGGCGACCTTGTAGCAGCTTTCCACGCTCGATTAGACAACTCACGGGCGCAATGCTTTCAACTTTTTTAGGCCGATTTGACCACACGCTGACAGACCTCTACTGTTTCGCACACAGGCTTTTGTCACACATGCAGGCACAGTTCAAAGTGACCACTCACTGCCTACTTTTGTTCGTGATGACAGGTCGTGTGGCTTTTCTCAGATGGTGACAAGTCGTGCAGCCTTTCGCAGAAGGTGACAGGTGGTGCAGCTTTGATGATGGGTGACATATCGTGCAGCTTTTCACAGAGGATGCCAGGACGGCAAACTGGACAAGTGCTGTAGTCGTGCGGAGTAACCACTCACCACCACTATAAAACCGGCCTAGGGTTACACATCCAACACCGCCAAACAAGCAATACACGCCTTCTGAATCTACACAAATTAGGGCACGATGTCGTTCTATCGTCGCCTCTTCAGCAAGCAGAAGTCATCCCGCCCCGAATACCCGGATACCAGTAGCGTGCACGCTCCAGTTCTGCCGGAGTTGCCTAGACCCAAATGCGACGGCAACCTTCCGGCGAAGATGATGCAATCTACCCACGGAGAGAGGCGCCGCGCTCTACCTCTTTGTGTGTTCGCCCTACCGGGTAAACCTACTTGTATCCATAAAATACAAAGCTAACGATACCATTTCATGCATCGTTCTTTCTTTTCTCGGCATAAGGACCGGCGTTGCTTCTTCCAATGGATCGGCGGCCCGAGCAGCGTGACTACGAATTTGTCTACAAGCGCCACGACGCCAACCCGCTTCGCGAGAACTTCAACCGGTGGAGAGGCCGCCAGATACGTCCCGTTCTAGAGCGACGAGTTGGGGCGGTGGGCAAGAGGCCAACCAATCGGTGAGTTTCATGTGACGAACTCATGCTTCACTCACAAAGTAGTAATTCTAAACCAGTTCATCGCATACAGGAGTTCAAAAAGAAAATTGTGAAATTGCTCGAGTCAAAGGAGAAACCTCCTCAGGGGCCACCCGAAAGCCCTGACTTTTGCGAACACGGCCTTCAGGCAGTGGTTGATACCTGCCATGATGAACTAGCGGACATGAGATTCTACCGGTGCCCCTCGGCCGAGGATGAATGGTGCGGCTACTTCAACTGGGTGGACCCGGAGACGTACCACCCACATCTCAAACTTCCCGTATGGGATAACTGGGGGGAGCAACCCTCCCCGTGGTGCTACTACCGCCCAGAAAAGCCAGACCCCGAGTACGCCTACGGTGTTATTCAACGGCCAACGCGGGCATACTGCATTGACTGCAGGGCACGCTTCCGGTTGTACAATGATAAGCCCAACACACACCTCCTGCACCATACAGTGGAGTGCGAGATGAAACAGAGCAGGCATCTCGGCAAGTGTCCGCCAACAGCCAACACACCAGAGGTGCAAGAGGGTACCTCCTCTCGAAGAGGAAGGGACAAGGGGAAGCAGCCGTCCGAGGTCTGCACCACGCAACAAATCCTTGACGCGTTACGCAGACCATCCGGGAACCCAGGTGGTAATAACATAAGGGACGCCGGGAATTGGGATGACATGCCCATGTGGGAGGGCAGAAATCCACATCAAAAAGACCAAAAATTTCGATCTTACAAACCCGAGACGTACGGCATAGGCCACCCATTCGGCGACACCTGGGAGCACTATGGATCCCCATGGAGTTCTTTCATAGTGGGGATTGAGCGGTGTCCGAGGACAAATCTCCAAATTTACACGGGTCAGGTAATATGCAGAAAATGTGGGACATCATTCATTTGTACCGGATAGGCGAACGATCATTTGTTCCACCATGACAACCAATGCTTTCGTTAGTTAGTTCGGCAAGCAATTTCGTCACTGTTGTAATGCCCTTGCAATATAATCTATCTATTGCTTATTTTATCATCTGAACTTTCGATGCATGTGCCCTTATATATATGTTCAACAAATAATTTAAGTGCTTCGTGGGAACTATTTATAACATGCGTTGTTGTCGACTATAATACTTAGGGTTGTTGCACTAGTGGAAATTAGATGCAAAGCAAGGTGTAAATTAAATATTTTCCCAGAATATGGTAGTGCACATATCAAAGAGCAAATCTGGTCTACTCTTCCTAAAAATTACATTTAAACATTAAATTTTACGGGCTGCCGAAAAGGCTAAAAAATCATTCTCCCTGATCTCAGATTCGCACTCTTTTTGATCTCCCTCTCGTAAAACATCACAACAACTAATACTGACTTTTTATTAACTACACTACAGCTCATAATTTACATACATTGCAATTCGAATAAAAAATGGGCTAAACCTCTCTGTCGCCATTTGAAACGGCGACAGAGAGTCCTTCGCTATTTCAAATGGCGACACAAAGTCTGTCACTTTTTCAATCGGCGACAGACTATTTGTCGCCATTCGAAATGGCGACAGAGAGTCTGTCCCTATCTGAAACGGCGACAGACTGTCTGTCGCCATTTCAAATGGCGACAGACTCTCTGTCGTGTTTTGAAATGGCGACAGGTGGGTAGTTTTGTAAAAAAAATTCGGCATATTATTTTTGTAAAATAGAATAAAAATAGTATTATTAAAAAAAATCAGTAACGACATGGAGATAAAAAGTAGCTGCTGCTGCCTACTTATAAATGATGGTGGTAATATTTTGACATGGGCCAAGATTTTTTGCTGACTAACTTTACAGCAAGCAACTTAGCTAGAAACCATACCAAGGTCAGTCGATCTTCACCTTCTTTAATGATGTTTGCGGATCAGTGGATGCAATGTTGTAGCACTAAAAAATAAGCAAGTTTTCTAAACTTTAGGTACCACAGCTAAAATAGCCTACTTACATAACCCCATTCGATTCTGTTGAACTGTAGTTGCAGTCAGTTGAGTGACTTCAATTTAATGGAGTTCTGCCTCATCTTTTTTGCCATGAGATAGTGCTAGCTTCACCCGTTATAATGACAAACATTCTAGATCTGTGAAGGTGTTTTTCGTGCTAATTAATTCTTAGACAGTACATGTTGATTTTGGGGTCCAGTGATGTTATTTTCTCAGCTTTGGTAATGTGTGGGTGGGCTATCCCCATCCCTACCTAATTCATGAGCTATTACCGCAAGTTTGTCTAAATATGCTTGTATGTTCTGAGCCTTTTACTTTTAGCAGCACGTGATGGTCGCCATTACAGTTCCAAAGCTTCTTCGTGAGTCAGCCGATGCCCCACATCTTGCGAGGGCAATTTCTGCAGGAACTACGGTCCGACGCATTACTATATTACCTGCCATCACTTTTTTTTGAAGACACATAACCACTTTGTCGTTAACATTTCAGTTGCCCCCTCTCTCATGCTGGTCACTGCACAAGATAAAAAAGCTGGACTATCGATTCCACATTCCACTAGCTCGTGCAGGTCTACTACCGTTTGTGCTCCTCATGGATAGGTCTCAGCTCGGAGGAGGCTTGACCACACCCATGCCTGCCATCGATAGTGCACTTCTCACTGATCTCGTCGACCGATGGCGGCCGAAGACACACACCTTTAACCTACCGTTCGGTGAGTTGTCCATCACTTTGAAGGACGTGGCCATGCTAACCGGCTTGCCCATCAGGGGACAACCGCTGGTTCTTCCTCGCCCCAATAGACAGCAGTGGCAGCACTACATCGCGAAGAGGTATTACATGATATAACGTTATTTCATATTTGTAATGTGCATGATATTATCGACTCTCTTAATCCGGAGTTCATATAGGTTCGGTGTCCCATACGTACAGAAGGAAAATGGTGTCTCCATAACTTGGCTACAGGGTTGCAGGAATACAATCTATGCCCACCTGATGCCGACGAAGGTACCATGGGGCGCCACTACGAAGTGTACCTCTACTACTTGCTGGGTGGTATCATGTTCACGACGACCGCCGGAGACCTCATCTTCCCGCACATCGTGTGCATTGCTCGTCAGTTGGCCGCCAACCTTTATGACATCCCAGCCTACAGCTGGGGATCTACTGTCCTAGAGGACACCTACCGTGGTTTGTACGATGCATGCCAACGGTAGACTTACAGGGGTACTATTACTGGATGCCTGCAAGTCCTTCAGATTTGGAGTTGGGAGTACCTTTCGATCTCTCGGCCAGAGGTACGTACGAGGTACTACCCTGTTGTCGTAGACGATGACATGCCAGAGGCTACTTGCCCTACAATGGGGCACCGTTAGATGCATGCCCGGCTACGATGGTAGCCGATGGGTGATCACGCGAGCTACACGCGTGTTATCGCCGACTTGGACTTGCTGACCGCAGAACATGTCACCTGGGATCCATGGACCGTGCAACGAGCCGAAGAGCTTGCGACTGACGGCCGTATCTCTTCTTGTTGCATGGTCGACCACGGCCTGTGGATGACTACATGCTTCCTCTTGTACACGAACGTGGTCGAGGTCTTCACGTCCGAACGGATCCAGAGGCAGTTCGGGTGGCGGCAACTAGTCCCTGTTCCAGCACCGCGGGACGCCGGGAGCTCTCATGGGTATGCATTTAATTATTTTTAAAATTTGCCCCCTATATGCAAATTTTAAAATCTTACGTCCTTACAATTGTAGGAGAAGCGCGAAGGGCAGTGCAACCGTAGTGAACTGGACCGTCATCCATGCTCCACACATTACGCGTTGGATGGAGATAGCGTTTCAGGAGGTTGACCATCCCTCTAGGCTATATGACACCGAGGAATATGATAACTACCTTACATGGTACCGTGCCAGCACGCGTCCCACTTTACTGAGCGAAGAGGTCGACGAACGAGCCATGACCTATCCAGAGGACCGATCTCGACAAGTCCATATTTTGGTACTCCCACTATCGTCCTAATGTCTTCCATAAATTTCTTTACCCAAGTTCTAATACCCCGTTACCTCCATGCAGACGCAGGAGGCATCAGAGCTATATAACCAAGCGGATCAACTTATGGCCCAAACTGCAGGCATCTCTAGCTCCTCGTCACCAGCAAATCAAATGAGACGGTACCTCGCATCTAGGGGGTCCCGATTCCTCTCGGCGATCCGTCGTCTTGGAGGATCTTCACGTCCTCCCGCCCGCAGCTACGAAGATGCTCGCATGGACCCTGCTCGTAGCTCACAGGCCAGGCGGTCCTGCACCAGCCGTCCCTCCGGTGCTGACGTGTACGACGCTGGACGTCGTGCATCCACGTCACATTCATCGAGCCATTCATCACGACATCATTCTGTCCCCCCCCCCGTTGAAGTACCAGCTGAGGCATTCGCACAACATGACGAAAGACTCGGTCCTTCCTCACCACCGGAGGTGCCCCATTTATCACACTCCTTCGGGACAGACGTCAGTCACACACAACACTAGAGCGAGGCCGGAGATATTGAGTTCGACTTCATGTCCGCCCCTACCTTCACTGCTGGGCTACTTGGTGTGCAGCAACATGGACCTCCTCTCTACGAGGCGGGGACCTCACAGCCAGCGGCTGACGTACTCTATACGGCTCCCCTAGGGACGGAGGATGCAAATGCATGGTACAACCAGATCCATGAGAGCGGAGGACAATACACATTCCATCCTGGCCTCCTTCCCCAAGATGAGCATTTCGACGTACTGACAGGGACGGGGAGGCATGTGCCATCACAGGCCGTGGGACAGAGGGAAACACAAGCCCTAGACGCGCACACCCCAGAGGACTTCACCAGAAGGCAGGGTGGACGGCGCCAAGGGAGACACTGACGTTTTTTTTACAGCTGTGTGTACTGTATTGATTACTTTAACCTACTTGTCATATCAAATAACTATTGTGTGGTCAAATTTGAAATACAGTGAATATTGCAACAAGTCTTAACATCCCAAAATCCAAGAAATATTAATAAAGTGATATGTCATGAATCTTAATGCACATTTGGATTTTCATTTGAATTTATCTCTGGGATTATTCATTTATTTTCTGGATTTGATTTTTGAATTAATGAATTTTAAATACCCAAACTAACACATTAAAGAAACACATGCAAATCTCAAACAACATACTATAGAAAAGAATTTTATAAAATAATAGGACACATAAGATGTATAAATATAATTTTTACAGAATTTTTGCAATTTATTAAATAGCTCAAAAATTCAAAAACAGTAAGAAAATTAGTCAAATTTGATGACGTACTACTCTTAAACCACAGCAGGGATTGAGATGAAACCAAAAGAAATGGAAACTACATGTCTTGCTGTGTCAACACAAAAGTTTCTAGAAAATTTCAAAATTGTTGAGACCACTTTTGAATAGATTGAACTCATGACCAAAACGGTCGGATACAAGTGCAAAGCAAGACTTCACTGCAGCCAACAACTAGTCGATTGAGGCACGTCTGCTTGGCGAAGCTCCAGTCAGCATGATCATATAAGCCTTTTTGCAACCCGTAAAATATCTTATATAAATGCAAAATAGTGAAAGATAGTTCACTGACATTCTATGATATATGAACTACCATAATCTGAAAAAACATTTCATTTATAACCTTGTTCGCATATAAAACTTGTTGCTGCAAATACCTTAAGTAACCACAAACTGCACCAAAACCATATTACTTAAACCTTTTCGGTAATCTGTAAAGTATCTCGTCTAAATGTAAATTTAAAGTTAAATGGTACAAAATAGCTGTTTAGTATGTATAATACCATATTCTAGAATAATATCTCAATTATAACTTGTTTTTTATCTGAATCCTACTAAAGCAAGAACCCTAAACGTTCACAAACTGTGCAGTTTCAGAAATACTTAAGCCTTTTCGGTGGCTTGTAAAACTACTCAACTAAACATAAATTTTGGGGAAAATGGTCCAGAAACATACCCCAGTATATGGACAACCAAAATATAGAAAAACATCTCAATTACAATTTGCTTGTCATATAAAATTCATTAGAGCAAACACCCTAAATGATAATGTTGCTAGAGCCTTATTGTATGGCCGAATGAGATCGGAAGTCTTAAACCGAAACATCTGTAATGCAAGAATCATCCCGTAACTAAGTAGTATTGACCAATAACTTTAAATTCCAGTTCCAACGTGTAGAAATCACTCCCATGCATGAACCCTTAAAGGTAAGTACCAACTAAGCAAAACCCTTCAACTAATGTTTACTTTTATAAATCCAAATGATTTTAGCATCTCGAATCCAAAGTTATAAATACAAAGATACGTAATTTTAGCCTCTTGAACTCCTAAATAACCCTAGATATGGTTATAACCTTAGCTTCTTATAATAAAGGATGAAAGTTATGTTTAGGTCAATTTGTATTAAGACCATATAGGCCCTTAAAGATTGATTATACGGAAAACATCTCGGATAAAGTAATATATAGCGGAAACAACTTAGAATATCATTATGCTATAAAACAACAACAGATAAAATAACTCGTCTAAACACTAAAAGTTATAAAACCAGTTTAGAAATACTCCCCAAAGTATATACTACCGTATTCTGAAAATATAATATCATTATGTTATGATTTGCATATAAAACTCACTAGCAAAATAACTCTAAGCGTTAAGCTTTCTGAATATTAGAAACACTGAAGCATTTTCGGCAGCCTGTAGAATAACTCGTCTAAATGCAAACCTTATGTAAAATAGCTTAGAAATGATATTTAGGATATGTACTACTGTATTCTAGAAAAATATTTTATTTGCAACTTGCCGTTCATCAAAAACCTGTTAGTATAAAACCCTTAAGTGATAAGGTACATTTGACCGATTTTGTATAACATACTTTAATGATATATAAGCCTTTTCAGCAATGAATATAATACCTCAGCTAAACACTAAAATTTATGAAATTAGTTTAGAAATGCTAACCAAAGTATAGATTACCATATTATAAAGAAATAACCTTATTTCATTACGTTTTCATATAAATCTTAATAGCTGAACAACCTTAAATAATAAGCTTTCCGTAAGCTATGATATGCATAAACGAACTCGAAAACAATGAAGAAATCTATATTTAAAATATTTATATCACCAATATCTTCTTAAAAACCCTGTATATGTAACCAGTAATCTAATCTAACAAGATTTGATATATTCAAATAAGCTTTTCATACAAAATCAATTAAGAAGTAAACACTATTCATTCATACAATTCAACCAAGTGATTAGTGATTTCATTTCTACTAATGTGATTAATTTTTGCATCTTGAATCCGGATTTACAAATATAAAAATACATAATTTTAACCTCTTGAATTCATAAGTTAAGAATAGATAATTTAAAAGAAACTGTATTCTTGCTCGACCTAAGAATAGACAATATCTTAACAAGTCTTAGCAACATCCATCAGCATTACAATATCTTAACAAGTCTTAGCAACATCCATCAGCATTACAATATCTTAACAAGTCTTAACATTAAAACAGGACTAGAACACTCCCGAACCATCACTATCAATATCGATACCCTCATCTTCACAATACCGCCAATCATCATGTTTACCCTCGTCATCGCTTTGGTAATCGTAAGGAAGACACAAATCAGGGTCTACATCCCCTTCAGGCTCTACTTCATCTCTTTGCATCAATTCACGTGACTGTATGGCAACTTGCTCAAGGCTGCGAGCTATAGCTTCGATATCAATCACAAAGCTATGGTGTGCATTGCCACATGGACATATGTCAGGACTAAAATTGTCTTGTGCAATTTTGTTAAGGTCAGATGCGATGCACTCTATTTGTTCCACTGTCCATGCCAATCCTTTACTGAGATTCTCCGGATCCTTGTCCATCTACATGTATTACAAGTGTGTAATTAACAAACCTAAGTGCTGATTAGCCGTCGTATAGGTTTCATACCTAACATACATAAGTAGAATTTCTACATTTAAGATCAACAAAAAAACCTCAAACACCAAGGCTTGCACTTCAAGCCATGCGTATCTATTTCTTCAACACAGCAAGCTTGCTTATACAATCGTGTAAGGAACTGAAAATGCACGTGTAATTTGCAGGCATACTACATGAATTAAATCATGTTTTATGACATCCAAATTTTGGACCCACCACCCTTTTACCGCTCACTTTTTTCTATACACAACGAGGATATCTAGTCAGGACCATATATCAGCTTAGCCAGTAACAAATTACCATTTCTGATGACAATGAGATGCAACCAATCTCTACCCAAAAGGTGAACAAAAGTGATAAAAATTCAGGAAATGACATAACAAACAGCTCTTGCTTACATGTAGAAGCAATTCTGCCGGGTAGCCACCACTTGCAAAAAATCCTTTGCTCAACTAGACTATCAGAGCTCGATCATGGCAAACGAAGGAACTCAGACCCGATCTAGACAACACAAACATACTCGCTTGAAAGCACAATTTATTGTTGCCAAATAGTGGTAACCTAGCATTGTGAATCATCCATGAATGAAGTCCAATTAACATAAAGACAGATTCTAAAGCTCACTGCTGTTGTCCTTTAAAACTTACTCTAGTTCTTGAGCTTCTTGTCGGAACAAGATTCAAATTTCCAAAGATTATCTTTTGGTTAGCAGAATGTGAACTATTTCCAGGGTAGAGTAGACCTAGTTAGATCGCCACAAGAAAACACTAAGATCTCTCCTAACATTGAACATTAGTACATCATCATTCCTAACACATCAGGAGTTAGGTTGTCAGCAAAATCGCTCGCAAGACGCAAGTTCCCTCGCACAAATCAGCAGCAGACCAAGGTCGCAAGAAGACGAAGCTGGCAGATGGCAACAAAGTGATTGGGGGGGTTGAGGTGAGTTGCTGACCTCCGACGAAGAGGAAGGGGAACATGCGGCGCATGAAACCATTCCTCACCTTTGGCGGAGGGGGCTTGTTCGAGCGTGGAAGCTCTAATCCGTTGCAATCTCGAGTTTAAACCTGACATCCAAATCAAGTTAGGGCTCATACCTTGCGGATCCGGTCGATCCCGTGGCACCGGAGGTCGAAGAGGTCGATGGCGAGGCGGATTTGGTCGACGACGAAGCCTGCGAAACGACCCGGCGGGCTGGCCTCCAAGAAGGTGCAGGACGGAGTACCCGATCACAGGCTTGCCTCCTAGACGGCGCGGGAAGCAGCCGAGCGTCGCCTCCACGCCGGATTTGCGACGGAGCGCTGGAGCGGTTGCCACCTTGCAGGTTCGTCGCGGGTGCGGAAGGCAACGATCGTTATACGCAACAAGCAGGGAGAAGCAATGGGGAACGGAGAGAGATTCATGAAATATCAGGATTCCCTCTCCATTCTGTAAAGATGGGGAGGTGTTTGGGGAGTCTGTTGGAGACGCATGAATTGTACGGATTCCCTATTTTATGCGATAGGGCATCGGATAAGTAAGCTATTGGAGATGCCCTAAAAGCTATTATTTATTCAGATGTTAATCTCTTAAAAGTAAGATATATGAAATCACATAACCCAAACCCTAACATATTCTCGCTTTTTACAGTGATTCATCAAAGCTGCACGACCTGTCACCCATCGTCAAAGCTGCACGACCTATCACCACACATTATTAAAGTTGCACGACCAGTCACCCATCATCAAAGCTGCACGACCTGTCACTACACATCATTAAAGCTGCACGACCAATCACCCATCATCAAAGCTGCACGACCTATCACTACACATCATTAAAGATGCATGACATGTCACCCATTATCAAAACTACACGACCTGTCACCCATCATCAAAGATGCACGACCTGTCACTACACATCATCAAAGTTGCATGTGTTGTTATGTCCCCATACCCGAAATTTCATGTTTCGGCAAAGGCTGGGCGACAGGCAGCATGCAAGTAATTTGGATGGTGGTGGCAGGGAATCTCACGGGCGATCATCGCGCGCCGAAAGCACAGACCGAACGAATTCATGTGAGCTGCGTCCTTCCTTTCCCTTGCTATAAATCCTTTGCGATTGCATTGTAACGTTCACGACAGCAGAGAGCGTGAAGGCAAGGCAAGGCAAAAGGAGAGCCCGAAGACGAGATATTAGTTTGTTGGTATTCATATTTTGTTGAAATTTTCACATAGTTTTAAATTTTTTATTTATTTCTTTCAAAATTCTAATATTGCAGGTAATCTTTAGGAGGATTTATTGGTACATTGCTCCCGCTTTATTGATCTTCGGTACAGCTTAGAGAAGGTTAGTTAGAAATCATCATGAGTGTATATTATTTTTGTGTTATTAAGGTATTTAGTACATTAATAGTGTGATATTTGCTACAGATAGACATGCTTGTTAAAATTTATTTCGGAGAACGGGCCGTAGTTTTGCACAGGAGAGTCGTGAGCATTGATAACTGTCTGCACGTAGATAGCACAATAGCCACCCCGAATGAACTCTGGCAGCTCAAATCACATGTCATCGCTCTATTGCGTGTGGACCTTGAGACGCACAGAGTTCGTTTCGATGGGGTTCATCCACGGTTTGTCCCCAACAGCCCGATGGTTGTGTACACGCTCTTTCCATTACAGAATGAAAGCGTGTGGGCTTTGTATGTCCGCAAAGCGGGTGAAGAGAATTTTGAGGTAGGAGTATACGTGGAGATATTGCCATGGCATGAGCCCGGAGAGGTGGTCTCTACCTCCCGAGTAGTAGAACATGACGTATCACATGCACCACCCGAACCAGCAATTGTAGAGGTGGGGGCATCAGGGGGAGGTGAAGAAGAAGCTGAGGCGGCGGAGGTGGATGGGGAATGCATGGATGATGAAGACGGTGGAAGTGGGGATGAAGAAGCGGCGGACAATGATGACCCAACACCGGCTATACAGTACTTCAGGGTCATCGGTCAGCTGGATTGTACCCTCACGGATTACAGTAACATATCCGCGTGGGGGTACTCCCAGAACAATGTCCAAACCGAACAACAGTTCCGTAACAAGCTGGAGGCTATTCACTTTCTTAGAAACTATGCCGTCATGGCAAGACGGGAGCACACTCGTCTCTGGTCGAAACCCTCCTTGTACGAGGTTAGGTGCACGAAGTACCCGGATTGTCCCTTCTTTGTACGAGTTCACAGACCCAAGCACGAAGACTACTTTGTCATAAGTAGAAATAGGCCTCATACGTGCACAGAGGAGTCCTTAAGGAACATGAGCTGACTAGTGGACGCGAGGTTTGTAGCCCAGATCCTCGTGACCATCGTTGGAGGAGATCCAGACTAAAACTGGGATATCATCACGTACCATACGGCTTGGAGATCGAAGCAGAAGGCATTGAAGATGATTTTTGGGGGATTCGAGGGTCTTTCAACTATGCCCCTAGGTTGCTACAAAAGATCACCATGACGAACCCGAGCACTCAGTTCGCAGTGGCCGATGAGCCCGTCATACTAGAAGACGGGTCCGTCAGCTCGGCGGACCGGTACCTCATCAGGATATTCTGGTCATTCGGTCAATGCATCGAAGCTTTCAGGTATTGTAGACCAATCATATGAGTGGACGGGACATTCCTTAGTGGGAAGTTCCACGGGACGCTGCTGACTGCACTCGTTGCTGATGCAAATAACCAAATCCTCCTAGTGGCATTCGCTCTCGTCGAGAGCAAGAACAATGACAGTTGGTTGTGGTTCCTGACTCTACTCAAGAGCCGGGTTGTCGGTACTCGGGAGCGCGTATGCGTTGTCTCGGACAGGAACAAAGGTCTCCTCCACGCATTGGATGTCATGCACGACAGCACATCCTCCGAGACTAGCTGGTCCGATGTCGAGAGAAGATTGTGCATGCGCCACCTTGGTGCGAACCTGTACACAAGGTACAAGAACAAAGCCCTGGTCAAGAGATTCAAAGCTATGTGCCTGCAGAACCAAGCACACAGGTTCAACGCGATATAGACGCAGCTGCGCGAGACCACACAGAAGATGATGGAGGATGACCAATCCCAGGAGCTGCAAGGTAGGACGCCAGACCGTGGTTTCTCGGATTCGGCCCACCTTCAGCCAGTGGATCGCGGGAAAGCCAGCGGAGCGGTGGGCGCTACTCCATGACACGAACGGAGCGAGGTATGGACAAACCATAACTTAACGCAAATCATTTCACCTCACTGTATTCATTTTCATACAAGCTGACATACACCATCATAGGTACAACGTGATGACAACGAACATAGCGGAGGCGTTCAACAACGTACTGAAGGGTGTGCGCGCTCTTCTGTTGTGTTCAATCATTGAGCTCACATTCTACCGGGCGGCATATTACTTCCGAGATCGCGGTAACGCGGCCAAGGCGTGCGTCACCACGTACGCACAGAGTGGAGAAGATGCTCGCGGAGAGAAGGAAGAAGGCACACTTCCACCGCACAAGGATTTATGACCTAGGGACAAATAAATTTGAGGTCATGTGCAAGCGCAAACATGTATCCGGGTATCTCGCGGGGGACACCGTACAACAATGTCAACTAGGGGGCGAGCAAGTGACGTGCACGTGCAACAAGCCGAAGCTTCAACACATTCCGTGCTCCCATGTGCTCGCCGCATGTCGCGACATGGGTGGGAACGATGCATTACAGTTCATCTCGCCTTACTACACCGCACATGCTTTGAAGAACACATGGCGTCCGAAGATGAGTTCGTTCACAAACGGAGCGAACTACAAGATTATGGAAGGCCCAACCTGGAAACCATATCCCGCGACTAGACGCACACAACATGGGAGGCCAAAGGGCACCAGATTGCAAGGTGACATGGACGCGGCTGATGCAATGGACGGTTTGCGAAAATACAAATTATGTTAACAACCTGGACACGACCGTAGGAGGTGCCCCAATCCACCCAGTATGTAGTCATTTGGCTTTGATTATGTGTGAAATGTTCTCTGCCCCCAATGTATCATGTCAAATCACTCTTGTGTTGCTAAATTTGAAACAAATCGATGCCAGCTTTCTCTGAAGTTGTCTTTCTTAATTTATTGTATCTACTAGTCTTGTCAAATCACTCATGTGTTGTCATCTTCGTAATACAATGATGCCAGCTTCTCTTAAGCTGTCGAAATTTTTAATTGTAGCTCGTAGTCATGTCAAATCACCCATGTGTTGTCCGTCTGCACGCTTTCTCATAGTGGACGATTAGACGACGCACACCA
Organism: Otatea glauca; assembly: GCA_036346275.1. Lineage (NCBI taxonomy): Eukaryota > Viridiplantae > Streptophyta > Magnoliopsida > Poales > Poaceae > Otatea > Otatea glauca. The sequence goes on along the minus strand of CM070712.1, from coordinate 49,634,601 downwards.
CAGCCTTCGCAATGCGATGTGACAGCACGCTGCTATCAGCTTTCTCAAACTGATTCGACAACACTTTGCACACCACCAAGCAACACAGCACTACCTATCTCAGGCCAACAGAGGGTAACAGGTCGTGCAGCTATTGACAGAGGGTGACAGGTCGTGCAGCTATTGACAGAGGGTGACAGGTCGTGCAACTTTTGACAGAGGGTGACAGGTCGTGCAGCTTTTGACAGAGGGTGACACGTCGTGCAGCTTTTCACAGAGGGTGACACGTCGTGCAGCCTTTGACAGAGGGTGACAGGTCGTGCAGCTTTTCTCAGAGGGTGACAAGTCGTGCAGCTTTTCTCAGAAGGTGAAAGGTCGTGCATCTTTGATGATGGGTGACACGTCGTGCAGCTTTTCACAGAGGATGCCAGGCCGTCAAAATCGACAAGTGCCATAGTTGTGTGGAGTAACCCCTCACCACCACTATAAAACCGGCCGAGGGGTGGACATCCAACACCACCAAACCAGCAATAAACGTCAGCTGAATCTACACAAATTAGGGCATGATGTCGTTCTCCCGTCGCCTATTCAAAGAAGCGAACTTATCCGCCCGAATACCGGATGCCGATGGCGTTGGCGCCCGATTCTGCGGAGTTGCCCCTACCCAAATGCGACTGCAACCTTCCAACGAAGATGATGCAATCTACCCACGGAGAGATGGCCGCCCGCGCTCACTACTGTTGTGCCCGCCCCTACCGGGTAAACCTATTGGTGTCCATACAATCAGGGTAACAGTACCATTTCATGCATCGTTCTTTCTTTTTTCAGCACAACGACTGGTGTTGCTTCTTCCAATGGATCGACGAGCCGGAACGACGTGACTACGAATTTATCTACAACTGCCATGACGCCTACCCCGCTTCGCCCGAGAACTTCACCCGGTGGGAGAGGTCGCCAGGATATGTCTCCGTTCTAGATCGACCAGAGTTCAGGGCCGGTGGGCAAGGGGCCAACCAATCGGTGAGTTTCACGCGACATACTCATGTTTCACTCACAAAGTAGTAATTTTAAACCAGTTCATCGCATACAGGAGTTCAAAAAGAAAATTGCGAAACTGCTCAAGTCAAAGGAGAAATCTCCGCAAGGGCCACCTGAAAGCCTCAATTTTTGCGAATACAGCCTGCAGGTAGTGGTTCATACCTGCCACGATGATCTAGCTGACCGGAGATTCTACCGGTGCCCGTTGGCAGAGGATGAATGGTGCGGATACTTCAACTGGGTGGACCCAGAGACGTACCACCCACATCTCAAACTTCCTGTATGGGATAACTGGGGAAGCAACCCTCTCCGTGGTGCTACTACCGCCCAGAAAAGTCAGACCACGAGTACGCCTACGGTATTATTCAACGACCACAGCGGGCATACTGCATTGACTGCAGGGCACGCTTCCGGTTGTACAAGGATAAGCCCAACACACACCTCCTGCACCATATAGTGGAATGCGAGCCGAAACAGAGCAGGCGTCTCGGCAAGTCTCTGCCAATGGCCAACGCACCAGAAGTGCAAGAGGGTACCTCCTCTCGAAGAGGAAGGGAAAAGGGGAAGCAGCCGGTCGAGGTCCGTACCACGCAATAAATCCTTGACACGTTATGCAGACCATCGAGGAACCCGGGTGGTATTAACAAAGGGGACGCCGTGAATCGGGATGACATACCCAAATGGGAGGGCAGAAATCCACATAAAAAGAACCAAAAAATTCTGTCTTATACCCCCTGAGACGTACGGCATAGGCCCCCCAATCGGCGACAGCTGGGAGCACTACGGATCACCATGGAGTTCTTTCATTGTAGAGATTGAGTGGTGTCCGAGAACAAATCGCAAAATTTACATGGGTGATGTAATATGCAGAAAATATCAAACATCATTCCCGCTTTACCCAGATAGGCGGAACGATCACTTGTTCCACCATGACAAACAGTGTTTTCGTTAGTTAGTTCGTTAAGCAATTTCGTCACTATTGTAATGCCCTTGTAATATAATCTAATCTATTGCTTATTTTATCATCTGAACTTTCGGTGTATGTGCCCTTATATATGTTCAACAAATAATTTAAGTGCTCCGTGGGAACTATTCATAACATGAGTTGTTGTCGACTATAATACTTAGGATTATTGCACTAGTGGAAATTAGATGCAAAGCAAAGTGTAAATTAAATATTTTTCAAGAATATGGTAGTGCATATATGAAAGATCAAATGTGGTCCATTGTTCATAAAAAATCCATTTAGAAATGATATTTTACGGCCCACCGAGAAGGCTAAAAAACATGACATGAGTTGTTGTCGACTATAATACTTAGGTTTATTGCACTAGTGAAAATTAGATGCAAAGCAAGGTGTAAATTACATATTTTTCCAGAATATGCTACTGCATATATCAAAGAGCAAGTAAATCTGGTCCATTCTTCCTAAAAATTATATTTAAACATGACATTTTACGGGCTGCCGAAAAGGCTAAAAAATCACACTCTCTCTGATCTCAGAATCGCACTCTCTCTGATCTCCCTCTCCGACCATCGTTTTGCAATTTCTAAAAAATCAATTTTTTAAATAATTTCAAATTATTGATTGTCCGGACTTTTATTGAATACATTTACCAGTACCTAAGTTCAATGACAGTTGCCCAGCCACTTCCTCCAAAAGAAGTGTTTTAAATATCTTTACAAATTTGGATTGAAATTGTTCACATGCAATAACGCGATTTTGCTAATCAATTAGTATCGTCGTACTAATTATAATTTTGCTAATCACGTGGAGACAACGAAATTTGCTTTCTCTTCTTTTACTAATTATACTTTTTACTAATCATTTTACTAATTATACTTTTTACTAATCAGCATGTAGGGAATTTGAGGGGGTTAACCGGAATGTGGTATTTCGGGTATGGGCCTCACCACATACCCGGAATCTGAAATTTCGGGTATGGGGTGGGGCCCTACCCGGAATTTTAAATTTCAGTTAAGCAGAAGCCAGATTTTGAGGTTTCGGGTATGGTTAAACGGAATTTCAGGTTTCGAGTATAGTTAGACTTTTGATAAATACGCAAACATGTTGTATCGATTTGTAATTTCCGACCGTATTTTATATTTTATTCCAAAATTTCCCGTTTAACGCAGCAGCTGCTACGTACGTACGTATGCCCATTACTAAGTGACGCCGCCGCGGGTTCATTTGTCCGAGATGCAACCGGAGGTTGCCCCTAAACCACTCAGATATTGGACGCTAGCCGGGCCGGCCGGCCGGACTCTGAGCGCGCCGCCGCGCGTCGCGTGGCAGGGGCCGGGCCTCCCTTGATTGCGATACAGCATTGTTGAGCTCTTCTCATGTACGTTTGAACTGCTAGCTCGTACCCGTGCCGCTCCTGCTGCATCCGTTGGCTTGGCCTCCCTTGCCATGCCGATGCCGACCCGCAGCTTCTGTCACCTTCGCGCCCAGTTGCCGAGCTCCATAAAATTACAGAGGGGGCCAGCCTTAAGAGAACTGCATAATGAACATGAAAGAGAGGGTATATCTCACCGTTGAGTTTAGGGGTGCATTTTTAAATCGAAACAGAATTACCGAACAAACCGAACCAAATTAACCAATTATTTTGATTTTTCTGATTTGGTTTTTGTTTTTGGTATAATTCGGTGTTCGGTTTGATTTTTTCTTCTAAAATCAAAATAACCGAATAGCCTATGTACAATACCACTTTTACAATGTTCTTTCTAAAACCACTAAACAATTCTCATGTGCTAACATATTTATGTATATGTTTAGTATATTCATATGTTCTATTATGCTTATATTGTAATGACTTATGAATATTGTGTGGGTTTATCTCTACTCTGTATTGCGACATGAGAAGAACTAAATCTAATCTACCTAATGTTTATTTATATTTCGGTTAACCAAAAAACCGAATTAACTGAACCAAAATATTTCGATTAATTCGATTCGGTTTTTCATTTTGGTCGAGAAATTCGGTGGCCAGTTTTCAAAAACCAAATTATTTTAAAACCGAACCGATTAGATCGAAAAAACCGAATACCCACCCCTAGTTGAGTTTAGCGAAGCACACCAGGGGTCATCCGTTGCATGCATTGCAGCCTCGTGCATGACCGACACGAGTTGTGCATGGCAACCGTGAGGGCGTCGATCGTCCTGGCCGGTTAGTACAACTATATGTGTGGGTGCGGCGCACGCCACAACGTGCCCACGCATCAATAGAATAATCTTTGTGGGTTTTACTGTATTTTATTTTTTTGGGTGTTTTTTTTTACAAAAAAACGGATTTTTGGGGTCCCTGCGGGAAAAAAAATTAATCTCAGAAATTTCATGAGGTTTTTTGCCCAAAAATGAACTCGGATGTAATCTCGGAACGTGATGGTGATTTCCTGCAAAAAGGCGCGAAAAAATCAATCGCTGAAATTTTTTCAGGCCCGGATATATTTTTCAAATTTTCGAGAGGGCCATCACGGAAAAGTGTGAAGAAAAAAACAAACCTATTTTCAGATTTTCGGGGATGTAGATAGATTTTTTGAATTTTCAGGGGGTCTATGCGTAAAACAATATTTTTTTGGGGCCTTAAAAACGGCTAAAAAACAATTTTCAGATTTTTCGGAGGTGTTTTCACAAAAAAAATGGCGCCAGATGCGCGCGAGCGACAGCGTCGACCAGGTAAAAACCGTGCTCGGGCGTGTGCGGGCAGGAATCGAACATGGGTCACAAGTGATCCTACCGCTGTTGTGCCGTGCATTGATTATAAAGATTAACGGCGATAAAATATCTGAGTCAAACGAACAATATGGCTCAATAAGGAGCAAGCCATACGCATGATAGACCGTGCGGACGAAGGCGCGCGGCCACTTGGCTCAGATTCGACGTGGCCACGCCAAAGAGGCCGGAACCTCATGGGGTTTAATATACGATAGTATTTCGAGGGCCTGCTAGCAGCTGCTTTGGATGATCGCGAGGTGCCTGTAGCTCTGATATCAGGTGTAATTATTTAGTACAGATATCTCATATCAATGGTGCTATTGAGACCTGTCAAGACAAAAACAGTTTTTTTTTTTTTTTGAGGGAGTCAACTCTAAAACAGTTAAACTGTGAGTCTGAAACTTGAACTTGCACCACGATGCCCTGCCAACATCTGGTAAGTTGCTGCAGCTCTGCTTTTGATTGGTGGCGTGGATGGCAGCAGTGAGGAAGGGAAGGCGGACAGAATCTAGCCCGGGCAGTCCACGTAAGAAAAGTTAGCCCAGACGAAGACCAACCCACACATCGCTTCACATCGTCATCAGCCCACTTAAGGCTAGCTGCATGGCCCAGCCCACGTAACCAATCTGCGTTCAGAACGTGTCGGTCCCGCACATCCGTGTCGCTGTCGCATGGGGATCGGATAATCTGACTGAAATCGCCAAATCAAACCTTTTTTCCACTTCGGAACACTTGATCTTCTAACACCAAATCATACGGTGGACAACTGCACAGCACGCCGCTAGGAACACGAATTAACACCAGAGGAATTGGGACAACCGTAGAACCAGAAGTTTCTGCGCATCATTATTTAAAAATTATATAAATATTAAAGCATGAATGAAAAGAAAATAATGGTTAATTACCTCTCATTTTATTTAAGATTTATATAATTTATATTATGAGAACGATACATACGAACACATCGTACATTAGCAGGCTTTCATACGTACCTCATCGGTGCCATGCCACCAAGAAGACCGCACTAACATTACCAGTACTCCAGTAGTACATCACATTTCAGAGATTCAGATAAATTGACCTCACCAGTCACCACACACACACCATCTTGTTGCGCACACGCACTAGTACTTAATTTATTCCAGCTAGCTTCTTCCCTGATTGACTGTTACAAATCCGATAAATATACTACTAATGCAACCAAACTAACCAGGAATTATAACAGCAGCAAAAAACACAACCGTTAACTCAGGCTTCGCGCTTACGCGCGTACGTATAGGTAGAGCTTGCAAGGTGGAATCATTGGGAGTCCTTGGCGCCGAGCGCGCGCCTGGGCTTGGCGCGGAACACGCGGTCGCCGCCGTCGTCGGCCGACGGGTTGGGCGAGGTCTTGACGGGGTAGGAGGCCTCCATGGCGATGCCGCAGAGCCCACCGTCGATGCCGGCGTCGCGCTGCATCCGGATGTAGCCGCCCTCGCCCCACGCGGAGTCCCACGAGTTCTTGACGGTCCAGTAGCCCATGCCGTCCTCTGTCTCGCCGTACCCGACCACCGCCACGCCGTGGTCCAGCTCCGTGCCGCAGTCGCCGGTGAACACGCCCTCCGAGTAGAACTGGAACGCCTGGTCGCTGGCCTCAATGGCCACGGAAACGGGCTGGTTCGCCACCGCCTTGGCCAGCGCGTCCTCGCTGTTGGCCGGCACGTTCTGGTGGCCGTCGATCATCACCACCGGCGAGTGCCTCACCCTGACGGTGTCGCACGTGCCGTTGGTGGCGCGGTACGGGTAGGCGGCCTCGGTGGTGATACCGCCGTTGCGCTTGATGAACTCGAAGGCGTTCTCCATGAGGCCCCCCTCGCAGCCGCTGTTGTCCGCCGTGTCGCAGTCGATCAGCTCCTGCTCCGACAGCGACAGCAGCCTCCCCGTTCGGATCGCGTTGATGCCCTCCACCGACACCACCGTCGAAAACGCCCAGCAGCTGCCGCACTTGCCCTGGTCCTTGACGCCGGTCACCGCGCCCCTCTGGCGCCAGTCCACGGAGCCCGGCAGGTCCGTGACGCCCTCGTACATGAACCCGGGGACGGCGGGCGAGGCGGGGCCGTCCCGGCGGAGGTCATTGACGCGGGATCCAGCGAACGTGGAGCGGAACTCCTCCCGGCCCATGTCGCCGAAGCGGTTGAGGCGGAGGCGGTAGGGGCGGTCGTTGCGCTTGTTGTGTGCGTGGATGAAGCGCACGTTGGACTTGAAGGTGCCGAAGCGGCGGTGCTTCTCGGCGTGGTGACGCGGCACCCGGTGAGCGCTCTGCCACCGCTCGTACAGGTCCCACAGAGCCTCGTCGGACTCGAGGTCCCTCTCGTCGAACGGGATGGCGCGGCACAGCTCCACGGCCGCCATGGCGAACACGGCCACCGCCAAGGAGCTTCGTGCTAACCCGCCCCATCGTGCTAGCACTAGCACTAGTGTATTAGCTTCGAGTGTGAGATCGACGAGGAGGTAGGGGAAGGGAGGAGGCGTATTTAATTTATAGGAGGGAGACCGAGAGCAAGGGAGAAACTTGCATGCAGGGAGGAGGGAGAAGTAGCTTTGCGGCGGGAAAAAAAGAAGATTTTGAATGGCGGTAACAGAAAGAGGAGGGCAATGGTGTCAGATTCTGCTCGGGATGGTTGCAGAGGCAGCAACTTGCCTTGTGCTGTTGGTATTCGGGCGTCCAAGATTCAGGTCATATTCATACATGGATCATTCTCAGCATCCATGGTGATAGCCATTAGCCAGCTTATTATAGGTGTGCAATTTTATGGATGCTCTCTAGTCTCTACATTGGCTGGCTACTTGATCGCTGCTGTGCTGTGTGATGGGACTGCCGTCGAGAGGATCAAGCTCGGTATTAATGGCTGTTGCGAAGGCCGAGGTGCTCGGTGTGCATCCATCGGTGCATCTTTTATAACTTGGTCGCGATGGGGATTTGGGTATAGCCAGGAGTCCTGTGCCGATCCAGCAGCAGTCTTCACTTTCGACACGTTCTGTCTTGCTCGGTGCATATGTTTGCGCTTGGACTTGTAAATGCGATGAGTAAGAGATCTTGCTTTATTAATCGTGTTATGCTCATTGCGCGATTAAAAACACTCTGCGGTCAAATCGAACTTAATCTGGAGTTCTGGACTCTAGAGGACTCGAAGTGAAAGACGAACTTGTCAGTGCACCGGTTGCCACTTTTCCAATCACTTTCAGTTTCAGGGATCGGTCTTCCTGTGGATTCACAGAACGTATGACGCACATGGTAGCTATTTTGGTTACAATTTCAAGCCTAATAGCACCAAAACAATGCAACATCCCCCAAGCTGGCGTCCAACAGCATAAACAGACCCACGACAGCAAACGAATCTGTGCCTTGTTTTTATGCATCACCATCTCGTCTTTGGTTAGTAGCTTACAAGAACAGTAACACCATAACATCACCAGAACCAATATATCATCCACACCACAAGGTAAATACAGAAAAAGAAACGGAGGCAGATAGAGACCAGATTAGAATATGCTAGTTAACCATGCATTAAGTGCTACTGTCAATACATCAAACATCAGAGGGGAGCAAGGCCAACTAGGTGAATTAGTAATCATCAAAATGACGAGCAAAGTTTGTGACATAGGGCGCACACTGATTGCGGTGCCAAACAGAATTCGTCAACTAAAGGGATCAGTGCTAAACTAATGAAATAGTGAGCAGACTACCATGGGCTCCGGGTACTAGTGGAATGTACAAACTTCCTCATGTTGCTTCCGGTACTACCATAACTTACTACTGGCCAACTGCCTTGGTGGCTCATCTCTTTGCTTTCGTCTTCTTGGTTGAATGGCCTGTCTTGCGCTTGTGGCGGCTGAAATCCGAGACAAACCTGAATGTCTGTGCACACCCTGGCTCGTGGCAAACATAGGGCCTGTCGCCTGTATGGACCCTAAGATGCTCTGTCCTTGCCCATGGCCACTTGAACGCCATGTTGCAGCCCTTCCACGGGCATTTCAGCGGACGGTCATCCGTGTGAACCTTGCGGTGCTGCAGCAGATACTTGTGCGAGAAGAACTTCTTCCCGCAGCCCTTTACTGGGCAGATATCGCGCTTATGCAAAGACAGCTCCTGTGTTGTGCCAAAGCTCATAGAACAGCCCTCTATATTGCACGCGTACTCTTCTTCTTGCATTGGATCTCTTGGAGTCTCTCTCTTTTCTCCTCTAGCTTTCTTCACTTGCTTCTTCGCTTCTGCTCTCGTCCTCGGCTTACGCAAAGACAGCTCCTGCTTCGTGTCAGAGCCCATAGAACAGTCCTCGATTGCAGATGCGGCCCCTTCTTCATCCTTTGGAGCAGTTGGAGCCCTTCTCTTTTCTCCTCTAGTTTTACTCATTTGCTTCCTTGCTTTGACTTTAGTCTTCTGCTTTTGCGGTCTTGCTCTTGAATGCCTAGCAGGACCGTCGTTATCCTCTTCAACTTTTGACTTTGGACGGCTAGCAGGACCATCATCCTCTTCTTCCATCTTTGATTCTAGCTTGTTTTCCCTATTGGCAATCCTAGAGCTACTACGGAGAACCATTACAGCTGGTGAGGGGGAGGGGACTTCAGCGGCACCTTTTAATGCTTTCGAGTTGTCCTCTTCAGTATGTTTGGGCCTCTTGGTGTTCGTATTCTCCAGAGGTCTGTTCACCCTTTTCTTGCTTGATTTTGCTACAACTATGCTGGTGCTACTATTTCTTTTGGAGGCTGCCACTCTACTGGAGTTTTCAACTGGCTCAACTTTGGGTTTCTGATCAAGACGATATGAACTCGTTCCATCTGTTTCTTCCTCTTCACGGCTTTCAATTCTGTGAGCCAAATATGGATGGACCTGGTTTGACATCCATACTTTCCCACACCACCGTCCAGCAAAGACTATTTTCTTCTGCCTGCCTTGTGTCCTTTCATAAGTTTTCAGCTTTATTGGTGAGTTATTAGGAGAATTGCAGCCAAATGCCCTATAGATGACTCTGTTGTACGGCATTTGCTTGCTGTATAAAGGAGATTTGGCAAGATTTGCACTGTAGTAAAGGTTAATACCCAATTTTACAGCCCAATCACTGTTTGTTGGTATTGCTTCCTTATCCCTCAGAACTTCCTGTATCGTCTCCCTGTCCTCCATGCTGGCCTCCCTGAAATGGATGTCCTTCCAATCATACTCGACTTCCATTTCTGCAGCCAACGATCTTGCTTCTGCTTCTATTTTGGGATATTCTGTACAAATCATAACAAGCAAGTCATTTAATGTCTCCAGAACCTACGAAGCAGTGGTGATTATTTAGTATTATGAACACCTCAAGCACTGAAAATCTGAATTAAATTATTCTGGCTTTACCAAAATTAATAGGAATATGATGTTTTTTCTGAATAAGAAAAGGATGACAACTTAACAAAATGTTTTGGATGGCTGTGCATTAAGGTATTAAAAGTTCTAACAGAATGTGGCGTTGCTCAGTCATAGTGAATGCATGCAGTCCAAAAGAGCATGTAGCAAGTGCTCTAAATGATAAGACAAAAAAAGAGTGCATTGCACTCAATCACAATGAGTAAGCAGCCTGATGACCGACCTGGATGACATAGAAGAATAATATGGGCACCGCCAAAAGTTTGAAGTTGCTTCCCAACCTCAATAGCATGCTCGAGACAAAATACATGCATTCTTGATGAATCCTTATCAGATTTCAAAATCGATGCATTCAAATTGGTCATTGTAGTTGTAGAGCTTCTGGGGTCACCCATAGAGATTGCAGTGCCGTTACAATTAGCAAAATAATCTGTGCCACTGACATCAAGTGGCTCCTTCAAAAACTTTTTGGAGCTTGAAGGATCGGATTGAACCTTCTTTTCCATCGCCGAATACATATTTTTTGCCTGAAAACCTTCAGATAGTACCATCTTAAGTTGATATTTGTTTCTTGTGCGAACACCTCTTGGTCCATTCAACATATCTGAGCTACCAACACATTGAGAGCTCTGGGATGAATATCTTTGTTGGCAGTCCTCGCTACTTGCGGGCACCTTCGTTCCCTCAAAACAAACATTACTTGAACTATTGGCTAGTGATTCAGTCATGTGCCTTGATAGTTCACTAGAGCCATGAGAGACCTGAATTTTTTTGCTCCGAATATCTTCATCAGAATCTGATTGATCTCCATAAGCAGACGCCAAAAGATCAAGAGCAGAATTCCTATTGAACGGTGAAGCATCAAAAATTATTTCGTTGCCATTCAGTTCAAAACTGGATCCTGCATGTTGATTAGAAATACACACATTGCATCAGATGAAAATAATGATTAATGCCATAAGCCAAAGAAACTAAGATGAAATGCACTTTTGCATGACAAATAAACTACAAATCCAACTAGAGCTGCACAAGGAACATCCACGCATGTTTGTTGCTACAAGCATCCATCAGATACCTGTGACTCTCCTTTGTGTGGAATTAACGTGATGGGTATATGATACATGCGGATAAACCAATGTTACAGAATGAGCAATCAAACGTAAGCATCATAAACTAGTCACTTCCATCATAAGAAATATGCAGGAGAAGAACTCCAAAATTTAAACAAGAAAATCCAAAAGTTGACCCAAAGCACATTAAAAAATCACCCATTTTCTAAGGCCAGTAAGCAACCAACAATGGGGCCTGTACTACATATCAAGAACATGGCATAAACTATCCTGAGGTTAAATTGCTAGACGTGGCGTGATCAGAGAATGCAAGTTGTAAGGCTAATGCTGCTTATGTTGTTAGCTGTAGAATTCTATAGGAGGTTATTTGTTTCAAAATAAGATTCCACCTGGTCAAATCTGCATCTATTTTAATTTTTGAATTCTGATGGATCAGTTTTCTCAAGGGATCATAAAAGCATTATTAATTTTTTGACTACCTCCTAGAAAACTCTATAACAGTAAAAGACCAGTAACTCAGCACATAAAACCCTTTTCATAAAGAAGCACACATAGATTAGCGAAAAGGAGAAATTAGTCAAACATAAAATGTCTACTGTATACATTGTAAGATGTATAACTTACGTAAAATGCCACCATTTGTCCTTTGACTTCTTAGTGCATCTGCCAGATGACTCCCTCCAGAACCAACAAGCTGATCATTAATCAAATTATAATCAGAAGACATCAAGTATTTTGCTGTACACTCTTTTGGTTTGACAACAGCCACACATGAAAAACTTAGAATCCCACACGAGACACAGGATAATAAACCCTGATCTAAAAGCCCAGAAGCACTGATTATATCCCCCTTACCACCTTCCGCATTATGTGCATGGGATGAATCCATACAAGTTGTAGGTGGGAAATTCTTTCCAGAGCAGACCGATACTGAACTTTCTTTGGATGAAGACAAAGCACTATAGTTCCTGATTTCACCATCCCTATCAAGCGTCCCATTCAGCAGTAAGCATCCCGAGGCTTCCAGAGCTTCTCCGCTACTACATAGGTCATCTGATATCCTGGATTTAGTTTTTGGTTGGAATCTTGAGCGTAAAGCTGAAAGTACAGGACCATCATGTGCATTTGTTGGAAGAATAATACAAGAAGACCCATCTTTCAGAAGACAACTAAGCAGTTCATTGTCTTCAATAACATTCCGGACAAATATCTTTTTGACCAATTGTTCCCCTTCACCTTTTTTCTTCTCCTTTAATCTAGAGCTTCGTGGTTCTAGTGCCCCAATGGATGGTTCCCTAGAAACAAAGAAGTTGAAATAAACTAAATAAAGGGTCCAAATACATGAAAAAAGGATGCATTTGGTACCAACTCCAAGCATAGAAAGAGCTATGTAAGAAAGCAGCTCCAATAACACACATGGTTACCAGATTGAAGCATTATAACAAAGTGATGGCTACTGTAAGATACAAAAACAAAAAACAAAAGATACACAACTTTCTTGCCTGGATTGCAGAAATGGAAGTGGGATATCAAATATCGTCACTATTGAGCATAGAACCATATATCCGTTAACATATGGAAGTTATTGAATGCATACCTATTGACGAGCTATTTTTTAGGTGAAAACATAATGTAAGTTGGACCAATGATGGAATGTATGTTGACCCAATGGGGTTATGAGATCAGTATTTTTGTGGGAGACAGGAGGCTAACAAATCATCACATAAGAATAAGTGTGCATCATGAAGCACGCAGATTATGACAAATACCTGAAGCACATTGACAGTGCAAGTTCGTAAAGCAGTTGATAGTGCGAAACCATGGGAGGATGATTGATTGAGGCTCTCCGGATTGCTGCCTCTTTTGCTACTCTCAACCATTCAGGAGTAGCTATATTTGATGCTTCCGCACAGTTGAATCCTGCCCAAATAGAAAAAGTCCTCATGGGGTGATTGCAATTGCAAGAGCCAGAAAAGCGATGACCAGGTAACAGCTTAAGTTTACTTTTCCAATAACATGTGATAAGAAGATAAACTCTCATGAGTCACATGCATCGTTGTGTTCGCAACAGAGACGAATATTGCATTTGCATATTGCACTACCTGTCTATCTGAGATAAATAGGCGAAGACCCCATGCTGAGATGCACAAACATACTCAGGAAAGGGATACACTAATATAGCAATAGGTTTGGGCAAGATTTTTATCACAAAGCTAAGAGTTCCCTATTTTTAGCAAACGCTCGAATTCCTTCCCTCAATGTCCTACAACCCTCTGGTCTCAAATTGATTAAACAGTAATGTACGGCCAAAAAAATAAATTGTTTTCCTGGTATACAATTTTCAATAGAAGGTTGGCATCACATGGATATCGTATGTGTGAAAGTCGCATAGCCACTGTACTGTTTAAGACATAACTAACTCCACAGAATTAGGGACAGAAAACAATGCATGAATTGGAAAGGCATAATTGTGTCAACAATGCATGCATGGATATTGCACGTGCCAAAGTCACATAGCCACCCTACTGTTTAAGACATAACAAACTCCGTATAATCAAGGACGGAGCATGAATTGGGCAGGCATAATTGTGACAACAATGCATCATACAGAAACATAACAGACAAAAGGAGGCTTTTCAGTTAACTGTTGAGAGTGCTCACCATGGCTGAAACCGCTGTGATAAGATCCCGGAAAAGTTACCACGAACTCCCCTGCATTCTGCACCAATCTGTTCCCGCGCACAGAACCAAACCTCTGTCAAGCACCACACGTATCAAAGGATTCAAAGCAAATCATTCAAAAAACGGAAGGAAGCAAAAGCACCACCTGCAGCAGGGGATCCCCAGGCCCAGGAGCACTTCAGGGGACATCACTGTTGTTTTCTGCCCCAGAGTCGCGAAGGTTTCTGCACCCCAATTCACAATCCCACAAAATCACTTCACAATCAGAACGACGAAGACACAGAGCTTCTATGCTAAACGAACAGATGCAGCCGCCTCACCTAAGGGGTTCACCTCCCCGCCATAGCCGTGCACGCGCACCACCTCTTCGAAGGCGAGCGTGGCGTCGCGCGGAACCCCGTACCACGTCTTGGGAGCCCCGAAGTGCATGTAGTTGAGGCTGTGCAGGTCGTGGTCCTCGACGTGCCAGGCGAACCAACTGAATACCATGGCGACGTACAGCATCGGCGTGGTGACCCCAGGGACCTCCTCCCGCATGAACCGCAGCAGCGAGCCGGGGCTCCTGGCCACGCCGCGCATGTTCCACGCCGTCTCGCCCACGTGCGACGCCGACGGCTGTTGCCTGGAGCAGGGGGAGAAGCCTGAGCCCGGCATGTCGCTGGCGTACTCGACCACGACGGGGCGGTCGGCGGAGGCGCGCGAGAAGAGCGCCTCGAGGTCGAGCGGGGAGAGGTGCTTGGAGGCAGGGACGTTGAGGCGTGCGAGGAGAGACTTGCGGGAGGCGGCGGCCTTGGTCTCGAACTGCGGGAGAGTGTAGCGGTGGGAGGAGCGCCAGACGGGCTTGAGGGCGGGGCGCGTGCGGCGCGGGCAGAGGCCGAGCTGCTGGTGGCGGGTGGGGAAGGACGGGGCGGGGTCGTCCGGGTGGAGCGCGGCGAAGGAGCGGGAGAGGTTGGAGAGGGTGGCCTTCTTGGGCGGCGGCGGGCAGGGCGGCACGACCTTGCAGATGCCGAAGGGCGCGGCGAAGGGCTCGATCTTGAGGATGTAGGCGACTGGGTCGGCGAACTCGGCGGCGGTGGGGTGGAACTCGGGCGCGAGGGGGAGGGATTTCAGCCACGGGGGCACCAGCTCGGCCGCCGCGCCGGGCAGGGGCGGGGCGGGGCGGGGCGGCGAGGACCTCATGGCGCGGCGCGCGGCGCGCGGCGTCGGGTCGGGTTGGGTGGGGGGTTACTCGCGCATTCGGTCGTTGTCGGAGCAGAGGAGAGGTTTTTGGTTTTGGGAGTGGTGGAAGTGGAACTAGCAAGGGAAGGGGAGGGAGAGGGAGCCTGCAGCCTGCCTCGCTGCAACCGCTGCTGCGGTTCGCGGTAGCACGCGCGGAGTGGTGGGGTGTCTGCGTGCGGGTGGCACGGTAACTACCCGAGGGTGCGGTTGTTCTTTGCAGTTTCTCGCTTGCAGCGCGGAGTTGCGGGTGGTTTCCATTTCTGTGTGGGCCGAGGCAGGGAGCCCATTATATTGGAGGCCTGTTTGCTTCATCTGTACAACGGCGCGTGAATACCCATAACATCGATTCGATTCCATGCGTCCAGCATAAAAGAATTTGCCGATTCAGTTCTACACCAATGCGTCCAGCATAAAAGAATTTAACGAGTTACATCAGACCAATTCGGTTCGTGTTAAACTGTTTAACCGACCATGCTCCGTCCGTGGAGTTTCCAAGTGGCTGCACCAATGCTTTACCGATTACTAGCCAAATGTCCGCAGCACAAACAAAAATAAAATTACACTATTGAGTTATCTCACGGAGGAATAAGTAAGAGAATGTTTATTCGCAACAGATAGGGAACATGTCATGGTCCACGGTGCATATATCTGTGCGTTGCTTTTCTTATAGAGGAGGAGAGGGATGACGGACTACCGTCATCAATTTGTATATATATACTAGTAAAGATAAAGATAAATATTACAGAAGCTTTAGTCTGAAGATATATACATACTATCCAATGTCTTCTCACTGAAAATGATACTGGGTACTCCTCTCGGAGCCAGATGGTTTCAAACTTCAAAGTAAACACGCACTTCATAGAAAGAAAGCCGACTTCTAAGAACAAAATTTGGACTCCATGATACCTTCACCTGGACTAGCAAAATCTACCATATGTTACAACTTTACAGGCACACCAGTAGACCTACTTGTTTGCCGAGGATAAGCATGATGGTCCAACCAACTCCATGCGGATGGGAAAAGGGTCGTGTCAGGTCTGAGCTTTGTAAGAATGCCATTACAGATCTTCTACTTTCCATCACCTGTCAAACTTCGTGTGATGATACCAACCATGAAGCAGTGATGCTGCTGATCCCAATATATCAGGAAGGTGTCGCCTGGGGTGCAAGAAATGCTGAATATTTTGCTCGCTCGACCTTTGTAGCGTTTCAGCTCTTTGATTGCCGCCAACAGCACATGCAAAGAAACCGGTGCAAAGAATGGCTGCAAAAAATACAAATTTGAAATATATCAATCTCAAATCTCTATTGTTACAAAGTAGTTTGGATTGAATGTAGCTCCATTTATGGTTGGAATAATACTACAGTGATCTTAAACACTTCAAAGGTATGACTGTCGGACGAATAATGCAAATTGTAGCATAGAAGAAACATGCACCATGAGTGTTAATGTACAACTTTCATGTCAACATTCTACGACTAGAAAAAAACTGTTACTTTGCAGACTACTATGCTCCAATCTTAATTATTTAAAATCCATGGTTGAAGAATAGAACAATAACTTTCTTGCTTTCTTTATGTTCAGGACAGAAAAAAAAATCAAAAGTGCTAATCACGAATTTAACTGCCAGAAAGTGAATACTGACCATGTAAATCGCAAAATAGTGCTCTATTGAAGCATAACTGATTGACATAATGGATGGATGAAAAAAAGCATCCTCAGCCAATGCCCTTGCTCTTGTTGCAGACACTGTGAAACAGCGCAATTCTTAACAAACATTTGCGTAACTTCAATTAACTTGTGCACGAAAAATTGTCCTAAACTTGCCTGCTGAATAGTCACTTATTCCGAGAGTGGTGTTTCTTTGAGCTAAACTTGCAGCTTCAAGAGAAAGCTCGACCTGGAAAAAGAAATTGTTACCATTCAGAACAAACTTAATCTCACTATGAAGTGATTTTACACTACAATTAGGTTTGTAAAGCATTAGATCCACAAAAGACAACCGTGTACAGGTGTGCATAGGTACACAGCAAGGCACAATAACAGACACCATGCATGTTCTGGGCAATGAAGCATACGGAGTATTGTCTGAATGATCTTTTGCTTGAAGTATTCACAGTCAGAAGGGTACAACAATGATTAAAAAAAAGCACTACTACACAGAACAGTGAGCTATCATTTAGCAAGAGTGGTAGAGGAACAAACCTGCCTTCCAATTTCATCCATAACAATCATTCTTGGGAGCGATTGGACCTACCAACAGAAATAACATCAGTGGATGTCCGTGTAAAGAAAAGATTATAATATATATAGGAAAATGTTCCATACTCCTCGGAGTACGTACTCCCATCTCCAGTATACCACTTAAATGATATTATTATACATCTTTATCCTTTTGAGTATACTCTAATACTGATTATAAGATACTCCAAAGTGAGTTCCACGAAAAATTTCATCAAAGTCCACCCATTATAGTATAATTTGTTTATATATTCTTTTTACATATGTAAAAGGGTATATAGCAAAAATAAAGGCCTCCGATAAATTTTTTTTCAACCATGTCACATTGGAGTATCTTAGAATTATTATTAGAGTATACCGAAAGTGATAAAGAAGTATAACACTTTCGTTTAAATGGTATATGAGAGGTGGGAGTATGTACTCCCGAGAGTACGAAAAATATATATATATATATATACGGTGGCGATATTCTACTCCCGAGCGTAGAATAGCTATTCTGCGTTCTGGCCGGAGAAGTAAAATCTACGCGCTGGTCGAAACATAATGAGTTAATGCATTTCAAAGAACACTAGTAAATGCAGTCTGGTAGTAAATCACAAAATATTTTACTACAGAACAACAGATGAATTTACTAGCAAAAGCATACAAAGCACACATGAATCCAATTCAGTAGTAAATCATAAACACGTTTTACTATAGAACAACAAATAGAATTACTGCCGAATTTGTTACTAGTTCATGCGTTGTTGAACACAGCTAGTTAATGTGTATTGTACACAAATCTGTTTCTTCTTTGTCTTTTTTATATCTTTCAGATGGTAATGATTTTGATATTCAAATTTTACAGGGTTTTATAATCTCACCTTCCCTATCTATAGTAATTTCTTCAGAATTTTCAAAAATGTGTACTATTGGTTTTCATGAATAAAAATTTTGTTCTGTCTGTCGAACCAGCAGTAAAATATTTTAAAAATTCTCAAAAAATTACCACATGTAGGGGAGTTCAGCTTCTACAATGCTGTAAAATTTGAAGACCAAACTCAATCGGACTTAAGAGATATGAAAATAACAAAGTGGCAAAAAATTGAGTTCTCGTATAACAATCATACACCACAAATTGAAGAACTTTTGATCGTCCTGTAGCTGAAATCGATGTATCCAAGTGCCACTCATTTGAGTTCACCTATCAATTTCATTGCACGATTAAATCAGTGCAGATGACAGTTAAACAATTCAGCAACTAACAAGCAGCCATTCAAATAAAGCAGCAATGAGCAAGGCCAGATGAATTCTACAGAGCAAGTCAGAAACATACAAAGAAAGGAATGTCTCTCATACTAAGGACATTGCCACCCAGTTTATCATCAGAAAAAGAATAGGATGACTTTGGAGTGTGGTACAAAACCTGAAAAGAAAAGGAGCAGTAGATCAGTACTAATTAATATTGGCACCTTAACAAGACTACAGGAGATGGAGGAAGCAAGCTTAGCCAAATAAGGCAAATTTGCACCTGACTCTCAATATTAATATCAGCAATTGGTCGCAATGCCTCAACCACAGAGTCAACATCCTCTCGCCAATACTTTCAAACTCCCTGCATGTGGGATGCCTAACTGTAAAAATTCCAACAGCGGCATCAGTGATAATAGGACAAGAAGTTGCTCTTTGCAAGTAGCTAAATTCAACCATAGAACCTTAATTGATTCCAAATAAGGAAGATAACAGATGTCCATAGTCGGTATTGCTGACATAACGCTTACTCATCACCTCATTAATATAGTCTAATATGTTGTACTTTACTTAAACAGCTTGTCATATCACAGGACAAAGGTATGTTTTGAAATTTTCTAGCAATGCAGATAAAGAAGGGAAGATCTATACAACAACAATGCAGCAATAATTTGCATAACATAGTAAGTCGTAAGTTTTGGTCTTACCAATCATAGACCCAGTCGCTTTTATCAGCATTTAACAAGCTAAAAGATAGAACAACATTCCCATCTGAACCAACTGGCATGAACTCTCGTTTCCCAATGCCTGCCTCACCTCCTCGATACCGCCATTCATAATATACTTGACAAATACCTTGCCAATAACTGACACAGCCTCAGCCTCATCAACCTCCCCTACCACTCAAGCGTGCCGGACTGCCGGTGCTTTCCGATCACAACCCTCGTTCCCTTCCCATCGTCACTCTCAACAACGATAACAGTGTAAACATTCATCCCGTCCCCACCGCCACCGCTCAATGCCAAGTGCAGGCGTGCAGCAATTCATCAAACACCTCATCGCCGCGAACCAAGCCCACAGCGGTCACGGCGCCGCATCGCCAAGGCGAGGCGACGTTGCTGCTGCTGGAGCAGCCACCCGCCGACTAGACGGTTACCGAGACGGTGAGGTTCCCAGCGGTGGAAGAGGCGGCGAGGCGGAGGAGCTGGGTCGAGATTGCCCGCTCGGGATGATCGGCAAGGGAGGCACCGGAGGAGCCGGGGCCGGAGCGGAGGAAGACCGCATGGAGGCCGCATCGGAAGGAAAGCGGGCTGGAGTGGAGGCGGCGGGAGAGGGCGGCGATTGCATCGGAGGGCAGCGGCGAGGGGTGGATCTCGGTCGATTTGAGCAGGAAGGGCAGCCCTATAGAGAGATACAGAGAGAAGCGCTTGAGTTATACTGAGAAGAGTTGAAAGTTGAAACCCCTGGTTCTGAGAGCTGTGGGGAGGTTGGAGTTGGTACCGAGGAGGAAGGAGAGGAGCACGGAAGCGGTAAGGACGAGGCGCTTCGTGCCGGGCTTCCTCGTGCGCGGCGGCGGCTTGCTGCCGTCGGTGACGACGGGAGCAGAAGTAGACGGGCATCCGGAGTCTTCGCCGGTGGCATAAAGAGGACGTGACTGGGGGTACCGTCCCCGGCGATCTCCACCATCTTTTCGGCTGAATTGATGTACGCTCCATTTTACTTGCAAGTGATAAAATATTCTGTTTGTTTCACTGACATCAGATATTACGGGGTATTTTGTAAATAGTTGCTCCGTTTTCATATTTTTTACCGGTAATGAAAACGAAATCGGATATCCCGAAAACGGATAGTGATGGAAATAGATGTGGAACGGAGCGGATACAGAAACAAAAGTGAAAAATTCTACAAAAACATAGTATATGAGCACGATATATATGACTGTAAAAATAATATAACTCATTCCACCTCTAAGACGGACACAAGAACAATGTTATGTTCACCGGTATCATTAGAAGGTTTTTTCTCGAATTAGTCAATTGAAGGCTCGCTATTTGTCCCATAAATCATACCATCATGTCCTACTCCATATCATTATCATCGACATCTTCTTGCTTCTCCGACTATAAAGGTGTAACGCTCTAAAATTTGTATATTATTGTTCAATGTTCATCTATGATTTTTGAGATTTATCCTGTATTTTTTGGAGTTTATAAATACCATTTTATTATTATTTTTTCAATTATGCTAGAAATAATTTTCCTAGGTTCAAAATATTCCAAAGTATTTTTTAGAATTTTTTCGAAAATTTTGAACTCTATTTGATATTTTCTATAAAGCTATTTGTATTTCTAAAATTATTTTAATTCAAAAATAAATGTAAATTCTCCATTCTCCTTTTTGGGCCAAGTTTCCGAAGGAATTTTCGGTTTCATTTATACGGAATTTTCGTTTCCGTTTTCGTCGGAAATGGCTCCCCTGTTTCCGTTTCCATACTGAAAATTTTCGTTTTCGTTTCAAAAAAAATCTTACGTTTCCATTTTTCTTCGAAACGGTCAGAAATTCCGTTTCCGTTTTCATCCCTAGTCGTGGGAACTAGGAAGGGAGAAGTGATGTGCGCCGGAACGGTCTTTAGTCGGCTGACAAGTGGGGCCTCCTGGTGTAGCCATGTGGATTATGGACTGTGTTCCGTGGACGCATCCTACCTAAGGGCCAGCCAAAGAGCGTGCACGTGCACATTTTCTAGCCTAGAAAAAGGCCTTAGTGTAAGTCCAGTAGTATAGATAGCAGTTGTCTATAATATATTTTCATATCATCCATAAACAACAATAAAAATAACTTATAAAATAGATTGTTTATATAGTTGTTTGTAATGGTCTCTCATTCAATTAACAAACTGTCTATAGAATGGTACATAAAATATAAAACTATCTATTAAATAGTAGATATCAGCTTTCTCTCTCCTCGACATCACTTAAAATCCTACCTGGCATCTCTTATAGATAGCTAAGGGTGAATCATTGTATATGCCCTACTAGACCATCAAGCACTGTCACACAGTGTAATAATCTTTTCCTTTTTCTCCTTTTGCAATTTGCAAAGGAATCACATTTGCAGTTCGTAGCAGATTGGACCGTGAGAAATGTCAGGAATTTTTGAGTGGAGCGATGTACAGAAAATCCATAACAACTGAGTTTGAATAAGTACTTTTTTCCTGAAGGTAGAATACTACCTCTATTAAACTTGGTAGACTTCTGGCCACCAGATTCATTTGAGCCGGGGGAAAAAATTGCGTTCGGATCCTTTTTGTAAAAAGAAAATTACGTTTAGGTTCTTTTTCGGGAAAAACGTTACGGTTTGGTCTTTCTTTTGTGAAAGAAAAAAATACGCTTATGCCCTTTTGCGTTTTTAAGCCTTGCGCTTAGGTCCTTCTTTGGAAAATCAAAATTACATTTAGGTCCTTTTTTGGAGAGAAAAAAAACCGTTCAGGTCCTTTTCTGCCGAATAAATGCGAAAAAAATGCGATTACGTTTGTATACTTTCAGACGTTTCGCGTGTTTCCTCGATTTTCTCACGTGGGAAATGGCAATCGCATGTTTTCTCGATTTTCTCATGTGTGAAACGACGGTCACGACGTAATACACCGCGATCAATTATCTAGTATGTACTATTGAAAGCCGCTGAGATCACACGAGAACCTCGGGAAACTTATCATGCATGTAGCAAGGAGCAGCACCGTATCGCGGCAACATGTTCTATCCTCGTCTGCGGTCACAGCCACGTCTTGCGCGGACTTGTCCGTAGAAGGACGCGCCCAACGGTGTACCGTGTAAGCTCAGATCACGCACCTTATTTCAAAATCGAGCTAGAGCTACCGTGAGTAAAGACTTGTTAACCTTTATTTTTAAATAGATTTGTTTCAATTTTAGCACATTAACTATCGAAATCAAAGCAATTTTAATTCAGACCCTACCGGCCCTTTTGCCGGCCCTAATCCCAGCCGAGTCCTGGGATGGGAGGCCCCTCTTGGTATATCGTTGGATTACGGGGCCTCCCTCTCTGTAATATGATACAGGATCTCATGTGTGTATTCACTGACTAATAATTCGGTGCTTTTGCCTTAAACATCGACTATTTCGCTGACTTCATGCCACCTTAATTAGTGTGAGCTCTTTTTTCTGAGAACTGGTGTCTAAATGACTAACTGCGAACTGCTGCTGTTTGACTTGGTTCTATGATCAAATTCAGTCTACTGTTGGTGGCTTGTTAGTAGTACTGCCAATTCAGCCATGTGTGTCGTGCTGAAAGTTGAAATCTCTTTTCACGTATCATCGGCAGTTAGTGATTCTGGTTAACCTTATTTTCATCTAGTACAGCTATCAAATTCAGTGTACTCGTGAGGCGTGAAAACCACACCGGGAAAGGGGTGGTGCAGGGTACAGTAGAAGCAGCAATATCTTGAAACACTGAATTTTTCGATGTTCATCCGTGCTGTAAACCTTTATATATGTCCGTCTTCAGAGCACATACGATTGCCTTGACTAGACGAGCATTTTGTCAGTACTCAGCTAGTTATGGTCGGTAGCTTGTTAAAAGCGAACAAGCTTTTGTCCAAGTTTTGCTGTTCAGTGCAAGCTGGCGGTTACATGTTTGGTAACCGTAAACCTGCTGCTGCTTGGTCTAGGCCATAGGATCATTGTAACTTGAGGATGGAAAAAATGGAGAAATCAGGCAACGGCAATTAGTATGGCCTGATTACACATCAGTACATGCTTATAAAAAAATGGAGGTGCTAGAACTGTCTGACAAACAAGTTAAGAAGTACTCCCTCCAATTACAAATAGTTATCTTTTTGGACATCGACGTGGTCTCCAAAACTCAATTTTGATCACTAATTTCTATTGTAATTTATTTAAATTTTTTGATAAAATTATAATATTATAAAAGTATGTTTCGAGACATATCTACGCATATGATTTTTATGCATTCAATCTAAATATTTAAAAAGATATCAATAGCTAAAGATTCAAAAGTTTGACTGCATGTATCTCAAAACGATAATTATTTGTGACTGGAGGGAGTAGATAGTATAATATGAACTGTATTGCTAATTGCAGAAGAAGAATATACATTCCGTAAGCAACAAATTAGGAATTAACCCACACACAACACACACTGGCATTGTATCCTATTGGTGCAGATGTTTCGATTCAATCGGCCGAATCCAAGCCCTGAAACTCAAGAAACTCTGAACAATGTCGTTAGGCTGAGCTGAAATGAATCTTTGCTATGTCACTCACGCAACACAGACTGCAAAAAGCCGGCAAGGAAATCAAGAGGGTTAGCTGCTTCTACACTTCGATGAAGGAATGGCAGGGCACCCCCATGAGTTGCGCCAAGGTGGTCGACCGGAGCTTCCTCTCCTTGACGGCCGGGTCTTCCAAGAGCAACACCTTGTCCTTTGTCCTGGAATCCGACCATGTGCAGGTGATCGCAGTCGTCTCTTTCCTTCCCCCTGTACAGCAGCCTCTGCTCTCTCGGCCACAGGCTGGTCACCAGCGACAGCATCACCTTGAGGTCACCTGCATTCATCGTGGCACACTGCAGCTTAGCAAGCAAGGCCATGAATGCGAAGTATTGCGAACCATTTCCGGTATGTTAGGGATAGCATGGTATATAAAAACTGGAGATAAATATTTAACATAAAAAAATTATTACGAGAAAAAACCACGAGAAACAATATATTATAATGCTTCAAAGATTACAAGTACAGGGGGTTGACTTATATAGTCAAATAGTTCTAGTTGTAGACGATTTAGACTAACAACCTATTTGCATAAAACCAAAAGATATGGTAGTTAGAAATATTTGAGATATCTCCAACAAACACCCCCCAACTCAAAATCTATAACGAAGTTGTTTTCGGAAAACATTGAAAGGTAATTAAGCACATGAATGAGTACAAGTGCGTTAAAAGTCCAAAGGACTGCTGAAGGAGGAAGACTGGAACAGTCGATCCAAATACTTGTAGTGCGAAAAACCACAAAGAGTATAGAAGACTGAAATAGTCTTATCCAAATGCTTCTTATGAAGCGAGATTGAGTAAACCACTAGTAGGTCGAGAGAAAAACTGAAATAGTCAATTCAAACACACAGCTATAACAAAGCAGACGAAGAAATATGGGTCTTCAATGATTCATAACCCCAGTAAAGTCTGAGTTTATGCAACTGACCTCCTGAAACAAACGCTCAATCATCAAACGACATAAGCCAAGACATCACTTGAGGTGCTGAGTAGATATTGAAGAACTCATAATATGGACTTTTGGAATGCTCCACATGGAACATAAAATTCAGCAAATTGCCTACTGAAAATCCATAATATGGTTGAAACTCCTCAAAAAATGTCAATATGAAAAAAAAACTTCTTGTGCTGTCGGTGTTTCGAGCACCAGCGAGTGAATTTTTTAGTCAAGGGGCCGTGCGTTCTCTCTCCTTGAATAGTTAGACTCAGGGAGCCCAAGATATATACTGGTTCGGGCCGAATGTCCCTACTCCAGTTCGTGTGATGGTGCTATATTGCTTCGGGTGCAGATGACTGCGCGGTGTTTACAAGCGAGAGCTAAGGAAACGAGAAAAGGATGGTTCGATCCCTCTCCCGAAGGACCCTGCCTCCCTTTATATAGTCGAAGGGGGCAGGTTTCATGGGAAGTTGGGAGAGGAAAGGATGAGGTGTCCTACGCTAGGAGTCCTGGTTCTTGGTCTTGGCGATCTGTCCGGCGTCCACTTACCCCACGCCGGGTAGGTGGACTCATAGAGTGGCGCCGTTTTCCGTGTAGTCAGGGAATGTCGCTCCTACCTTCCTGTACGCCTGTCAAATGCTGACGCCATAATGCGTGGCTTCGGTGCTGCCTCGGGAGGGAGCGTGTCCCCACACTGTGCATGACTAGACGATGAGACTGGAGCCTTGACTTTGGCGACCTCCTTACTACTTTGGGAAGGAGCCACCTACCCTCGCACGGTCACTCCGCGCTGTCGTGTCCGTGGGGCAAGTGACCAACGGCCCGCGGTAGCCTGGCACTAGGTCCTCGTCGGAGATCGCTTCGGCTTGGTCGGAGATCGCTTCGGCTTGGTCGGAGATCGCGGGGGGTCCGACCTGTGGCGGGGGTCGGACGCCCCCTAGTTGGTTTTGTCGGGGTCGAGTGTCTTTCGTGGCCCAGCGGGGGCCTTTGGCCAGAGCCGGTCTTGGGGCAGTCCGTTCGTCATTCCGGACCGTTGGGGGTACCCGAGGTGAGAGTATTCGTCACGTGCCATCAATGGAGTATAAATTACAGTAGAATCCTCATATCGAGTAAAGACAATAAAACGAACGTTGTAGTATCCACGCATAAACAAACTCTTTCTTGCACTTTAAACCTTCATCTCAAATTGATATTTGGAGCAAAACCTTCACTAGAAAAACTATGAAGAGTATAATACTATTATCAGGGTGTCATCGAATTCCAAATTAACGTTGCCAAAACCTCCATAATGGTCAAGTATCCAAACAGTGATTAAAACACCAAGATAATAGTGATGAAACACCAAATTCAGTTGTCTCTTTAACTGATATTTTTTCAAAGTTGACGATGAAACATCAAAGAAATTACCAAGAATCCATCAATGATAAATCGACGACGAAATGTCGAATAAATTGCCGATAATAAATCCCGCCTGAATTGCAATGAAAATTCGCTAAGAATATGCATACAAACATTAATTGCAATGAATAAAATCCACTAATAATATGAGCACAAAATAATAGGTATGAAAGTCTGAACTGTGCGTGAATATCCTCCAATAATATACATAACAAATTTCGCCGAAAATCAGAAGCTGAAGCAACTGATCTAAAACCGAATCCGTGGAACTGTGAAGCCGAGAGGGCTTTTTGGAAGCTGAATGCTTTGGACTCGGACTAGGGATGGCAATTTTACCCATGGGTTTGGGTACCCGTGGGTACCCGACCCGATAAGAACGGGTATGGATAGCACTTCAGACCCATGGGTTTACGGGTTTGGGTACCCGATAAGCCCACAGGATGGGTGTGGGTATCAATTTGTATCCATGGGTACCCAATGGGTATCCTATGACATGTGGGCCCACTTTTTAGAGATGTATTAGAAAACAAACTCACTTATTACTCGACTGAGTTGACTCCTCCCTAATTCCCCTCGCACCCATCTCCTCCCTCCCTTTGCCCCCATCGCCTGATTGCCTCGGCCTCCTCCCCTCACCTCTGCCTCCCTCGATGGCCGACGCCCTCTCCTCCCCTCACCTCGCATCCCTTGGTATCGGCTCCTCCTATTGCCTCCCTCTACCCCGGGGCGCACTATGCCCAAAAGAAGAGAGAGAAAGGGAGGTGAGAAGGAGATAGAGGGAGAGGCGACCCCTACTCACCCGGAACGCACTACCCTCCGCACGTACCCCCGAGGTCTAGTGTTCCGACGGAGCCATAGCGAGCCTGCGACCGACCAGAAGCTACGTCGTCATCGGGACAAGGCAACCTAGAGGAAGCTTCGCGAGGTCCGCTTTGTCGAGGAGTCTGTCAGGCGTCGTGACAAGGCGACGTCGCGGCGCTCATCACCTACATCACCCTACTCGAGTCTGAGGTACCTCTCTCTCTCCCCTCGCTCCTGTGGTGCAGTTGATGTATCGGGTTTTGGTTTTTTGGCTCAATGGTTTGCCGTTCTTGGTATATCGGAGTAGTTCTTGGTGGGTTTCTTTCGGGCAGGAGAGAAGGAACAATAGACGAAAAGAATTGACCGGTCGTCATTGGAGAATCACTCTTTGCCTCGTCGGTGTTGTCGCCTCCTCCGCCATAGCCACTTCCCTTGACCTCCGGTGTCCTTAAGAGGGGAGGGGAGCATGAGGCGGCCATGGCGCCCCCACCTCACCGCCTTTGCCCTTCGGTGCTCACGCACAGATCTGTGCCCGTGGGTACCCATTGGGTATCGGGTACCCATTGGGTTTGGGTATGGGCATAGATCTGTACCCGTAATGCTTAGTGGGTTTGGGTAGACGGGACTTTGTTTGGGTTTGGGTTTAAGACGGTGGTACCCGGAGGTACCCACCCGATTACCATCCCTAAGTCGGACTTGAAATCAAAGAATTGAAATCCCTTATAGGATCTGACTAGCCAGGGTCACGCGCTACACTGCGTCGTGCGAAATCTCGTTTTTGTTTTTTTTTGCGTAATCCCGTTTCTTTTTTTAAATGGATTGTTAGGACCCATCGGCGAATCCATAGACTGCTATAAACTGTCGACGAATCTGTGGATTGCTATAAACCGTCGGTGAATATGCAGTTTTTATTTTTGGGAGAAAATAAGCGTTTTTTGTTTTTTGCATAATTATAGTTTCCATGTTTTTTCTAAAAAAGGATCTAAATGTAATTTCGGTTTTTTCGGGTCTATTTTGCAAAAAACCGATGGAGGACCCGAACGTAAACCGTATAGGGACCTAAACGTAATTTTAGATTTTTTCGGGTCCTTTCTGTTAAAAACCGGCGGAAAGACCTAACGCAATTTCAAAATTTTGGGAGGACTTTCTCGCGTGAACCATGAGGTGGCACGCCTGAGAGGCTTCCAATCCTCTCCACTACAATATATACTAGATAAGTGACCGCAGCGTGCCACACCGCGACCGGCGCTCCCCACGTGAGCAAATCGAGGAAACGCGCGACTGCCGCTCCCTACGCGAGCAAATCAAGGAAACACGCGAAAACGATTGAAAGGATACAAACGTAATTGCGTTTTTTGCATTTATTCGGGGTCCTCTCACGAAGGATCCGCGATTTCGCAGAAACGAATTGTCCTGTCGACGATCGGGATCGCCTGACCGCAAGAAGAAGGGGGAGTGATGTAGGTGTGGAACCCAAAACCGTGCTCGCCGAAAGGTGGAACTCTGATCATCGCTAAGGGTGAGAACAAGAGGCAGTTGACGCGAGGAGTTATACTGGTTCGAGCCCTCCGCACGGGTAACGCTCTACTCCAGTCTTGCCCGGAGGCGAAAGGTAGACGATGATGTTCTGTGGTTGAATACAAGAGGTGCTCAAGCCGAGATCGAGCACTGGTCCTTTGTGTCGTGTTGTCTCCCTCCTTTCCCCACATAGGGGGAAAGTCTTTATACCTCTACTGCTGATTTCATTACAGAAAATGGTCGGACGAGATTTACAGGGGAGTGGCGCTAAATCCGGACATGATGCACAATGAAGCATGGCAATAATGGCGCTAGGAACCGTTGCCCACGATCGCTTTAACTCAACCTTTTAAGGCCCCTCCTTGACTCAGTAACTACCGGCTTCTGCAATCCGACCGAGTCTTCCGAGCTTGCCCTCAATAGTGAGCTGGGCCCTTGGTCGAGCGAGCTCGATCCTTGATCGAACGAGCTTGATTCTTGGTCAAGTGATCTTAGTCCTTGGTCGAGCGAGTTTGGACCTAGTGGGCCATTGCCTGCGTGGGGTAACCAGTCCTCGACAGGTCCTTTTCGCAAAAAAGATAAAAGCGATCTAAACGGAACTACGTTTTTTTCGGTATTTAGTTGGGGTCCTATTTTTGAAAAAGGATCTAAACGTTTTTTGACTCGGGGTCCTACTTTTCGTTAAAAATGGTCAAAAGGATCTAAACATAATAATTCCTTTTTCTAAAAAAAGGACCTAAATATAATTTTTTTCCGGCTCGGCTCGAGCCGGCTCAAGCCGCGAGCCGAGCTGACTCAAACCGATGGGAGGCCGGGAACTCTTCCAACAATAATAGAGGTATGATATAGATTGGAGTCCGATCACACTTGATCTTCAACAGATCACCTTGATTGGAAGTTGGAACTTGATTGGCTTTCTTCACAAGAGAGTTTCTCTCGGTGCTCGCCTGGTGGTGCTTCATGGGCGCGCTTCTTCAGGGGGTGTTTGGCTGAAAAGCTGGCGGAGGTGGCTCGCATCAGCGTGACGAACGAGCGACACGTCAGCGGGTGGCGAGGCGAGCAGGCGACGCAGGCACAAAGGCTGGGTGAGCCGACACAATGCGACCGGAGAGCGTGGCCTGGAAGGCCGCGGGAGATGGCAGCTCGGCAAGATGGCGACAGAGCCGAGGTGCGGGAGACGGCCCTTGCGGCGGTCGGCCGAGGCAGCGGAGAGGTGGTCCTTGTCGAGGCAGGACAAAGACGAGCAGGTGACCGACGCAGATGCGTCGGGAACAGCGGCGTCAGACTGGAGGACGGCGCGGGCTGACGGTGAAAGAGATGGCGACGCGGGAAGTTGGCGGGAGGCCGGCGGGATGCTGAAGGAGGTAGAGGCCGAGGTGCGCAGGGAAGACGGCGTGGTGGCCAGAGCGCGCGGATGAGATGTCGATCGGAGGCGGTGGCGGCTGAGGAATTGCCGGCACGAAGGCAGTGCCGCCGAGACGATGGGAATCCGCAGATGCGCTCTGATGTGCCGTGCGCATGCCGCCAGATTGATATGAACCCTAGACTCTAATACCGCTTGTTAGGGCTCTGATACCACAGGAAACAATCTACTATAACGCTTAAAAGATTACAAATACAGGAGGTTGGTAAACCAAAGAATTCTAATTGTAGATGATTTGGATTAACAACCTATTTTGATAAAATCAAAAAATATGATAGTCAGATATATTTGAGTTATCTCCGACCGTTCTGATCACCTGAAGGAGACGGCGATTACAGCAGAGGGCATGCATGCAATGCAACGTACAGATGGTTACGGTGGCGTCGATGGAGACGTGGTGCCATTGCCACCCGGTGGAGACACTGATCAGGATGACGTCGACGGCGCCGGCCATGTCGTCCTCCTCCACCGGCGCCCGCCTCTTCTGCACCTTCCACTCGATATTCTCGTGCTCGGCAACCATTGCGCAGATGTCTGCGCCGCCGCCGGTGCTCTTGGAGCGGCTTCTGAAGAGCCTCCTCGGGTTGGGAATCTTCACCATCTCTCCTCCTTGCTCTCAAGCCTGGCTTGTCTCTAGCTGCCTCTGCCTCTACAGATATCTAGTTGCTGTGGGTGCTAGGACCTG